>JAEAOA010001063.1:385000-797500 GCA_016746295.1 Potamilus streckersoni | reverse complement strand
GTTGACTCGGCCAAATTTCGTCGCGTGGAACGAATTTCCTTTGAAGTTCAGAGATGAAATGAAAATAATCATATAACTGTCTCTAGCCCTTTCTACTCTAATTCAGTTGACTTTGATACAATTCATTGAACCAAGAGTTTTCAAAATTCGACACATCACACCTGCCCCTTGATGTTTCAGATAGATATTTCCCATGTAATGATGATCGGTTTTAAGGAGCTTTATAAGTTTATTATTTTTTTTTGATACATCATTTACGGGACGAAGCAGCTTTGTCTTGTAAATGTTATCTTCTAGTATTTCATATTTGCTTTCATTGGAAGACCTTAACTAGAGGTGCCTTTTTACCATTCCTGATATTCACGTTTTTAGAATCTGACTGTTAACATAGTTTCATAGATGCTATTCCTCCTCCACCTACTACTTTCCAATGGAATGTTCTTCCACGGTTACCTTTCCCAAGCCACCATGTAACAGTACATACGGTACTGATAATATTTGTGCGTGACCTGAAAAAAACTGAATAAAAACGGTGACACGATAAAAGCTTCCTTTTTCATTTGTTAATACCAGTAAACTTTTATTCCAACTTAAAACCTGTAAACTAATTAAACTTAATGTTCATTAAATTTCATTATAAGTATTTCTGAAAAGTCATAATTTATGTATTTATGTAGCCATAACCCAACACTACCTTTATTTTAATCAAAAATTGCACATTTATTAAAAATAAACTTTCAAATTTCAACTCATGGAAGAATTATAAAAGTTTCCAAATTATCATCCGTAACGAAAAGATGGTAATGCCCAAGTAACCGTAAAACCATCCAGTTGAAACACAAGCTGATTCGATTTCTTAACTACCTGACATATCGCCACTTAGGATATTACCAATGTCTTCTCTTTTCCTTGACATTTAAAAAAAAAATCATATAAAACTCTATATATCTGTATTTTTGTCTTTAAACGTAAATTGTTTTTTTCCTTGCATATATCTACGACAACTAAGTTACTGATTCAAGACATGAAATAAATTAAAACTTAAATTAAAACGGGATAAATGATGGGGTTACGTGTGTTTTTACTCCTTTGCAGTTTATTTTCAATCTCATTGATGTCATTGAATAAATACTTCGTCATGCAGTAAATTGCGTGGGATTTTTTTTAAATAAATGTCGATAAATATCGACCTTTGGTCATAGTGAAAATATGACAATAAATAATGCTTTCCTTTGTTTATTCTTTTCCATGCGCAGCAAAATAAATTTTGCTATGTTATTAAATTATTCTTCAGAAAAAAAAAACTGCTTGCACGGCAAAACGATTTATATCTGTTGTGTCATTCATTCATTTAAAGTTGTTATTCATCTGTGTTCTGAACATTGTTAGCTTTTATCAAGAAATTATTGAATTTATTTATTTATCTTATTACTAATTCAAGTGATTCAACTGTGTATTTTAAGTATATAAATTTATGTATCTAGTTTATATGTGAAATATGAACACGAACTTCAAGGAATTAGTGAATGAAGTCATGCGTAAAGGACAGTGAAGGTCATACAGTTGTTATCTATCCTAGCCAGCATGGGATATTAAGGAAACATTTTTACCGACAATTCATCATGTAGACACTTTTATCGTAATTAAAATTATAAATATGAAACAAGTAATTAAGGAAAAGAAAATCACCTCATCAATAGCTCCATGTACTAAATAACGAACTTAACAGACAAAATCATATCGGAAAGGTCAAAGTTATAACAGTTTTTAATCTTTCAGGCATCCGATCCAAAATACATTGCATACATTTACTCTTATTATGTGTCAGTAATTTATGTTGCACGGTAAGTTGGGCGATATCTCGACTGTAATGGCGGAATGTCACGTGATACAAATACGGCTGATACCGTATTAGTAAAGGCCATACTGAAGGCGTGGTGTGTAGCAATATATGTCTTAATCAATTTATGTGTTCACTCCAATTATTTGTTTAAAAGACTATAACATTTGTAAAGAAGAATACATTACTCAGCGATATATGTTCAGTGTTCAGATTATGGGACAAAAACACAAAGTAAGCAATATCTACCAACCATGCTTAATGTGATCCCCACTTCGGCATTGGTACATCACCACTTTCTAGAATGGGAATGGGAATTTATTCGGGACATTGTATTTATTGACTTTTAATTGTTCCGTTTCAGGATACTTTTTAAATTTATTTGACAATAATGTATGCATATATATATATATATATATATATATATATATATATATATATATATATATATATCTATATATATATATATATATATATATATATATATATGTGTGTGTGTGTGTGTGTGTGTGTGATTTGGATTTTTAACGTATCTTTAAATAAGTCTTAGTCACATCGCTACGACGTCTGCAATATGGCAGTTTGTAGTGATGTCTAGCACTGTGGCACCATGCTGCAGACATGTAGCATGATGTCCCGCGCATTCACATTATCTTGACACAAGGCCGACCAGTCCTAACACTAACATCTTAATGCTGAGCACAAAGGGAGGCAGCTGCTAGTACCATTTTTATGTCTTTTCTATGACTCAATCGGGATTTGTACCCACTAACTGCCGCATCCAAAGCTGATGGTTTACACAATAAGTTCCTCTTAAATTTTCATGTCTAGCTAAGGTATTTTAATTATGTGTCATGTTTAATAAAACCTGCTGCTTGCGTGTGCTTCTTTCTGTTACTCAGTTAAAAACCATAGTATCGTAAAAATACTTGCCCATTGTAGTTTTCTACAACATTAATTGGATTTCATTCAAAAACGTTTAAATAGACAAGATTTCAAAGCGTACCTCAGGGTATCATTATGTGGAACAAAATTGACGCAAGTGGTAAACAAAAGAGATCTGTAACAATAATTTCAGTCTTGAGTTTATTTTGATCATTAACGAGTAGAAGATGTATATGAAGGAAAAGAAAAACAATTAATCAGGTAAAGAAAACTTAGGAAATCGAATTAAAAACGACATTGCACCATTGACCATTATCTCATTGTTTTTCTTACGATTAACACTTTTATATCTGTAGATTCTCTTCCATGTGTAGTTAGATCTGAGCAACGAAAGATCTGAACGATATTTTATCAATGTACATTTATATCCAGTTTTCTACACTATGTGTTTTGAACAACTTTTCTTTAAAATAACGCTCATTAATGAACAAATAAAAGTTACAAATAATTAAAACTAATTTGGTTAAGGAGAATCCTAGCAACGATCATTAAGATTTGTACGTTTAATACATCTGATGCTTTTTGAGAGTATTTGACATAGAGTTAAGTGTTATGCATTAATAACGACTTGTTGCATAGGGACTTGGGGAGTAAACCATTTTGTCGGTTAGTTGCATAAAATAAAATAAAATTATATATATATATATATATATATATATATATATATATATATATATATATATATATATATATATATATATATATATATATATATATATATATAGATTATAACTAAGACTTTTAACAACCTTTCCTACGTACATTTTTACGCCAAAGTTGCGTTGCTAATTCTGGCAGAAGGCAATATATATATATATATATATATATATATATATATATATATATATATATATATATATATATATATATATATATATATATATAGATATATATATATAGATATATATAGATAGATGGATATATATAGATATATATATATAGATAGATATATATAGAGATATATATATATATATAGATATATATATATATATATATATATATATATATATATATATATATATATATATATAGATAGATAGATAGATAGATAGATAGATAGATAGATAGATAGATAGATAGATAGATAGATAGATAGATAGATAGATAGATAGATAGATATAGAAACCCATCGCTCGCAATTGTGCCATTACGGTCGGAACATTTAGATACATCATTATAACTGATACAGATATTTTGCAGCTTGGGAATATGATTTGCATAGTCTCGAACATTTCTCATCTTTTTGGAACGATTTAAGTCAATTATGACAGATGTGCAGAATAAAATATAAACAATATTCTCTTAAGAGCAAGCATGGTCAATATTAAATGATTCAGTTGAGTCTCTGATGTATAAAAGCGTTAGCAACTATAGTCTATTTGAATTATTATTTTTATATAATGCAGTCTTATATCAAAAAATAGTTCCTGATGTGCAAAACTATAACTTATCGGCATGAAACAGAAATTATATGTACGAAGATCAAAAATAATGATTGCCTCTTTTTAAAAACTAATAGTTTCAGATACCCGTGGGTGTTTATTGGCAACTACCGGTATAAAAATGGATATGAAAATAATAAATGAATATCAAGTTGCATGCATAATTTACTAGCCACAATCATCACCGTTGTGTCCAATACGTTTAATTCTGTACAATATCATGGAAAGAAAACAGTGCAGTTATACATGAATATAATTAAAATATGTATCAAACAAATTCTATCTTTCTTTTGTTCTCTTTCTTGCGAAGACCGTGATATCAGAGTTCTCCGTGAATGGTCATTGTGTTGTTATAGAGAATCGTATCTGAGTGTAGATAATGAATTTTGCAGACATTAATAAAATCTGTAGGAATCTAAACATCTACAAATATATCCTTCGAAATAATGTTTTTCGACTAATATTCACAAAATATTGATAAAAAACAAACGTTAGGATGTGATGTACACATCATTGCTAACTTTCATTTTGAAATGCATCTATATATCACTGATAGTTGGCGATTATTTTTCTTCAATCTTTGAGTGTCGAGATTTTACTATTCAACTCCCTTTAATGACAACCTTTTTCTCCCCTTTGAAATATTATCTTTCCATACATTTAAATCCAAATCAAATGCAAATAGATACACATGCTTCAAATGGTCTTATGGGAATCTTGTTTAATTCTATAATCACGAAATATATCCCCCAGTACTTCTTTAATTCAGCTGGCACTATGAGCATTTGTCTTGAGTGGGATAGTAGCTATACCGTCATTGTGCCTACGATGTCTGTGTTAAATGTTCCTTTATGCATTGAAGATGTCGGAGCTCTGGAAGTAATTGAGCAAACGTAAAGTCTGCTCTTGTCCAAAATCTAGGTTTGACAAGACAAAGCCATTTAAGCTAACAATAATCGACACAAACACTGCATATTCCAGGGGGTAGGGCGAATCCAGAATGTTTTCTTTGGAGATCAAATCCGGAGAAGATTTTGCGTAAAAAGCCAATTTTCTGATTTGCAGCGAAAATTTTTATATATTCTAATGGAAATAGAGGTTCAGTTGAATCCTTTAAAATTCACGGCTGAAGGAAATGATACATGTGAAATATCTTATTTATAATATTTCTGTTTTTCCTCATCCAGTTAAACACATTAAGGAAACAAACGCCAGTTATATAACAATTTTTTTACCCCTCACACTATCGATTCTCGGGCTTTATACAGTTAATGGCTTTGTATAACGAGTGACGTTGACCCAGTATGACATTAGCTCTGACAAATGAATTTCACTGGAAATCTCTGGAGAAATTAGAGATCAGACACATGAAATGCACGTTCTCCATGACATGGAACTATTCATTGTCCGCGCTATATCCGTTGCGAATTGACGTCAAGTTGGTTACTTATTCCTGTTGCGATTTAGCAGTCTGTACGTTTTCTCAGTCAACAAATAAATTTGTTTCACTCTCGCTGTCTCCCAATAATAAAAATGAAATAAGGAACACTTGATTTATTGAAATATCGACGACAACTACCAAGTTATAGCACTTTGTGAAGAATTTAAGATGGCTGTAAAATCTAAGATCACCTCAGAAAATGAGTAGAAAATACTGCCTAGATAATGTAAAATGTGTCATTTTAGATATGCAGACATTTGAATCATATTCTCCTTGTAAGCTGCTGACATTTTAAATACAATGTACGAGGAGGTTATGCTCCTATGATCACATATGTTCCCCTTGTTACATTCAACTTGCATACTAGAGAAATGTACGTATAAATAAAGTAAACTAAAATACACAGCCATCTATTGCGTAATAAAAATTGAAACCTACGTACATTCTATAATTATCTGTGATATAAATACAGTGCACGACGAGTGTTTAGTACAGTAACATAGCAAGGAATTCTGGTTTCCCAAGAAACATTTACATATGATTTCCCTTCTTAGTTAAAAATATTGTTTGCTGGGAATTGTAGCCCCTCCCCTGTATCGTAGTTGGGAGTGCTGCTTGGGATGTTGCTACGCCACTGATATTGTACAAAAATTTTAAACAGTTCATATTACACGAATGATACTGTACAGTAACCTAAATGCAAAATTGAATTTGACATTAGGACGGATATCCGAGTAGAAAAATGTTCCAAAATATGAAATGTTGCTTTAAAAGCATATAAGTCTTCAAGCGTTTCTAATTACTAAACATACAATCTCGCTTATAACTTCTGACGATAGGCACGAGAAAAAAAACCCCAGACAACAATATTTTAGCACCTCAAACAAATACTTATGTTCGTATTGGTCAATTATTTAGCCCTGCATGCCAAATATAATACCTTATTTTAATCGTGTCTCTGGCATCGTCCTCGCCCACACTAACAAATGACAAGGGTAAAAGGTCATTAAACATATTTTCAATCATAAAACTAAATATTTAAAGTTGAAATGCAAACAAAACCATAGAAAATCATTGTATAAGTGTTTCAGAATCTTAGTGGCAGAAAACCTGTAATTCAAAACAATTCAAATTTTGAATAACCATTATTCCTCTACGGAACTGGTTGCAATGGAAAAAATATAACCACCGAAAAGGACGTTCTCTAATTCTATAATGAAGAACTGTTATTGCTATTTTGATAAATTTAGAACCTTTGGGCATAAATTTGAAAAACTGAATTCTCTGAAGCATTTACAAAAGCCTCTGTCTTAAAGGATTGTCAATATTCCCAGGATTAGAGTGCAAATGTTATCTGCCGTATAATTGTATATTTAACTAATCAAATAGTATACACCTTTACATTTATGTTTGATTTATTTATTTTTGATTTTTTTATTAAAAAAAGTAAGTAAATTGTAAACGTCAAAAGGAATAGTGTCAGCTGCTGACTGACACTGCTGTTAATGTAGTTTCACCCGATGTCATTTACCCTGGGTAAACAGCTAGTAGTAATAGGGACACGTATAGCGTCAAAGGGAGTTATTATAAATAAAAAAAAAAACACCCTGGGCACGTGTAGCGTCAGGATTTATAGCGTAAAATGGCACACCCTGGGCACGGAGAATTTTGCATTAGCACACCCTGAGCCAGTTTAATTCTTTCTTCTATCGCCTCCATGGTCAGCTCATCTAAAATGCTCCTGGCATACTCCAGGTGCATTTGGAGTTCAAGAAATTTGGCAATTCTTCCACTCTTGTTCGTTGTGAACTAGTTCACTAGACTGATGTGCGTTTGACTTTATATTTGTGGAACACATACATGATGGAAAACATCCCTTAACACCTATTATTTTTACCATTATATGAAACGCGCTGACTTGAAAGAAATACTCGCGTTAACTTTTGTTCTTTTTTACGTTTTTTTTTACTTACAAACACATCACGATTTTTTTGGACAAGACAGAGAAAACAAATGACAGATTATTTTTGTTTCTTTTACTAAACAAAGAAATGAAGTGTTTATAAGAACACTTCTATTTTTTTAAATTTTTTAAAGTTTTGGCAAATAGAAGGTGTATATCTTTTCGATAATATTGGGTAGCCATAAAAAGTCCTGTTTTTGTTACGGAGAGTAATGACAATCTTTGTTTTCTTTATTGTCTATGATTGTTACTTCGTCTGGCAGCAGGCTTTCCTATACAATAAGGCCTGCTTCTGCGAAAAGAGAAAGAGAATTCTTTGGTGTCTATTCGACAGGCCACAAATCATCTCTCTGATTATTGCTGCTGCTGATGTTCTTCTATCTGTTCTTTCTGAAGCCTGTATTTCTCAGTCCATTCTTCTTTTTCTTTCTTAATTTCTTCTCTAAAGACATTTTCTATGAAGTCGTGGGCTATAGAGAGCATCCTAACATTCTCAGGCTTAGGTATCAGGTTTAACCTGACACGATGTAATTGAACGTAAGCTTCGTTGAGTTTAGCTAGTCTGGTAGGTTGACGAGGCAACAGTGAATGGTCAGACTGGATACCCACCCGCTTTATATGGTACAAACGCAGAGGTGATAGAAAACATCCCTATTGGGATTTCGTATTGGACCGTGATAACAGCAATGTGATGGGGATGGATAGAGAGAAAGTCAAAGAGCATATATTCACAGTTTGCTTTTTTAAACTAAACAAACGAATTACACGTTTTATTTTCAAAATACATTTTTTTATTCAAGTAACTATGAACATAATCAAAAAGGAACAAGAAACAAATAGCAATCATATTTAACATACAATTATTTTCGACATGATTTACAACGTTGCGAATTGATATGAGATTTCCATTGATGAAAGTCATGTGGCCATTGATGTACACTACGTTTTCTAGCTAAAGACAGAAGATAAGCATAATGGTCACAAAACCATCGATCTACTTTTTCATCGTTTCTAAAAGATTCACGATTAAAATAAGTTACTAAATGTTCTAAAGAATTTCCCAGACTACGATGATGAAGAACATACACACAATATTGTCCACACACCATGGAATCGTTGCTTTGTAACTTCACATTATTGAATCGTGTTGTCTGGGCATTTCTTCTCATAAAGGCAATGATATCGTCTTCCAAACGCAGTAATCCATACGAATCAAAATACTCCACACAATTCTCTTTAGGAAAGTACACGGCTACCCAGTGAAGATGACTGTCGTCTATGTTGATGACATAAGCTTGATGGTCTTGAGGTTTGCGATGAGGGAGTTCATCTTTAGCAAACACCACAGGATTCCAAGAAGCAGTATACGAATTGTTTATTCAAAAGGTAATAAAGTTCCCAGGTATCTATTTTTTCTGGTTGTGTTGTTTCTCTTGTTTGTTTTTTTTTTGTTTACAAGTAATGATAAGTCATCAATTCAATTCTGACTTTTTGCTTGAAAAGTTCTGACAAGCAACTCTGCCCTAAGACAGCTTCGATGCGATAGATCTCTTGAGTAGTCGATGGAGGACAGGAATGATCACGCAAGCCTTTATACCATTCATGCAACACAGTTTCTTCTGCGATGAGACTCCAAGCTTCGTCCAGATACTCGTCCAATTTTTCTTCTTGGTTCATCATCAGACATTTATCGTGTTGCATTTGACTGGGATGATCGTTTTGACATCCATAGCGATCTCTCCTGACCAATTCCGTAATTTTATCCGCTAAGTGTTTAGCAAAACAGAATACTAAATGTTGTTCTTGTTCTGGCCATTTGAATTTGACTACCTTGTCCTCTTTGTCTTGGTCTTTGGATTCGGTTTCCACGGTATCCTCCCATTCCATAGATTCTTCAACTTTCAAAGAAGGATTAGTGTCTTCCATGTTGTTTAATAGTCTAGAATGACTTCTCTCAAACTGTTGATTTATATGGTATTTTCGAATTCAGCATACAAGATGACGTTCACCGTGTGGGGTAGAGCATCTGCAAACTGAAGTTCCACACGCAGTTAACCCGATTTTATAGGGTGGAAATGTCCCTCGTCACCGCCTTGATCTGGAGTGAAATCAAAGGCCCACAAAGTGTAACCTCCGACATAATCTTCGTACGAAATACTGTGACCGGTGTTGGTTCATAGTCGTCCGGTAGCTTCGTACAGGCACAAGTACGATCTCAAGTAATTGTTCTGGGTAAAGTTAGGTTCAAAGGGTCTGGTACACAAAGTCTTGCCATCGCGACCGACTTCAATCTTGGACACATAGTAGTGGTTAAACTGGAAAGGATTGGCATTGACGGCTCCGTTGAGGGCTGCATTGCTGACGATTCCAACAATTAAACGTTTGGGTAACCCGCCTTGGAGCAGATGATCTTCGATCTTGGATCGGAGTCCACTAGCAATAGTGAATGTTTTCACTTCTTCAAGTCGTATCGGATACTTGGCGGTCGTTCTGCTCAAGGTCTGACTAATGTCTTTTCCCGCTTTAGGTAACACTTCTACGCGACGTACGTAAAGTCTGGCTTCTTGGATGATGGTTTTCTACTTGATAATCCATCAAATGGAAAGGGGCACTACAACGATTATGTCTCAATCAAATATCCACTCCGTTTAGTAAATACGTGTCTTGCAACCACATGTCCAAATGCAAATAACCCATTAGTTCTAAACTACGACCGTGTAGAATTTTCTTTCGACGATCATTAAAACCCACATTGTGAGGATCGTTAGCGGCTGTCAGTGCTGTGTCGTTAAACTTATTCTTGACAGCAGTATCAGGTTTCCATACCACGCACGCATCCAGATGAGTGTTCGTTGCCTCTTTTCCGTACGTTAAGAGATTTCCAGATACACTCGGTAAGGGTAAGTATCTTACTGCTGCTGACCAGTTTGTTATTCAAGTACAAATCCACTTCGCTAAACAAGGAATGCATGAATTATTGACGGGAGCTACTATGGCATCGCCTCCTGGATTGGTGTTGTCCGTTTTAATCACTTTCAGTTTTAGATACAAGTAACTGCTATTCAAGTTGATGTCGGATTGTCCATTGATTTCAAAACTCGTTGGGAGCGGAATTCGTCAAAGAGGAGACGGGATGAAATTCAACCCGTTGGGATTTTTGCATCGTCATCATGGTGGGTGGCATGGCAAAGAAATCCAGTTCTGACGTGGAACAAGCACAAGACGCTCGATGCATTATTTTCTTTTTTGTGTGTAATTTAATAATCAAAAACGTCTAAATCTCGAACAGTTTTTATTTTCTTTGTCTTTCTAGTGTGAAGTCCTCTGAATGTGTTTTCTTCTTTGTCTTTTACTGCCTTGTTCTTACTGTGGAGTCAGCGAAGCAGGAATGTCTGATCCAGCAGTGATCGTGGCATTTATAGGAGTTTCTCACCGGCCCAAAAGGTCTTTGCCTGTTTAAAGCAAAACATTTTTGCCTGCTCTTAAGAAAGCTTTTTTGTTTGGTTTTGTTTGTCAATGATGACATTTTGAAGAAAACCTTTACCATCAACGCAGCATCTTTCAAGGTGTGCAATCCCCGTGTTACCACCGGTTTCAACACGGAACCACTGTACGAAAGATTGATTTGAGCATATCCCCTAAAACGTGCCCTCGTTGTCGAGAGACTCCTTGGTATACAGGATACATGACTGACAAGAAGTGTTTAGAGTACTCGTTTTCCAAATGGAGATGCACGGTGACTTTCCCTTGGGTGAATGGAGTATTTTGCTCCATATTTCTTTTTATAGTAATGATGACAGTGATTTGACTGTACTTTGATTTCTTCGTCACGGCGGTTTGACCACTTTTCGTGTTCTGCGATCGATAATGCTTTCTATTTCTATTTCGTACACGTCGTCTTCGTTTTTTGGTCACACGTTGTAACTCGGGTAAGTAAAACGTTCATTTTAATACTCTCCCGTTCATGTCTTCCAATTATTAGAATGGAGGACAAAGACTACGCACTCGTTCAGTGACACGAAACAATTTGGTAGACCAATTGGGTAAGTAACCTTTGTCGAAAGTACGTTTGAGTTTGTCAATGCGCACCCAGTCTCCTGTGGCTAACATTCCATCTTTCTTGTGGACAGTGATTGACGGGGACGTACCAAACAGTCGCTTGAAGACGGTCACGTCGTTGTCGGGAGTCACTTCCTGAGGGGCATGTCAAAATCTTCTTCGATGGTAAGATTGGTGGTACGATTGAACGAGGTATGGCACTAGAGAGTGTGTTGATGCGTAAAATATTTCCACATGCGTTCTTTCAAGGTACGTTGAAAACGTTCCACGATGCTGGCTTTGGTTTCGGGATTATCGGTGGTAAAAATAAGAATGTCATGTTTCTTCAATTCTTTTTGTAAAGCTTTGTTTAGAAAATCGGTACCTTTGTCGGTTTGCCATCGAAGAGTTTGAATACCACATTGTTTCAACGCCAGTTTCATGGCTCGCACTAATTCACTACTTGATTTGGAAGTCAAGGGCACGACCCAAGCAAATTTGGAAAAGACGTCGATGACACAAAACAAATATTTGTAGTCACGATTGTTGGTGGCCAAATGAGAGACATCAACTAAATCCGCCTGCCATTGATGATCAATACCTTCTACTTGGGAACGACTTCGAGGAAATTTTCTTCGAATGGGTTTGTGTAAGGTGTACGTGGCTTGTTCTTGTAACCTTCGATGCACTTGTGGTAAACGGATACTTTTCTTGGACTGTAATGCTTTGCGTGTCCGATGAGCAATAGGTGTCGACGAGGAGGATGACTGAACAGGGGTAATCGGTTCTTGTTTCACGTCTGGTTTCTCTTCTTTCGTTTTCACTTCTGTTGAAGAAGGGGTAGCCATCATCTTTTTAAGCCAAACAATTTTGGATGTTGGTGGTGTTGTTAACTTGTGTACTTTTTCTTGTAAAGTTTGAAATTCTTCTTCTTATTCTGTTTTAACCACTGGGAGCGGTGACGGTAATGGTGGTGATGGACTTTTCATCAAGGTATTCAAATCTTTCAGAGTGGTTGAAGCTGTTTCATCTAAAGCTTTTTGGTGAAAGAGTTTCAATCTTTGCAACAATTGACCTACCATTGAGATTTTTCCGTTTCGGACAAATCGTTGCGATCCATCAACAATTGCAATTCGTGTTGCAACTGGGACATCTCGGCCAAATGAGGATTGGGAGGTAATTGCGGGGTCCGTTGTTCTTGACAACGATGGTATTCCATCCATCCATCGTTTGAAAGGCACTAAAGTTAGTTTTCGTCCTTCCATTATAATTTCAAGGATCACGTCTGTGATTGTTTGACATCAGTGTTCTCCTTTTATTTGTCTCCCAGGATACTTCAAAATGTTCCCAATACTCCTCTCAGCAAATGTTTTCCTATGGTTTCCAGCAAGGGTCCTAACAGGGGTAAAATGACAATTTCTCAATGTTGCACCAACATCTTTTTCTTTTGATGAATATGGATTTTCTTTTGGGCCATTTGGCGAAGAACGTGTCTATGTTTGGCTAAGCATGTTTTTCTGATGTGGAGACAAAGGTATCGTACCTTTCAAAAGATTCATACAACATTCGCACACGGTATCGATGACATCTTTGAAGACAGTTTGAATTAGTTTTTTCGCATGAGTGGATGAGCTTTGGACAGGATAGAAAACATATCCCAATGTTTGACTAAACGAGGAGGCAGTCCCTTTCTTTAATCTTTTCCTTTTCCTTTTTTGCATAGAAGAAGGACAATAGTAACGGTGTGCATTTCTTGGTGAGGTCATCGTGACGTGATCAGGAGCACAAAAACACTTATTTGTATGGTATGCTTCAGGACCTTCTATACTGGAAACGTCGCCACTGATTGTCTTTATGTCGTAATAATTTGATGACAGGCAACAGACGTTGTGGAGGAGTTCGCAAAGAGCTAAATCGAGTCAATTCTTGGTTGGACAAATTCAGTAAACTTTATAACACGCCTGATCTCTCTTGGACTTTGATTTTGGTGGCATGTACTTTGTGAGCAGCGGCAACTGCTGGTAAAGAGGAAGAGCGTATCACCGCTGGATGAGACGTTTTTGTAGACGATATCTTGTAGGTAGAAACTGTTTTTTGGGCTTATGTTTTTCTTTTTCCGAGGTGCTGACTTACTCTTGGCACTGTTGCTCTTTTTCTTTTTCTGAGACAGTAACCATTTCTTGACACCGTGGCTCTTTTTCTTTTGGGTACGTCGGGGATAGACTTGTTTCTTGGGGACAAGTTTGGGCGCATTAGGATCCCACTACCTCCAGGTTTCCAAATAGTTTGCTTTCTGGTTTGAGTGTCAATGCGAGGATCGGACAGTTGCGTTAAGGCTACTTTGTTTCTGTCAAAAAAGCGTTTGGTTTGATGTGGAATCTGAATGATGCCTTGCAGTAATTGACATGTTGTCACCGTACACCATCGCAAGACTTCTTTGAGACTGGTTTCGAAGACACGAGCACGTATTTGTGGATTGTTTTTCACGACTAATGCCGTACAAGGCACGCATTAATTTAGCGGGAAGATGAGACTGAAGGGACGTCATGTTGACGGTGTATGAGACAGAGTCCAAGTGACCAAGGTTTTTTAATAGATTTTTTATGGTGGTCATTGTTAAGTCGACGACGGGGACGTGTAAACGACAGGTCCTCCGTCTTGGCACCAGTGGTGAAACAGATGGGTACGAAATCGCAAATAATCGGGGTTAGTAGGTTTTAAACCCACGAGTTAATAGGCGTGTGGGGTTTGAGTGGCATCTTCGTACGCATGAGTTAGCCAATGTGTTTCTGTTTGGCTAAGACTTGTACTTGCGATTTATCTCTAGGACTTTTAAACAAGACCATTATTGAGCATTGAGACTGATGGTACGATGGGCTTTACTTTGTTGAAACAAATTTTGGGTGATGTAAATAATACTGGCATTACGATGATGCCCTTTGAATGTAAATCAGTTTAATTTCTTCTTCGTCTTCTCCTAACATGTCATCAAAAATAACTAAATGGGTTTGACTGGGGTTAGACACGATTCCGTCTTCTTCAACAGGAATGCCTTCTACAAAGACAATGGATTCACCTTGACTTTCTCGTAGAAGGCTGTACGCTGATTGCCATTCTTTGTAACACCACACGATGCGTTGAGGTGGACGATCGATCAAATGATGTTTATATTCAATCAAACGTTTAACAAATTCGATTTAGCCTGAACCGCCAAATGATAATGTTATACAGTAGAGGTAGCCATAGTAGCTTTAAGAATGTCACATTATTTTGACATGAAGACAGACAAGACAAGAGTTTTTATACTTTTATCAGGACATGTTTATTGCAAACTTTTTTTAAATTTTGAACAACACGAAGGACATAAATACATAATAGCCAAATGGTTAAGCACATGGATAAAAGACACATCCAAACAACCATAGTGGAATATAAACAAGTTTCTACTTTACAACATCTTTTGTCATCAAAATGTAGTGTCCTAGGGACAATGTGTAATGTTCTAAACGTTTGTAGATTGCTTGGTACCTTCACACAAGGGTTCTCCTGGAATGGTCTTTCGGGGATGTCAAGGACAGTCCTGTCCTAAAGAGAGTGGTTTTTCTCGGTGAAAGTCTGTTGTTGTTCTTCTGGTACTGTCACTAACACATGATTAAATGTTACTTTTCACGTAACGTTTTTAATATTTTAGGATGACAAATCTCGGTCATAGTTGGCCACTTCTTTAATCCAAGTCTCAAAACCCCCACTTATCCAATCACGAAAATCTGATCAGTGAGGGTGAAAGTCACAAGCTACACACACATCCTCATACACCTCTTCGGTACCTAAAAGTTGACGAATCTTGTTTTCCCGTAAAAGTCGAGAAGTGTTCAGATGAAAGCGCAAAGCTTTCAGGAGAATTAGTCTCTCATGGGTATTTAAAGGGACCACTTTCATACTTTTTGGAGTGGTAGGTACTGTTAGTAAAGAGTCCACAAAGCATCGGACGGTAAACGAAATTCCAGAAAGCAAGTTACTAAGACACACACGACACGTCGACACCAATTCAATGAGCACAGTTCTCGTAAAAGGCAATGGAAATCCTCCACTGTTTGAATATGGTCATGGATCTCCTTCCACGTAGTGTATTGTATCACCAATGATAAAGGTTGTGGCATGGTATAACGTTTTCATACCCTCTTTTGGTGTCATGTATTAAGTGTACTTTTTGAATAGCTTTTTTATTTTAGTACCGCGCCAAAAATGTGCAGTCACTAACTCACACACCACACTTCGCATAGAAGTTCTCTCTTAAATTTCTAAGAATTTGTCTTTCTTGTACAACAAGGAATGTTTCTTTTTAAAATTGCTTGAAATCCTCTAATTTGTTTTTTGGAATTTGGTGTCCTATTATCACCTTGTAAGTTGAATGAGTGGCATCCAAATATTTAGGAATATGACCCGCTTCATCAATGTCTGACCACTGGAACACTTTCCACCGAATCAGTCTTCTTATTGCATTGAGGTACTAGTGGTTCATAACATCGTTGACGTAACAGATGCAATTCTTCTTTGCGTGTTTGACTTGCATTTTGGTAAATGCGTTCACTTAAGTCGACAGGTAAACCACGAATGTTCTCTTGTAAAGGATCTATGACCATGTTAACCAGTGTTTATACCCACGTTAAGGGTCACTTCTGAATGTCCTTATTTTTATTCAAGTTTCCTTTTCGTTACTGGATGAATTTCACAAACAAATTGGTATAGTTTCTTCTGAGGCACTTTTACCCTATAATCTATTCTTACACAAAGAGTATTTGTTGATACATCTAACACTCGTTCACAAAAGGCTTCTCGTAAAGATGTGATGTTCGCAGATCGATCCCAAACATACCATGGTAAATTTAAACAGTCTTTGTAATTCTGTTCCAGTTCTTTACCGTATGGAATTTCACAATTTATTTGAATCTTGAAATAAGTACATAGATATCCATTAGGTAGTTGTTGAATCAAGTCTCTTATGGCATTCAAATACCACGGGTAACTTAAAAGTTGATGATTGTTAGAATGCAATGATTTCTTCCGTTTCACTTGTATTTTGACCAACTTTCGGCAAATGTGTTCATTCAACTCCACTGGTAAACCACGAATATTCTCTTGTAAAGGATCCATGACCATGTATAAGTCAAATACTTCTACTAGAACGAAAGTAATGAACGTAGTGAGTTATTTCTGTCCACTGCCATTCAGGGTAACGGTCAAGAATGTCAATAAAATCTTCCTATGTAAATGGTCTAAAGCGAAACCAAAGAATGAACACACCCTTGATCCAGAGATATCGAACTTGTTGGTTGACTTCTTTCACTTTCCTCCTGTGAATTTCTCGACACAAAAGTTTTACAGTCACAAATTGACATTTGGCTCTAGCAAGTCCCTGCCAAATGTCCTTGTAGATCTTCTCATGCAATTCGAGTGGTTATGTTTGAAGATTAAGTTTGATTTGGGGTTTAAATACCTGTCTAAGGGTGGTCCAACGTTTGACTTTTAACCATGTCGCTACTTTCTTACACGACATGGTTGATTTTATATAAAGGACGAAGTCCCACTAAAGGTAGGTAATGACAATCTGGAAACCAACGAGCATGTTCCAGGTAAGCAAATTATTTCTGATCCCACTCGTGAAGTGACACGCCACAACTGAAGCACTTGACTTTATCCCCTTCGCCCAAGTAGAAAATCCGGCTCTGGCTAATTCTTCGTGGGTAGGTCCTCTCAGATATATTTGGCCATTTGCCTCAGAAGGTTTGGATCCGACTTTCATAATCACAGTATTCTGTCAAACGCACATGGAATGAATATCCGTATGGTGCAGATTCACTTCGATGAGGGTGAGGTAACATGCAGAAGTTTGCTCAGTGATACGTGACATCCGTAGGGTGGTAACCGAAGGGTTTCTTGTGGAGGATGACACCGACAATGAAAACCAGTAAATTAAAAAGGTGTACAATAACGAGTAGCATCACTTTCGTGTCCATTAGGTTTGACACGTATACCATCATCATCATCATCATCACTCCTTTATATGATAGGCTTTGGTCGTCATAGCAAAGTTCCTATGACGATAGTGTGGTACTGAATCACTAAGGTCACAGCGTAGGGCATCTATGCCATCGCAAGGCACAGCATCGCACTCGAGTTTACTCTTGCTTGATACTTGCTGTGTAAAAGGATTCATCTTTCTCTCTTGGTCTTGGTAGTCACAATGAACTATCAGTCTTGGACGATGTCCTTTTTTATATGCTGACCAATATCGGCGTGTCCGTACGGTAAAATAAAGTTGTTAGGAAGCCGTACTAGCTTCTGGTACACGATTTAATAGACTTTTTCCAAGGGGCGACTGACGATTTGATGTGTGTGTGTGTGTGTGTGTGTGTGTGTGTGTAAACGTACGATCTTGTTAGGTTAGTAAGTGGTTACTTTATAGCTTCCATCCTGTCCAGACTGCAAGGCTTCTTTGAGTACGCCAAAGTTTACCACTTGACTGGTGCGATAATTGAGAGTCAATCCTTTCACTTTACACTCCGTATACACTTCTCCTTCAGGGTTACGGTTTTCATAACCGTAATTTTTGGGACTGCCACTGGCAAAACTTAGAATCTTGTCCTCGGGATGCTCTTCCGTCCAGGCTATGAAACGGTCTCCTTCGAGTTTAGGTTGCTCTTGACCCAAACAACTGATGTAGATGCATTTGTCAGTGTCAAAATACAGCACACGATATCCTAACAGTTCTGAAGCTTTTAACAGTTTTAAGCGAGCATGGGCTGTTATGTAAGCCGCAATGATGACGTTTCCAAATTCGTCGGTTTCTACAAAGTCCAGTTCTTCTTCGTAATTCACTAAGAGCAAGTCCACACGAACGACGTCCACATGTTTCATGTATTTGGCTTTGTCGAGAATCATCTGGAAGTAGCGAGACGGTTGACAAATACTCCGTTTGGGTAAACACGGATGTTGTGCCATTTTGCCCCACAAACAATTCGACATCACTTTGGCAAACAATCGCCTTTCTTCGTTTTTCTCCACGTGGTCTAAAGTGATGCCTTCCTGCTCCCAGTTTTTCTCTTTGAATATCTTTTGACTTTCGGGAGTGTGACACCATGAAGGATAGCAGCTGGCTTCTTGTTTGAGTTTCAAAAAAAAGCATTCACGTAGTCTGAGAAATTCTGATGGCTTGTTAAACTCAAACAATACGGGAGACTTCAAATTGTCGTGATGAATGGAACGACTCAAACGGTCGTCTTCTTGACTTTGCTGTTTCAGATTGGTTAACAAAGAATCCCACACATTGGTGATGACCCCTTCTGCTTTCTCCAGCGGTACGTCGGACTTGAAATCTTTATAAACTTCACCGTGTACGTGTAGGCTGTAGTTCTAAATTTTCTAGAGGAAAATTTGTCGGTCTCTCGAATGTAATAGTAATTTTTAGAGTTTACTATTGATAATTTATTTTGTTTTGGTGTAGACACTGGGTTTAGATTCTGGTTCACTCATCTCATCTTCAAAATAACTAGTATGAATTTGAGCCAAAACTTCAGCTACTGTGCGAGGCGCTAAATCACGTTTCTGCCTCTTACTTTTTTTTCACCTTTCTTTCCAAAATGATGCGATCGTTTCATCTTGATTGCAAAAAGTTAAATGAAATACTATGGTCCCTATATATTCACGTCAGATCAGTGCATATATAAAGGGCTAGTACCATTCCTCTCAGTATTAATTTAGCTCTCACGCTGACCAGTACAGTGGAAGAACCCACACAAAATGAACTTCTCATTAGAGCTCTACGAGGTGTCATACGAAAGTTTTCGTCAGACAATCCAACGGACTATTCTTCCTCTTTTCGAGATAAAAGTCAGGATACTTGCTATATCTGTAAGAATAAAGGGCATTGGGCTACAGAATGTCCAGACCGTCAAAAACCCAGTGTTAAAAAAGACAAAAGTCGAGATACCTGTTATCATTGTAAAGAGAGAGGACGTTGATCTTCAGAGTGCCCTAAGAAACAACAGGAGCAGGAGAAGGAGGAAGAAGAGGAAAAGGAAGAACCCCGAGACGTTGAAAAAAGAGAACAAAAGAAGGAAAGAAGAAAGGGAGGAGGAGGAGGAGGAGGAGAAGGAAATTGTGACAGTGAAGAAATTCAAAAAACACAGAGAGAGAGAGAGAGAGAGAGTGAGTGAGTGAACCAAACAGACACAGAAATTTGTGAACTTTTTTAAAAAAAGTGATTTGTTGTGTTCTGTTGTGAATTGGATTGTAAATAGTTGTACCAGAATAGATCAGATTGAAAAACTTAAGTGTGTCCTGGTTTTGATTTCTTAGAATAAGAGTCTACACTCAAGCGTACACACACACACACGCACGGGTTATACACGAGATTTATTAGTTTTCATTGATCTTTGTCAAAAATAAATATGAACTCTTTTTGAAAAAATAAATGGGTGGCTTTGAAAAGGACCGTTTAGTGTTTTGTTTCCTGAGAACAAACTCAGGAGCGAGAAACAATTCGCTTTAACAGCCTTAAGCATTTGCCACGGCCAATGCCAACTTGTGGACTTGCTCTTGTTAATGATTGAGTAGAAATTACTAATGGTGGTATATCTGGTGTAGTCACAGGTTTATGCAGTTTGGCTTGTAAAGGTCTTTTTCTATTGGGTTGTAATAAAGAAGTATGATATATTTCTTTCAGACTTCTTAACTCAGCTAAAATGTCCATGAGTATCGTAACCGTTGAACTTTCATTGTTTTCTTTCTCTCCTAGACTTAGTTTTTTCTTCTTCTTCTTCTTCTTCTTCTTCTTCTTCTTCTTCTTCTTCTTCTTCTTCTTCTTCTTCTTCTTCTTCCTGTTGTTTCCTTCTTGCCTCTTCTTCTCGTTCAAGGAGAAATGCCTGTTCTGCCTCTTTCTGTTGCTGTAGAAAAATCTCTAATTCTTTTCTCTGTCTTTGTCTAAAATCGTTGACGCGTGGTAAATAATGAGAAAGTGACGATGGTGCTGGTGCCGGTACAAATTCTTACGAAGAGAGAAAATCTACTAAATCCCAGTTGAACTCAACCTCTTCGGAAATTTGCACTGTCTTCACTTTTGTAGTCGATGCTATGCCATCGCTTTTTGTCTCCACAGCCGGTGCACACCAAGTCATTATCTTCTTAGGTTCCATCATGTTAAACCAAACAATATCGTATCTATTCCCTGCGTACAAACGCTAGCACACTTATGTAAAGATTGTGACCTCACCGGCAGCTCTCTTCGGATTGGAAGAGACTCCTCGAAGTGACTGAATTTTTTAACTTTTGTTGGGATTGGTCAACCATTTCAATCCATTTCGATCCGGTATTCCCCTATAAATAAGCGAGGCTTACATCATTCCCTTCATCTGTTCACGTCACAAATAAAATGTTGCTCGACGTTGAATCCTCTACTTGGGTATCCTCAATGTTTTTCCTTACAGACTTAACCATGTATGTGCAAACAAAATGGACTGTCGTCCGGATTAAGGGTGCCACTGTTTGGAAAAGAACATGTTTTGTGGAAAGACAAGGCTGTTTTAAGCGGACTCACATCTTTGGACAAGAAGTGAGATTCAGTTTAAGACAAGCTTTAAGAAATTTGAGAAATAAAAGAGGAAAGCGATGTCCTGTATGTTAACGGCATGATGTTAACATAACAAACAACGGCCCTTTTCAGGGCCACATTCCATACCTCGAAAAGATTTTAATTTTCAAAAAATTTGCCATATCTCTATCTCTGTGTTTATCTATGTTTCTGTGTCTCTTTTGTATATGTATGTCTGTGTATATGTCTCTCCCTAGAGTCGTAGTGCTAGCTGTGCGTATTTAGATCAAACTAGCTCAGCTCTTTGCTACACTGTTACCAAGTGTCCAGTACCATGACGTCATGCCACCTGTGCTATTTCTGTTGGCGCTATACAGGCCCTGGGTGTGCTAATACAAAATTCCCCTTGACGCTATACGTACCCAGGGTGTGCCATTTGACGCTATAAATCCTGACGCTCTACTACTGATATATCTAACACTGTTGTCTTCAGTCCTGGTTTAAATGACACCTTTCTATTAAAAGATCCTCTCCATTTGACATTGACTAACTTAAAACCATGGAGTCGTAACACATTGACGATTGTCTGGTCAGTCTGGTTCAGTCTCCTCCAATCTGGTTATTGTCAGCTTGTGTGTCTTATGCGCAAAGTGCGCGTCTCCGATGGCAAAGCTGTACTCTTCACAGAAGTCAGAGAGCATCGCTTCGTTGTTTTCATATTACCTCGCCCTGTCCTCATTTTTGCCCCCTACCTTGACGTTAACGTAAACAATATGCGTAAGGACACCACTCCTTGTGTTGTTTTATATAGCTTATTGAAGGCCAATCATTTTCGTTGTCGTTAAGCTGGATAATAAGTTATTGAGTACATTTAAAAATGGAGATTTCTTATTTATTTATTTTAAATGATGTCATTATCGTGTGATTCAATAGCTTTTGTAATCTACCACGACAAAATTGCAAAAATGTCATAATTTGACAGATCTCTGTATTTGAAATTTCATTATATGTTTTAACAGAGTGCCGACTTATAGTGGGTGAAGTGTAGATCTCATTATTTATATTTTTGTATGATAGCAAATTTGCTGTGTAATACGTCTTACTCCATAAGTCGTTTGCCTTTTTATTTTAAATATTTTTGTAATCTGGTATGAAAAGTTGCCGATCGCACTACGTAAAGTTCACTGTTAAATTCGATTGTCAAATGGGCACCTCTCCCTCCCCCCGCTTAGGAGATTCATCAACTTGCCTGATAGAATGTTGGATCCAAGGGTAGCAGATTCCATACCCGCTGAAGCTGTTTCTCTCTGTGTTTGGAAAAGGCACATAGATCCCATCATCGATGCATAATATAGCTAATAAAATGTTAACCTGTTGTAAGGAACATTACAATCCAACCTATACACAAAACATTCCCGCCCGAACAATTTTCCCTTATTCTCTCATTCCTTGTTGTAATAAAACACACAATGTATTTGAACGAGACCTTAAAACTAACCAAAACCCAACACACCTCTTGTCCGGTCATATCTCTTCATCCGTCTTGAATGAGAGTTTCCGCACCCAAGCGTCCGTCGAGTTTCCTATGTTATCTGGCGTTTAATTCGGATTGATTTGTATTCTTCCTTATAGATATTGGCGTCCATGGAAGCGGGGATTTCGACGTGATAAAGTTGCTTTTATCCAGCGTACGTTTCCTCCCAGGTCTTCTTAGCCTAATTTCTTTTAGACAGTGTCAATTTTGCAGTATTTATCATAACAATTAAGCGCTTCTTGCAATGCTAAGATTCGCAGTAATTTTGTTGTTGTTGTAAAAGCACGAGCACCTGTTCCGCCAAACAAGATTTGACAAGAAATTCGTCCAAAGACAGAATTTGAAAATTTTCTTAATTCGGCAGTAGTTTGTATTTATACTTTTTCATCTTATTAATCTATGCAAATTAAGAACCAAACTTCTGATTTTAGTTTATAAGAGTCAGAGTTTAAATTTTCGATATGTTTTTATGTACCTCTCCCTTTATTCGATATAGACTTGCAATTTCGCGACCAAAAGCATGAATTAAAATGTATTCTTGTATAATACATTAGTCAGTTCCACATTAAAATATAAAATTTTAATCAGTACACCCTGATAAAATATATTTTTAAGTTGAATATTTTTTGACAAACGGTATTTAAGGAATGCAGAAGTTGTAAACCTTGTAATATCATTTTTTTTCGGTAGGAATTTATTTTTTCATCTTAAACCCTTATGTTGTCATTTTAGTAGAAATTTTATTCATCTTAAACCTTTATGTTGATAAAAAAATATTGTAGGTTTAATGTTTTGACATTGTCTCCAGCAATTGACATTAACTTTTTTCCATTGTAAAACATGTTTAATCAGCCTTTTTGACATTGACCTGTACATTAATCCTGCTTGTTTTTGTGTCCTGTGTTAAAAATCTTCTCAATTTATGATTTTTCCATTGTAATAATATTGAAATTGCCCACACACATCAAAGACCAAATTTAACACATAACAGACACATAACAGATTTTATGTAAAAGTGACACAAAATAATCAAAAAATCACTTCACTGTTATATCTAAGCTTGGTGCTGATATCTCTCCTATCTGATGGAAAATCAATATCTCTGCAGTAGCTGTTGCAGACCACAAGTCCTAGCTAATAAACATGCTGCATGAGACAAAAACTAGCAAGTGGTTTCAGATACATAGTTATGGCTCAGGTCAAGATAAATATGAAAAGTTCCCTATTAATGACTTCAAGCACTCATTTTGAATCCCAGTTAAAACCAAGCCATCTGGACAATGAGTTTTTCCACAGACTATATTGATATATATGGCCCTTAGAGAGGATATTTCCACTGACACATGATGAAGTGGAATCTGTATTGATGTCATCAAAAACGCTTGTAACAATTGTATATAAAACAGATTGTGAAACATTTGGATCTAAGAAGATATGATTAACATGCAAGCCACATTATACTGACCCCTATTAAAAACTAAAAGTTAATGATACACATGGTGCAAAAGAAATAATTAGAAATTGTTACATATGGTACAGTCAGTTACATGAAAGGTTACTTTTGAATCAGGGGCCCCGAGTGGCCAAGTGATCTAAAGCGCTCTCCGTTTTGGTTACTGCCATATCAATTCTGTCTGCGTGGATTCAAGTCTAAGATTCAGCGAATGTGTATATGTGAGAAAGCTTGCCAGTAGCTTCTCCTAGGTCTGTGGTTCTTTCCGATGATTTCCCAGTTTCTTCCTCAACCATTAATACTAGCCGCCATGTATAGCCTATCTTGTGCTGAAAAATGGAATTAAACCCCACAACAACAACTTTTGAATCTTTGATGATCTAAGCTACCCCATACTTACATGAGATCATTAGCACACCCTATAGCTGTCCTCTAAGACAAGGAGGATTTCTCCTTCATGGTTTCAGTCTTGTTCAAATAAAAGCCTGAAATTATCAAAGTATTCTTTACCTCTTTCTAAAAATAAATAATACGCTTGTTAAGTCTACTGGGCTTATCTAATCATTATTTGTCTTTAGTATGATAGTGGTCTGAAAAAAACAGGTGCAAAGAATGTGTATATTATAAAGCACATTGAAACTGTTTCTGTGATAAAATAGAAGTTAAATTATAGAAAATCATAAAATGAAATCATTTGATTTATGGAACTCATTCAAAATTTCATTAAAAGTTACACAAACTAGAAATTGCTGCTTAAAAGGCATACCATGAATCATTCAAAAAATTAAAAGGTTGATCAGAAAAAGAGACTATCTGTAGCGGAAACAATCAGAATCCTAAAAAATCCATTACAGCATCTGACAAAAATCATCTCATTCAAATATGACACCTTATCAAAAAACAAATCAAAAAAGCATAAAATAGTTATCTAGCAGATAGTCTTATAAATAATGAAGAAACATGTCCAGTAATGAAAGAACATGTCCAAAGTGAGCAAAACAAATCAAAATTTTCATCAAAGAAACATATCTCTCATAAAAGATATTTGCCGAGATGCTTGAGGTTTTGTTCTACTTAGAAAATTTGTAGATTGGTCCAAAGCAAATGTTGCCATTTGTAAAAAAAAAATAATAAAGGGGATACAGCCAACAACACATTCATTTCACATGCATGCTTTTTATGTAAAGTGTTGGACAATCTTGTTTGCATCTAACTTAATAAACCACTTCAAGAAAACATAATATACTGTAAGACTTACAACATGGATTCAGTGAAAGAATAGTAATGTGCAATTCAGCTGATATCACAAGTTGAAGAATTATTGCAAATTTGTGTTAAGAGACCCTTCCTTTTCTACTATTTATCAGCAATCGACTTGAAAACTAATTTCACAATAAGATTATATGCATATGTTTCACTCACTGTTCTTAAAAACTCAGAACTTCATCGAGATCTTGCAGTTTTTGAGAAATGGAGAAATTGTTGGAAATAATTGTTTGACTTTATGGTTTTAATCTAAGTAACATAAAAAAATGATGATGAACAATTTTTGTAAAATTCAACACATAATTTATTTCCCTAGAATACTGAGTAAAATAAAACATAAAGAAATACACAAACTGCTTATAAAGTGTTGGTTAAATATAACTTGAACATGCTTCACTGTTTAGAGCCTATACATGCACATGACATCCACCAGATGGAAATAGTTGAAACTAAAGCAGGTAAATATGTTAGAAATAGTTGCTTGCCAACTGTTTGTGAAAACTAATATGCAGAACAAATTAGATTGATGATCCCTTCAAGGCAGATGTACAGATGTTCAATTGGTTATGTTAAACAAATTGCACATAATCTCTTGGATATTTCCATATCACCTTATATAAGAAAACCAAACATGATCTCATGGATATTCCCATATCACCTTATATAAGAAAACCAAACATGATCTCATGGATGTTCCATTATCACATTATATAAGAAAATCAGGCATGGTCTCATAGGTATTCCCTTACCACCGTATATAAGTAATCCAAGCAGAAACTCCTGGGTATTCCCTTACCACCTTATATAAGAAATCCAAGCAGGATCTCCTGGGTATTCCCTTACCACCTTATATAAGAAATCCAAGCAGGATCTCCTGGATATTCCCTTACCACCTTATATAAGAAATCCAAGCAGGATCTCATGGATATTCCCATATCACCTTATATAAGAAAACCAAACATGATCTCATGGATGTTCCATTATCACTTTATATAAGAAAATCAGGCATGGTCTCATAGGTATTCCCTTACCACCTTATATAAGAAATCCAAGCAGGAACTCCTGGGTATTCCCTTACCACCTTATATAAGAAATCCAAGCAGGATCTCATAGGTATTCCCATACCACCTTATATAAGAAATCCAAGCAGAATCTCATGGATATTCCCTTACCACCTTATATAAGAAAACCAAAGATGATCTCATAGGTATTCCCTTATCACCTTATATAAGAAATCCAAAGATGATCTCATGGATATTTCCTTACCACCTTATATAAGAAAACCAAAGATGATCTCATGGATATTCCCTTACCACCTTATATAAGAAAACCAAAGATGATCTCATGGGTATTCCCTTACAACCTTATATAAGAAAACCAAAGATGATCTCATGAGTATTCCCTTACCACCTTATATAAGAAAACCAAAGAAGATCTCATGGTTATTCCTTTACCACCTTATATAAGAAAACCAAGGATGATCTCATGGGTATTCCCTTACCACCTTTTTTAAGAAAACCAAAGATGATCTCATGGGTATTCCCTTACCACTTTTTTTAAGAAAACCAAAGATGATCTCATGGGTATTCCCTTACCACCTTATATAAGAAAGCCAAGCATGAAGTTATAGATATTATTTTATAACCTTATATAAGAAAACAAAGCAGAATGATCAGAGAACTGTTAATTACCATCTTTTGTCCAGATTCAAGCAATGTCCAGTTATAATAAAAGATTCCTTTTTTTATCTGGCCTTTGTACAATTGAATAGACTCACACAAAACATCATTGTCTTGCCAAAGGTAGCTTCATTTAAATCAGCTCTATTATTTTTTACTGTAAAAAATGTTTATCTTGTATTTGTACTAGTTTATAATAAAAAATTCTCTAATTTTGACATTTTGCAGTTATCTTTCCTGTACACTTTCTTTTTGCACAACTGCATATAGTCCTTGAGAGATTTGCTGCAATACATAGTTTGTTGCAAATGTAAGTGACTGTGATGCAGTTTACTTTAAAATGACCCTTTGATAACTCCTATCTCTACTCATGTGTGTTCATCCCTATATGTGTTCATCCCTATATTATGTGTTCATCCCTATATTATGTATTATACAAGCTTGATTTTGTCCCTTAGTTTATCATTCTGACCAAATTAAGCAGAAAATTTGGATTTCAAAGAAAAGAACATTAACATTAGAAGTTTGAAATTAATTTTTTTACAACATTTATTGTTTGAGATGGTATTTTTATATATGCGAGGACAGATGTCAACTGCATATTTTTTCTTTATAATCATAATGCAGGAATTACTTTTTACACATGCTTTATGATTTTGATTATTGTTACAATATTTGGTGACATTGTTCATCTTATCTTTCAAAAAATGCATCAAATGTTACAAAAAATGTGGTCAGAACTCATTTAGATAAAAAATATTAAACATTCAGTAAAACTTTATTTGAAAAACTCAAATGGCTACATTGTAAACATAGAGTAAAATACATTGTATTAATCCTCGTTTACAGGGTTCAAAACAAATTGGCACTAGGCCATCTAAGTACTTTTACTTCTGTTTCTGAGTTGAATCATATGCTAAATGTTAACCCAAAATACAGATGAGTTTTGCAATACAATGGTGTTTTTATGGAATACCTTACTGTATGCTATTACATCATGTACAATCTTTGGTGCTTTTGAACACAACTGTAAAATATTCTTTTTTAGCACAGAATATAATTTTATAGTTTTATGTACTTGCAGTGTTTTATTGCTTCCATTCTGAGATAAAACTTATCTAATATACTTCATGTGTTTTTGTTTTGTGAATATGGTATGTTTTAACATATGCCAGATTACTTATCGGATGTACTTCATGTGTTTTTGTTTTGTGAATATGGTATGTTTTAATATATGCCAGATTTTCCTTTGGCTCAACAGACCATCAGAAATTAAAAAGCTATTATTATTATTAATTAATTTAATTTAATTTATTTATCTGTAATAGTTGTTTGTTTGTGGTGCCAGTGTTTAGCTCACATGGCAGTATGCATCATGCATCTGGCCTTCATAAATTGATTGTTGCCACTCAGGTGTCCAAATTTCAGATTTCATTTCAGTCACACTTTGAATATGCGTTTGTATCACTAACCTATCAGATAAGTTCAGTAATGTGCATGGGATATTAATGAGGTTTTATTTTGACCTTGCTATCACTCTGGAGACCATATTTCAGAATGACCAGTTTTGATCAAACCTGGAATGTATCCTTGTACCATTAATGTAACAGATGAGTTCAGCGATGAGACACACATACAAATTAGATCAGTTTTTTACCCATATTTCGGATCTCATTTTGATAAAGCTTGCTATTTGGGCTATATCATCTTCATCATGGATCAGTTCGATAGCGAGTGAGGTCCACATGTATTAATGAAGTGAGACTGACATTATTACCAGTCCAGAGATGAGATTTATGATCGATTTGGATGAAAAGAAAGATATGTTTATATAATCAGAGCTTTAAATGCACAAGCATTTCAATGATGTGATCTTGCATCTGTTTGACTAAGCTTGTTACCACTATTGATGCAGTATTTCTGATCCAGTTTGATCATATATGGAATTTATGCTTTTATCAACAGATATGGAATTTATGCTTATATCAATAGATATGGAATTTATGCTTATATCAACAGATATGGAATTTATGCTTACATCAACAGATACAGAATTTATGCTTTATGTCAACAGATATGGAATTTATGCTTACATCAACAGATATGGAATTTATGCTGATCATATATGGAATTTATGCTTATATCAATAGATATGGAATTTATGCTTATATCAATAGATATAGAATTTATGCTTACATCAACAGATATGGAATTTATGCTTATATCAATGGATATGGAATTTATGCTTTTATCAACAGATATAGAATTTATGCTTATATCAACAGATATGGAATTTATGCTTATATCAATGGATATGGAATTTATGCTTTTATCAACAGATATAGAATTTATGCTTATATTAACAGATATGGAATTTATGCTTATATCAATGGATATGGAATTTATGCTTATATCAACAGATATGGAATTTATGCTGATCATATATGGAATTTATGCTTATATCAATGGATATGGAATTTATGCTTATATCAATGGATATGGAATTTATGCTTTTATCAACAGATATAGAATTTATGCTTATATCAACAGATATGGAATTTATGCTTATATCAATGGATATGGAATTTATGCTTTTATCAACAGATATAGAATTTATGCTTATATCAACAGATATGGAATTTATGCTTATATCAATGGATATGGAATTTATGCTTACATCAACAGATATGGAATTTATGCTGATCATATATGGAATTTATGCTTATATCAATGGATATGGAATTTATGCTTATATCAATGGATATGGAATTTATGCTTATATCAAATGATATGGAATTTATGCTTATATCAATGGATATGGAATTTATGCTTTTATCAACAGATATAGAATTTATGCTTATATCAACAGATATGGAATTTATGCTTATATCAATGGATATGGAATTTATGCTTTTATCAACAGATATGGAATTTATGCTTATATCAATGGATATGGAATTTATGCTTACATCAACAGATATGGAATTTATGCTGATCATATATGGAATTTATGCTTATATCAATAGATATGGAATTTATGCTTATATCAATAGATATGGAATTTATGCTTATATCAATGGATATGGAATTTATGCTTACATCAACAGATATGGAATTTATGCTTATATCAATGGATATGGAATTTATGCTTATATCAATGGATATGGAATTTATGCTTTTATTAACAGATATAGAATTTATGCTTATATCAACAGATATGGAATTTATGCTTATATCAATGGATATGGAATTTATGCTTTTATCAACAGATATGGAATTTATGCTTACATCAACAGATATAGAATTTATGCTTTTATCAATAGATATGGAATTTATGCTTTATGTCAACAGATATGGAATTTATGCTTTTATCAATGGATATGGAATTTATGCTTATATCAATGGATATGGAATTTATGCTTTTATCAACAGATATGGAATTTATGCTTACATCAACAGATATAGAATTTATGCTTTTATCAACAGATATGGAATTTATGCTTACATCAACAGATATAGAATTTATGCTTATCTCAATGGATATGGAATTTATGCTTTTATCAACAGATATGGAATTTATGCTTACATCAACAGATATGGAATTTATGCTTACATCAACAGATATAGAATTTATGCTTTTATCAACAGATATGGAATTTATGCTTATATCAATGGATATGGAATTTATGCTTTTATCAACAGATATAGAATTTATGCTTATATCAACAGATATGGAATTTATGCTTATATCAATGGATATGGAATTTATGCTTTTATCAACAGATATGGAATTTATGCTTACATCAACAGATATAGAATTTATGCTTTTATCAACATATGGAATTTATGCTTACATCAACAGATATAGAATTTTTGCTTATATCAATGGATATGGAATTTATGCTTACATCAACAGATATGGAATTTATGCTTATATCAATGGATATGGAATTTATGCTTACATCAACAGATATGGAATTTATGCTGATCATATATGGAATTTATGCTTATATCAATAGATATAGAATTTATGCTTATATCAATAGATATGGAATTTATGCTTATATCAATGGATATGGAATTTATGCTTACATCAACAGATATGGAATTTATGCTTATATCAATGGATATGGAATTTATGCTTATATCAATGGATATAGAATTTATGCTTATATCAACAGATATGGAATTTATGCTTATATCAATGGATATGGAATTTTTGCTTTTATCAACAGATATGGAATTTATGCTTACATCAACAGATATAGAATTTATGCTTTTATCAATAGATATGGAATTTATGCTTACATCAATAGATATGGAATTTATGCTTATATCAATGGATATGGAATTTATGCTTACATCAACAGATATGGAATTTATGCTTATATCAATGGATATGGAATTTATGCTTTATGTCAACAGATATGGAATTTATGCTTTTATCAATGGATATGGAATTTATGCCTATATCAATGTATATGGAATTTATGCTTTTATCAACAGATATGGAATTTATGCTTACATCAACAGATACAGAATTTATGCTTTTATCAACAGATATGGAATTTATGCTTACATCAACAGATATTGAATTTATGCTTATATCAATGGATATGGAATTTATGCTTTTATCAACAGATATGGAATTTATGCTTACATCAACAGATATGGAATTTATGCTTACATCAAGAGATATAGAATTTATGCTTTTATCAACAGATATGGAATTTATGCTTAGATCAATGGATATGGAATTTATGCTTTTATCAACAGATATAGAATTTATGCTTATATCAACAGATATGGAATTTATGCTTATATCAATGGATATGGAATTTATGCTTTTATCAACAGATATGGAATTTATGCTTACATCAACAGATATAGAATTTATGCTTTTATCAACAGATATGGAATTTATGCTTACATCAACAGATATAGAATTTATGCTTATATCAATGGATATGGAATTTATGCTTACATCAACAGATATGGAATTTATGCTTATATCAATGGATATGGAATTTATGCTTTTATCAACAGATATGGAATTTATGCTTATATCAACAGATATGGAATTTATGCTTTATGTCAACAGATATGGAATTTATGCTTTATGTCAACAGATATGGAATTTATGCTGATCATATATGGAATTATGCTTATATCAATAGATATGGAATTTATGCTGATATCATCATATATGGACAGATATGGAATTTATGCTTATATCAACAGATATGGAATTTATGCTTACATTAACAGATATGGAATTTGTGCTTATATCATCATATATGAAATTTATGCTTATATCAAAGGATATGGAATTTATATCTTCAAGTTGGATAAGAAGTGAGATGTACACACTGATTGATCTTGCATGTGAATGGCAGAGCTTGTTTCCACTCTGGAAATTATATTTTTAATTCCATTTTGCTCAAACTTTAAATAGGTTTTTATATCATCAAGATTTTGGATAGGTTCAGTAATAAGTGAGGTCCATTTATATTAATAATTGGATTTATTGGTTGTACATGTACTTGTTACCTTTGTGGAAGCCATATTTGTGATCTGATTTTGATAAAACTTTACAGTATTTACTAAAATCAAGATTTTTGTGTCACTAATGAGCAGTTTATGAGGTAATCTTGCATGTGATTCCCAGTGATTATCATTACTGGAATCCATAATTCTAATTTGATTCTGATCAAAGTTGTGGGCTTATATCTTGGAGAACTTGGGCAAATTTGAAAGTATGCAGATCTATGCATATTAATGTGGTGAATTTGCATCTGATTGGCTGTCTATGTTAGTATTCATAAAGTTATTTATTTTATTAGTTGTCTTTACATTCATCAGGATCTGGATAATATTGATTATTAGGAAAAGACCGATCATTAAAGAGAAGTTAAATTAGGACATAGTAAATAGGTACAATCAAAATGATGTAACATGGAGTAAATAGGTACAATCAGAATAATGTAACATGGAGTAAATAGGTGCAATCAAAATGATGTAACATGGAGTAAATAGGTGTAATCAAAATGATGTAACATGGACTAAATAGGTGCAATCAAAATGATGTAACATGGAGTAAATAGGTGCAATCAAAATGATGTAACATGGAGTAAATAGGTGCAATCAAAATGGTGTAAAATGAAGTGAATATGTGCAATCAAAATGATGTAAAATGGAAGATAGTTTAATTGGGATATGTTCTTACAATGCTACATAAGCCACCTTAGGGAAGAATCAATTGTTAAGTTTATGCAGTACAGCTGAGCAATATCATGCCCACTTTGTTCTCTTCTTTCTTTCACCCCATAGGAAGTGTACATTATTTCTAGAAAATAAGCTTGAGATTCATCATTGAAAGTGCTAATAGCATTAGAACTCCTGATGTTACTCCGAATGTTGAAATCTAAGAAAAATAATTTATGTTATGTTTTTATTTTGTTTTGCAGGGACATGTCCTTTATAAGAAAATCACAGTCATCAAGCATTCTGGCAAAGAAAAAGAGGACAGTGAAGAAGAAGCCAGAATGGGATGTAAGATGGTCATTAGTATTAACAGAACACTGCTGTACTGCTTCAGTGTGACAATGTTTTTTAGCATAATGTGTGTATTGTTACAGTGTGACATTGTTTATTTAGCATGATGTAATGTGCATACTGTTACAGTGTGACATTGTTAATTTAGTATGATGCAATGATTATAATGCTTCAGTGTGACATTGTTGAGCATGTAACATGTGTACCCTGCTGAGGTAATTAAATTTGCTTCATAAAATTAAAGTATAAACAATGTTTTCTATAGATTATGGGAATGGTTGTTAAAAGCAAAATAACATACTCTCAAAACAGAACTTTCAGTGAGAGGATGTGTTTGAAATAATAATAATAATAATAATAATAATAATAATAATAATAATAATAATAATAATAATAATAATAATAATAATAATTAAGGCAAGCAACTCATTTACACAGAAACTAATTACCTTTGAACCATCTGTTAACATACAGTATTTACAAAAATACCTACTTTATCATAAACTATAAATGGACAATTTGTAGAAGCTGTTGGCAGTTGATGAGCAGACACTTAGCTGTGCACATCCAATCAGCCATGACCACATTTCTGTAACTCATGAATGAAAAACAGTCATTTGTAATGATATTTAATTAATTTCGTAACTACATACAAAATCAATTTACCAATGTTGACAAAAATGTAACAAGTCTAAGTTCTTACAAAAAGTAACAGAAAAGAGTGAAGACAGCAACTTTTGAACAATTTAACAAATAATTTATTTCTCTAGAATACCAAGTAAAAATTGAGAAAAAAGGACTCATGGTTTTATGAATCCAATCCAAAATAATCCAAGAATTAAAAAAATAGAAGTCCTCTTATTAAAAAGTCCTGAATGAAATCAAAAATGGAAGGTAATGACAGCTGTTGTAACCTGCAAAGTGCTGTTGTGTCAACAGTTCTTTGTTGAATCATCAAAAATATTAGTCCAGTTTTTAATTCTGTATAAATTTTAGAGAATGTCTTTGTCCAAGAATTTTGTAAGAGCACTTATGTATATCCATGGGAAAAAAGTGAAATTTATTCACTTGAAGAAAATAAAAGTTCAACTCAAACTAGTCACAATATAATGTAACTTGATATCTCAAGTGTTTTAAGCCTGACTGAACAATCTCTATAAAGACAACAGTTATACACAAGTTTAAGACGTAAAACAGATTCCCAGATGAAGGCCAACCTTTTAGAAAAATTAGAATTTTGTAACAATAAACATGTTTCCTATCACATACTCCAGGTATGGCCTTAACTTCACTTACCGGTTCTTACTCTGAGAAAGAATAAAAAGAAAGATTAAAAAGAATGTTTACCAAAACTGTCACTGGTTCGGAATCAAGGTCAAAAAATAGATGCAACTGTTTCTATTACTGGTTGTTTCTCATTAACATAAAAAGGTCAGGTCAAACAGAACTACAATAAATTTCTGGACAATGCCAAATCCAGTTAACAAAGTTACATTAAAATAATATGTAATGGAATTAAAAAATTTAAAACTTACAATAAAACCCAAATTAAATTAAATATACATTACAAGAATGAATTCTGCTAATAATCCATAGGTCACAGTTTTATGATTGTAAGACTGTTATTGTGGATAACACATAGCTGCCAACCTTCACGATTTTGGTGCGAATTTCATGACTTTTTTAGCGACTCACAGATTCACACCACACAAAAAAATCAAGAATTTCCCAATTATCAGTTATTTTAAATCTTTAATAAAATAACTGATTTCCCATTAAGTGCTAATTGTGATGTTGGCAGTTGCCAAAATGGTCTGGTATTGCTGGTCACGATATTAGTAGAACTATAGCTAATTGATAAAGTTAGCAAGAATTTTAGTGTATTTTAATCTATATATATATGTATTTTAATCTATATATATATATATATATATATATATATATATATATATATATATATATATATATATATATATATATATTAATAGTTTTACAAATTCTATAAGAGAAACTGGATCCTATCCAGAACTTTGCTATATTGATTTTATTTATCGTTCGGCTTCAATGTTGAAAAATGTCTTCACCACCAAAGAAAAATAAATGTATTGCACAAAAAGTGAAGTGGGGCCCCAAGTGGCCCAGTGGTGTAAAGCGCTGTCCGTTACGGATCACTGCCATCTCACCTCTGTCTGTGTGGGTTCGAGTCTAGGATTTGTCGAATGTGAATATGTGAGAAAGCTTGCCAGTAGCTTCCCGTGGGTCAGTGGTTCTTTCCGGTGATTTCCGGGTTCCTTCCTCCACCATTAATACTGGCCGCCATGAATAGCCTATCGTGTGCTGAAAAATGGCGTTAAGCCCAACAACAACAACAACAACAACAACAACAACAAAAAGTGAAGTTAAATTTGCATTATCCCAAAAATTGACCTTGCATTCGGCCATCAAACAATAAACTATGATCACAATTTCTGAGAAAATAAATTCCTATCTTTTTTATTTTCTCAATGAAAGTTTGTTCAAGTTTGCTAGACTGGCTAATAAGTGGCTACCCAATGCTGACACCAAATGGTGTCATCGAATTCCAACTTTTCAATATGCAATGAACTCTGACCCTACATCCTAACATAAATGTACAAATATTTAAAATGGAGTGGCAAGGATTAGAGGAAACTTGGTGGCAGAGATGTGAGGAAGCACATTGGTAGCAAAAAGCACATAGAGGTTGGGAAAATTAAGAACTCCAGCAGATTTCAGCTCTAGAATATTTTAAGCCATTGACGTAAGTCCTGCAAACTACCAACACTAAAACATTGTAAGTTTACTTGTTGAATACAATCTTTATTAGTGGACACGATGCTAAACATTTGTTCCGACAAATATTCCCGGACTCGAAGATCACTTCATGAATTTGTATCAAAGTTCATTCATTTTTATCTCTATTTTCGCTAATTGCGAGCTTGGAGGGTTGGCAGCTATGATAACATTATGGATCGCCATTTAACAAGGTTTAAAATTAATGCAGGTGTGAAAGCCTCCAGGCAACAATGTTTTTGTATCAATCTAAAAATTCCAATGTTGGTGTGCCCACATAAAAGGTGGATAAAGTTTTAAAAATGTAGCATAATACATTTTATTAAAGCCTTGCTGACTACAGTATCTTGTCATTGCATCCAGTCATCATCCATTTGTTGGTAATTTGTTTTATGCATGATAGCATTATTGGGACTATTGTTGGGATTTAATCAACCAGATTTGCAGCTACATATTGGAGAGACTTTAGAAAAGCTCTGTTTTAAGCTTTCTTTGTCATCTTTTACAGGAGTTGTGGCCCTTGATAACCCATTACTACCCCAACACAACTTTCATTTCTTGTGCTTAACTTTGCAAAATTTGGCATCCAGTTCTATATTGTAGAAACCTTGAATATGTATGATTTCCAGCTTTCTGTAACTCAATTACAGGAGTTATGCCCCCTGATTGCACATCCTCCAGAATTTGTTTCTGCAGCTTGACATTTCCAAATTTTACATTGATGGGAAATTTATCGAAAAGAAAACTGCTTTACTTGAAGAGTTGTTTGCTCGAAGCTGGCTTATTGAGTGATAGTGCTTTGCAACTTTTCTGTTTTGAAGTTTAAGTTGGGAAGCTGATTTTTTCATTCTGCATGGTTGTACCATATTTGTAAACACCTAAGAAAGCTTATATTGTAATGGTAAGTTTTCTAGTTGCTTTGGGGACTTTATGTTTTAAGTATCAAACACTTATGGTTAATGTGGCAGAATTAACATCTGATGCCATCTTTGATGTTAGTGAACTTCAATGAGTTAGATTCCTTCAAGCCAGACTGTATGTGGTGATGCTTTTTCATCTTTAAGTTGGGCATTGGTGGGACATACACTCCAACAATATGATTGCAATCAATTAAGCAAGTGATTAAATTCTGAAAAACAATTAAAACTACAAGGAGTGTCATAATTGGCATTGTTTATAATGGCATTAATTTTACAGTTGAAGCATTGGTAGCAAAGGTTGTTTTTTTTTTTAGGGTTGAGTTGTGGTGTCCCTGTTTGTTTCAAGCTGAAACATAGATATAAACATACACGAGTAGGTACTTGTATATACATACATTTATATATTAAAATATACAGTACTTAAATTGTAAGTGATGTGGTATATATGTATGTTTTGCATTTATAATGTAGCTTTAACAATTTTTCAATCATATCACTATGATGTCTGCAGTGTGGCAGCTTATAGTGATGTTTTGCACTGGGGCATCATGCCGCAGACAAGTAGCATGATGTTCCACCCAGTCACATTATCCTGACCCAAGGCTGACTGGTTCTAACATTTATCTCCTAATGCTGATTGCCAAGCGAGTCTGCTGCTTGTACCATTTTTATAAGTCTTTGGTATGACTCGGCCAGGGTTTGAACCCACGATCTCCCGCATTTTAGGCAGATGCTCTGACCACTAAGCCATGGGAGTGGTACTAAGTGATGTGGTAATTTTTTTTATCAACCCAAGCCAAGTTTCTAAGTGTTTTCAAATTTTTGACTCTCTGTGCTTGCATAGAGAAGTGATGTGTGACATAGCTTGAGTCTATCACTAATAGCTCTAGTTTCTATTAGAATGTGTTGTCTTAAGTACTTCATTTAATTTTGTGTCAGCTGCTAAATTGCAAGATATCTTTGGTCCATCATTAATTTTTAAAAAATATTTTTACAGGATACAACGAATGATTTGACTCAGATGAGAGCTTCACCAGAAGAAATTGTAAGTTGCTAAATATATGCAAAGTATGAAATTGTCTTGGCTGAGTTTTCCATGAAATATTTTGAGTGGGTATAGGTACATGTAAAAAACTGTTTGGTCCACAATACCTTGATTGCTTAATAAAAATACTGTAAATACTTTATAAGATAATGTCATTATATACATAATATAAATTATTTATCAATAAATGTAGTAAAATAAGGCTTATAAGTTTTGTGTTGTGATGGAATCTTGACATAAGATGTGATAAAAGTTTGATGGGATCATGGTAACTTCATTTAAGGTCTAGTCCATCGTAAAGATGTGGGGGTAACCTTATTTAAAGTGAAGTCCATTGTAATAGTGTAGGGGTATCTTCATTTAAGGTCTAGTCCATTGTAAAGGTGTGGGGGTAACTTCAGTTAAGGTCTCATCATCATCATCATCAGTCCCATAGTCTGGTAGACCATTGGGGCACCACATGAGACCGGACAAAGATCTTCCTACATTCCTCTTGATTTTCTGTCATTCTCAGTGAGTTGCTCAGTGTCAAGTCTGTCCACTCTTGTATGTTGTCTTCCCACCTCTTTCTCTGCCTGCCTATCTTTCTTCTTCCTTGTACAGTGCCTTGCAGGATTGTTTTGGCAAGACCTGATGATCGTGAAACATACCCATACCAGTTTAATTTATTTCTCAGTGTTCTCTGTGGTCAGGAGGTTTTTGTGAGGCCCAAAGGCTTGTCTTATCCTTTGCTGTATTTCTTTATTGGTTTAGTGGGTCATTAAGGTGTGGGGGTGACTTCCTTTAAGGTGTAGTGGGTCATAAAGGTATCGTTGTAACTTCATTTAAAGTCTAGTAGGGCTAAAAAGGTGTATTAAGGTGTAGTGTGACTAAGAAGGTGTAGTATTAACTTTAGTTAAGGTCTAGTGGGGTTTAAAGGTATATGGGTAACAGTGGAGCTGATAGGAATATGTAGTGGTGCCATTAAAAATTCTAGGCATAGAGGAATGGATTCATCATCTCCAGTATTTATCATTTCATGTGTGCAAAGAAATGTATTCTTGCCAGTGATTAGGGGTGCAAAAGAAATGGCTACAATTTCTCGCTGTAGCAAATATCAAATGGTAATCTTTACTCAATGTGATGTGTGGTTAAACTTGGAACATCATATTCAATCTGCTATTTCTTGCTTAGTTAGCTTGGCTTTTTGCAATTGGAGTGACTTGCCTAAAGACACACCACATTAGTTGACCTTGGCTGATCTGATGGTAAAATTTGAATTAACAATCTTTTGGTCACAAGTTTGGCATGCTAACCAATGCATCATAGTAGCTTCTGTCTTAGTATCCTAAGAAAGGATACAGTTTCCTTACAAAGTAAGGTCTGTACTACATACCATAGCCCATGGGAAGGACTGACAAGTTGATCTGAGAAAACTAAGCCAAGGGGCTGACATGTTGATTTAGACAACTAAGACAAGGTACCTTTTTATGATGTAACTAGACTGCCACTTGGTATCAAGGCCAAGATCCTTTTTTTTCACCATTTATTAGTAAGCTGTTTTGAAATCTTTGCTATTCCACTCTCTATTTTGTGTTACAAAACAAGGTGGAAGCACATAAATATAAGTAGTTAATAAAGGTTATATCAGTAGAAGAAAATCTGAACCCCAGTAGAAAGAGAGAGAGGGCTTTTATAAAGCTTGTTTTCTTGTGTTTACAGGAGCACAGAAAACATTTACACCGATCTAAGTATTCTGTAGGAGTTCATTTGCACAGCAAGCACAGTAGTAAAGGCCACAAAGGTAATACTGTATTCTAAAATAGCGTTGTGCATATATGAATGCTAAATGTCATAACTACATCATATGACAGGCATGTGGTGTGTAAGTAAATCACATGATCACAGAAAGCATCATGGGTATTATAGAAATATCTGATTTCCATTATGTGTTGATTTATGTTCTGTTTTGCTCATAAAATGAATGAATCAATTCCTGTTTTCAATTTTTGCTTCAAAATGAATATAATAACTTGTATCTATCCTATTTTAATCATAAAGATGGAATGAGCAAAGACATCAGTGATTTTTGTAAGTTATGTGATAGATATTGAGTTTCAAGTACATAAATTTGTTTTTGCTCATATTTTACATGGAAATGAGCTGTTTTTAGAAATATTATTAGGGCTGTTCCAGTAAAACATACTTGGGACTCGGGGAAAGTCACTTTTAATGTGGGATACTCACCCATAGATGCAATTTAGAATTTGCTTATTATTTAATAGGAACTCAGTGAAATCAAAATACCTTGGCATATATTTTTAAAATACTGACTTTCCTGGGTATCATGTATGTTTAAATGGAACAGCTCTTAAATGTTAAGATTTACAAATAAAAAATTTAAAACAGTTTATGAAATGTTGTGTAAAGTATTGAGTATACAATGAAAAAGCTGATTTTAATGTGTGCCTTGTTTATTAAAAAGGTTTACCAGTAAATTGGATTTCAGAGATATAAATTGATCACATTTGAAAACAACATAGAATTTATGTTCATGTTTAATTAGGCTTGACCATCAAGTCAAATTTTTTTATCTTGTACCATATAAATGCATAAAAGCAGGTAGATAACATGAAAATAATTGCATCTGCAGCAGTATGCTAGAAATGCAAATTGCAGATCCATTCTTCTTATATGTGGAAGTTCTACTTGTTGTGGATTTTCAGTTGCTACAGACTACCAATCTGTAGAGCCAAGGAATGATACACCTTGTGCATGAATAAGGGTATCCCATCTGTAATCCACATATTTATGCACAGATGACATTATCCTTATGTTAAATCTATGAAGAAAACAAAACAAATTCACATCCTAATTGTTTTACTTTGTAAGTTGTCTAGATTCTAGGCATGTATGCTGATCTTTGTGTTTTTCACCAGGAAAAGGCAGTAGTCCCTTCCGCTCTGGTGCTGCCAAAGCAAAACAGGCTGCTATAATGAAAGAGGTGTTGTATGACCAAAGTCAGGTACTATCACTATAATTCTGTCATTATCATATGACTTGACCTTTACTGAGTAAATAGTCAACCAAAGTCAGGTACTATCACTATAATTCTCTCATTATCATATGACTTGACCTTTACTGAGTAAATAGTCTACCAAAGTCGGGTACTATCACTATAATTCTGTCATTATCATATGACTTGACCTTTACTGAGTAAATAGTCAACCAAAGTCAGGTACTATCACTATAATTCTCTCATTATCATATGACTTGACCTGTACTAAGTAAATAGTCAACCAAAGTCAGGTACTATCACTATAATTCTCTCATTATTATATGACTTGACCTTTACTGAGTAAATAGTCAACCAAAGTCAGGTACTATCACAATAATTCTGTCATTATCATATGACTTGACCTGTACTAAGTAAATAGTCAACCAAAGTCAGGTACTATCACTATAATTCTCTCATTATCATATGACTTGACCTTTACTGAGTAAATAGTCAACCAAAGTCAGGTACTATCACTATAATTCTTTCATTATCATATGACTTGACCTTTACTGAGTAAATAGTCAACCAAAGTCAGGTACTATCACTATAATTCTCTCATTATCATATGACTTGACCTTTACTGAGTAAATAGTCAACCAAAGTCAGGTACTATCACTATAATTCTCTCATTATCATAAGACTTGACCTTTACTGAGTAAATAGTCAACCAAAGTCAGGTACTATCACTATAATTCTCTCATTATCATATGACTTGACCTTTACTGAGTAAATAGTCAACCAAAGTCAGGTACTATCACAATAATTCTGTCATTATCATATGACTTGACCTGTACTAAGTAAATAGTCAACCAAAGTCAGGTACTATCACAATAATTCTCTCATTATCATATGACTTGACCTGTACTAAGTAAATAGTCAACCAAAGTCAGGTACTATCACTATAATTCTCTCATTATCATATGACTTGACCTTTACTGAGTAAATAGTCAACCAAAGTCAGGTACTATCACAATAATTCTGTCATTATCATATGACTTGACCTTTACTGAGTAAATAGTCAACCAAAGTCAGGTACTATCACAATAATTCTCTCATTATCATATGACTTGACCTTTACTGAGTAAATAGTCAACCAAAGTCAGGTACTATCACAATAATTATGTCATTATAATGTAGCTTGACCTGTACTGATCAAATTGTATAACATTACTACTAGGGCACCATACAACAATGTCAGCAGAGTGTTATAAGTAATCATTTGTGTCCATCAGTCCATCAACTGGCCATCTGGCTTTCAACATTTAAATTACTGTTGGATAGTTACTGTTGGATAATTTTGAAGCATTACAACAGAATGTAATTTTCAATAGTCTTTGTCATCATTTAGAGAGGTTATCATCCAAGACTGATTGTCTTCCTACTTTCATTTCCAAAGCTCAGCTTGTAATATCATTTATGGATAACATTTTCAAAGTGTAAATTTGCTGTGTGTTTTGTTGAATATTAAATGTTAGTTACAAAAATCATTTTCTCTAAAATTAGCTCTAACATCCATAAATTTACTCTTAAATTGATGAACAGATAGCTGCTCTTAAATTACTAAAGGCATTCCTCCCTTGACATAAGCTTGGTTTGCTTTTATGTAATGTTATTCTAGAACAAGATAATGAGCCAATAATATACAAGTGAATTGATTGTACAGTCAATAATGTACAAGTGTATTGATTGTACAGTCAGTCAATAATATCCAAGTGTACTGATTGTATGTCAGCCAATAATATACAAGTGGTTTGATTGTATAGTAAGCCTATGATATACAAGTGTATTGATTGTACAGTCAGCCAATAATATCAAAGTATATTGATTTTACAGTTAGCCAATAATATGCAGGTGTATTGATTGTACAGTCAATGTACAAGTGTATTGATTGTACAGTCAGTCAATAATATACAAGTGTATTGACTATACAGTCAGCGAATAATATCCAAGTGTATTGATTTTACAGTCAATAATATACAAGTGTATTGATTTTACAGTCAATAATATACAAATGTATTGATTGTACAGTCAGCCAATAATATCAAAGTATATTGATTTTACAGTTAGCCAATAATATGCAAGTGTATTGATTGTACAGTCAATAATGTACAAGTGTATTGATTGTACAGTCAATAATGTACAAGTGTATTGTTTGTACAGTCAATAATGTACAAATGTATTGATTGTTACAGTCAAACAATGATATCCAAGCATGTTGAATGTACAGTCAGTAAAGAAAAACTGGTGGATTTCTATTGAATATTTGGTCATATTTTTTATCAGCTTGGTGTTTTTTCCCTTTCACATACCTTCATGTATTGGCTGTAACTTGTGCTTCTGATATTTAGTATGCAGCTTCTTTTGGATGTGCTGGCTGCTGCTCTAGCACTGATATTAGTACCCTTACTCTGACAGCGTTGTTATTAGTACCCTTACTATGACAGTGTTGTTATTAGTACCCATACTCTGATAACATTGTTATTAGTACCATTACTCTGACAATGTTGTTATTAGTACCCTTACTCTGACAACGTTGATGCTACAACATTCTTATTAGTACCCTAACTCTGACAATGTTGTTATTAGTACCCTTACTCTGACAATGTTGATGCTACAACATTGTTATTAGTACCCTTACTCTGACAATGTTGTTATTAGTACACTTATTATAACAACATTGTTATTAGTACCCTTACTCTGACAATGTTGTTATTAGTACCCTTACTCTGACAACGTTGTTATTAGTACACTTATTACGACAACATTCTTATTAGTACCCTTACTCTGACAACGTTGTTATTAGTACCCTTACTCTGACAATGTTGATGCTACAACATTCTTATTAGTACCCTTACTCTGACAACGTTGTTATTAGTACCCTTTCTCTGACAACGTTGATGCTACAACATTGTTATTAGTACCTTTATTCAGACAATGTTGAGGCTACGACATTCTTATTAGTACCCTAACTCTGACATTGTTGTTATTAGTACCCTTACTCTGACAATGTTGATGCTACAACATTGTTATTAGTACCCTTACTCTGACAATGTTGTTATTAGTACACTTATTATAACAACATTGTTATTAGTACCCTTACTCTGACAATGTTGTTATTAGTACCCTTACTCTGACAACGTTGTTATTAGTACACTTATTACGACAACATTCTTATTAGTACCCTTACTCTGACAACGTTGTTATTAGTACACTTACTCTGACAACGTTGTTATTAGTACCCTTATTCTGACAATGTTGATGCTACAACATTCTTATTAGTACCCTAACTCTGACAATGTTGTTATTAGTACCCTTACTCTGATGTTGATGCTACAACATTGTTATTAGTACCCTTATTCAGACAATGTTGAGGCTACAACATTCTTATTAGTACCATAACTCTGACAATGTTGTTATTAGAACCCTTACTCTGACAACGTTGATGCTACAACATTGTTATTAGTAACCTTACTCTGACAACGTTGTTATTAGTACCCTTACTCTGACAATGTTGATGCTACAATGTTGTTATTAGTACCCTTACTCTGACAATGTTGATGCTACAATGTTGTTATTAGTACCCTTACTATGACAATGTTGTTTTTAGTACATTACTCTGACAACATTGTTATTAGTACCCTTACTCTGACAATGTTGATGCTACAACATTGTTATTAGTAACCTTACTCTGACAATGTTGATGCTACAATGTTGTTATTAGTACCCTTACTCTGACAATGTTGTTATTAGTACATTACACTGACAACATTGTTATTAGTTCCCTTACTCTGACAATATTGATGCTACAACATTGTTATTAGTTCCCTTACTCTGACAATGTTGAGGCTACAACATTGTTATTAGTACCCTTACTCTGACAACATTGTTATTAGTTCCCTTACTCTGATAACATTGTTATTAGTTCCCTTACTCTGACAATATTGATGCTACAACATTGTTTTTAGTACCCTTACTCTGACAACATTGTTATTACTTCCCTTACTCTGACAACATTGTTATTAGTTTCCTTACTCTGACAATGTTGAAGCTACAACATTGTTATTAGTACCCTTACTCTGACAATGTTGAGGCTACAACATTGTTATTAGTACCCTTACTCTGACAACATTGTTATTAGTTCCCTTACTCTGACAACATTGTTATTAGTACCCTTACTCTGACAATATTGAGGCTACAACATTGTTATTAGTACCCTTACTCTGACAACATTGTTATTAGTTCCCTTACTCTGACAATAATGAGGCTACAACATTGTTATTAGTACCCTTACTCTGACAACATTGTTATTAGTTCCCTTACTCTGACAACATTGTTATTAGTTCCCTTACTCTGACAATGTTGAAGCTACAACATTGTTATTAGTACCCTTTCTCTGACAACATTAAGGCTACAACATTGTTATTAGTACTGTATCTCTGACAATGTTGTGGCTACAACATTGTTATTAGTACCCTTACTCTGACAATGTTGAGGCTACAACATTGTTATTAGTACCCTTACTCTGACAATGTTGAGGCTACAACATTGTTATTAGTACCCTTACTCTGACAACATTAAGGCTACAACATTGTTATTAGTACTGTATCTCTGACAATGTTGATGCTACAACATTGTTATTAGTACCCTAACTCTGACAATGTTGATGCTACAACATTGTTTTTAGTACCTTACTCTGACAATGTTGATGCTACAACATTGTTATTAGTACCCTTACTCTGACAATGTTGAGGCTACAACATTGTTATTAGTACCCTTACTCTGACAATGTTGAGGCTACAACATTGTTATTAGTACTGTATCTCTGACAATGTTGATGCTACAACATTGTTATTAGTACCCTAACTCTGACAATGTTGATGCTACAACATTGTTATTAGTACCCTTACTCTGACAATGTTGAGGCTACAACATTGTTATTAGTACCCTTACTCTGACAATGTTGAGGCTACAACATTGTTATTAGTACCCTTACTCTGACAACATTGAGGCTACAACATTGTTATTAGTACCCTTACTCTGACAATGTTGAGGCTACAACATTGTTATTAGTACCCTTACTCTGACAACATTAAGGCTACAACATTGTTATTAGTACTGTATCTCTGACAATGTTGATGCTACAACATTGTTATTAGTACCCTAACTCTGACAATGTTGATGCTACAACATTGTTATTAGTACCCTTACTCTGACAACATTGTTGTTAGTACACTTACTCTGACAATGTTGACACTACAAGATAATAGTACCCTTACTCTGACAACATTGAGGCTACAACATTTTTGTTTGTACCTTTACTCTGACAATGTTGATGCTATGACATTGTTGTTTGTACCCTCACTCTGACAACATTCAGGCTACAACATTGTTATTAGTACACTTACTCTGACAACATTGAGGCTACAACATTGTTATTAGTACACTTACTCTGACAACATTGAGGCTACAGCTTTGTTATTAGTACCCTTACTCTGACAACATTGAGGCTACAACATTTTTGTTTGTACCCTTACTCTGACAATGTTGAGGCTACTACATTGTTGCTAGCTACTGCTCCTATATTTAAAAACTAATAGCATATCTCAAATCTATCTTGAAAAGATCACAAAATGCCAGTCCACTGGTATTCAATTTTGTTAACAGACGAACTCCATTGAATTTCTGGTTAAGCCATTCCCATTTCCACACATTTTTCAAACCATTATCCAAACTTTTTGCCATCCTGTTCTCTCTCAACAGTTTGAGATACCATGTTTTGCCAGCATGCTTCATTCTTGCCATTTTCGTCATTTTTCTTAACATAAAGGTTCATTGGATGAGTAGAAACTCTTGACCAATCAGAATACTCTTTGCAACAATCATGTGTGAAATAAAATACAGAAATAATACTTTACAAGGATCATTGTGGAATGGGACATGACAGGCCATTTTTTAAAAATTGGATTGGAAATGATATTTAAAAAATGTACATCATTAAGTCTGATTTTTATTGTCAGGAGAAATTAAAACAAAGAAAAATCATGTCTGTAATACTCAGGAGTAAAATAATGTCACAGTGACATACCTTTTACATGCACTATCAACTTTGCAAGGCTTTTTGGGTTATGCCACAGTGGAAGATGTGTGTCATTGCATTCTATGAAATTCTTGTTGTACTCAGTGGCTTTGTAACAGTAAGCATGTTCTTTACGAAAGCAGACCAAAATATTTTATTTATAAGCTAATAGAACTTAATTTTTCATAAGTAGAACTTAAATTTTAATTCATATATGCTTGCAGATGATAATTGTATTTATCATTTCCTCTAGCTGCAGAAAGTGCTGTCTAAAACAGATCAGATGATGGCTGTTGTTAAGGACCTTTTTGGAGATGACCCTAAGGTAAAAGGTTTAGTGTAATACCTGCATTGCATCCTGTAATAATTTTAATACCCACATTGACATTCTGTCATGAATGTGAAAACCACATTGACATCCTATCATCAATTTTATACCAACATTGACATCCTGTCATCAGTGTATTACCTGCATTGACATCCTGTTGTCAGTGTTGTACCCACATTGACATCCTGTCATCAACAGAATACTAACATTGACATCCTGTATCAATGTTATACTCATGTTGATATCCTGTCATCAATGTAATACCCACATTGACATCCTGTCATCAATGTAATACCCACATTGACATCCTGTCATCAATGTAATGTCATCAACATAATATACACATTACATCCTGTCATCAGTGTTATATCCACACTGACATCCTCACATCAATGCAATACCCATATTGACATTCTGTCATCAGTGTAATACCCACATTGACATCCTGTCATCAATGTAATACCCACAGTGACATCCTGTCATTAATGTAATACCCACATTGACATCCTGTCATCAATGTAATGCCTACATTGACATCCTGTCATCAATGTAATGCCTACATTGACTTCCTGTCATCAATGCAATACCCATATTGACATCCTGTCATCAATGTAATGCCTACATTGACATCCTGTCATCAATGTAATACCCACATTGACATCCTGTCATCAATGCAATACCCATATTGACATCCTGTCATCAATGTAATACCCATATTGACATTCTGTCATTAATGTAATACCCACATTGACATCCTGTCATCAATGTAATGCCTACATTGACATCCTGTCATCAATGTAATGCCCACATTGACATCCTGTCATCAACATAATATTCACATTACATCCTGTCATCAGTGTTATATCCACACTGACATCCTGTCATTAGTGTTATATCCACACTGACATCCTGTCATCAATGCAATACCCACATTGACATTCTGTCATCAATGCAATACCCACATTGACATCCTGTCATCAATGTAATGCCTACATTGACATCCTATCAACAGTGCAATACCCATATTGACATCCTGTCATCAATGTAATGCCTACATTGACATTCTCTCATCAATGTATTACCCACATTGACAGCCCACATTGACATCCTGTCATCAACATAATATACACATTACATCTTGTCATCAGTGTTATAACCACACTGACATCCTGTCATCATTGTCATACCTACATTGACATCATCAATGTTATATCCACATTGACAACTTGTCATCAGTGTCATGCCCACATTGAAATCCTGTCATTAGTGTCATACCCACACTGATATAACCGTTATCATTGTCATACATACATTGACATACTGTCATCAATATAATACCCACACTGTATGCTTAAGAAATTATTGATTGGGTAAATGAAGGAACTTCATAATATTAAGTGCACATTAACAAAGTCATTAACAGTTTCCTGATCACATTATACTGTTTTGTTTAATGTACTTAATGCCTTGCTTTTGGGAAGGTACATTATATAACATGCAAGAGATCCATTAATCAGCATAGTTATAATTCACTACATTTTGTTGTGGTACACCCTGGACTCCAGAAGTGTGCAATAATCATCCTATTTTTACATGCACAAGGGGTCAACTGGCAAGTCATGGAACAAATACAAAACTTCAGAAATTATCCCACAAAAATATATATGATTTAACTGTAGATAAGGACTTAGATTTCTTTTTAGAATAACAATAACATCTCCCAAAACAAATTGCCAGCATCTCCAATTTTTCTGATTCTAGTGTTCTTTTACATTAACCTCCAGAGTTCCCATAAAGAATTATTACCATTACAATATGTATATACCTGAAGAGTAGCACCTTTGATCTGCATTGAGTTTTGACTTTAAGGTTCTCACCAGTATAGTTATGTCCAAATAAAACTTAACTAAGATCCACTTTTGAGTCTGAGCCCACAAAGTTAACTAATAATAAGGCATGCACAGTGGTAGGTTCTAAGAAAACCTAGATGTTGAAGGCATTTATTTAGCATTCACATGCCTACCTTGAGGCATTTCATGTAGCATACACAGGCCTTACTTGAGGCAATTCATATAACATACACAGGCCTTGAGGCATTTCATGTAGCATACACAGGCCTTACTTAAGACATATCATGTAGCATACACAGGCCTTACTTGAGGCAATTCATATAACATACACAGGCCTTGAGGCATTTCATGTAGCATACACAGGCCTTACTTAAGACATCATGTAGCATACACAGGCCTTACTTGAGGCAATTCATATAACATACACAGGCCTTGAGGCATTTCATGTAGCATACACAGGCCTTACTTAAGACATATCATGTAGCATACACAGGCCTTACTTGAGGCAATTCATATAACATACACAGGCCTTTAGGCATTTCATGTAGCATACATAGGCCTTACTTAAGACATATCATGTAGCATATACTGGCCTTACTTGAGACATATGTAACATCCATATCCTTCATTGAGACATCTCATGATCAAGCTACATGCACTTATTTGTGGCTTGACTTATGCTCCATTTCAGACATCATTATTTGTTTCCCCATTGTGCACAGCATTATTAGTGTCCCCTTTTCAGACATCATTGTTTGTGTCCCCATTTTAGATATCACTGTTTGTGTTCTTATTTCATACATCATTTTAATGATGTATCCCCATTTCAGACAATGTTTATGTCCCTATTGCACACATCATTGTGTTCATATTGCAGACGTCATTGTTTCTGTCCCCATTGAACACAGATGTCATTATTTATGTCCCAGTGCAATAGCAAAAGAGGTCATATTTATTCATTCATATGTCCTTAAGTCTGTACCCCAAATACATTTTAGTGTGATAGCACAAAAGACCTGTTCCATTAAATTTACTGTTATAGTCATAAGAGATGGCCTGATTATATTTTAGGCCATTACTGTTAGCTTTTTTAAGTATTTAAATAGTAGCTTTTTGATGTAAATCTTTTTACACTGATTGAACAGAATCATCCTGAGATAGAAAAATGATATTTGATAATCATATCTATATTTTTATGTAGTTGTCCTGATTAGATTTTCATGCCATTACTACAGTTTGTAAGTTCTTTACATATTTTAAAACTTTTTAGATTGAGGTCTTTTGTTATATAAACCATGTTGGTACAATTATTAAGTAAAACATGTTGTGTCAATATAAGCCATTTTGGTTCAGTTATTAAGTAGAAACCATCTTTGTGTCAATATGTAGATGGCATCATTACATTTTGATGTCATTATAACCATTTTTGAATTTGTACACTTTAATTAAAATTTTGAAAAAATTGATTGGAAGTGGCAGCACTTGGTTTTCCTCTACAAACACAATTAATTTTTTTTGCATGTCTAGTTTCCAAAAATTGTAAAATCATAAAGTTTTCTTCCAAACAAGAACAGGTTACTTGTTTGAAGACACTATGACTATCACAGGAATTTACATTATCTAAGAAAAATAACAATAGCATTTTAGTTTTTTATGTTAATGTTCAGTTTTGAAAGGCACAAGCATCTTGTATAATCCGCTTGACTGACAAAAATTTGCTTGCTGTTGTCAAATGCACATGCATAAAAATCAAACCTTTTTTAAAATAATTTTTTATTTGGGATTAAATGGATTTTTAACCCTTTTTATTATTCATTTTTTTATTTACATTTTTTATATCCACTTATTACTTAATTTTTTCAGTCCTTAAATATATTTTTTAGTTGACAGAAATTTCATTTTTGAACATTAATACATGGAGGATGGTAATTTATTTTCATTTTTGCAGTGGTACCATGGATTTCCTAATGTTTTAACATAAATACATGGAGGATGGTAATTTATTTTCATTTTTACAGTGGTACCATGGATTTTCTAATGTTTTAACATAAATACATGGAGGATAGTAATTTATTTTCATTTTTTCAGTGGCACCATAGATTTTCTAATGTTTTAAAATTAATGCATGGAGGATGGTAATTTATTTTCATTTTTTTTCAGCGGTACCATGGATTTCCTAATGTTACAACAGCACCAGATGCAGATGAGGCAGATAGGTAAAAATAAAAAGAATATTTCTCTCAATGTTTTAAATCCATATACTATTGCATTAGATATATTTTGATACACTCATTCTGTCCATCATCTCATTTTGTAATACCATCTCTTCCTCAATCAAAGGGTGGAAATTCAGCTGGGTATCTTGCTGTCTTATAACCATGTGCAAGAGGGGTAATATATTTGGCTTTCTCCCATAGGGTCAATGAGAGGTAAAGTGTTCAAACATCAGTTGCAGTAATATTTGGTATACTTTTGGGGACAAATAGTTTTTGTAACATACAGTTGTAGCTGGAAGTATTGATGTTATCATGAACCCAAACTTGTATATTGCTATATTTTTACATCACCACAAGAATATCACAGTGTCTATACTGTTTCATATCAGCAAAACTTGGGAATCATTATATATTTTATGGAGATTTTTTTTGCGTGTCTGAATAAGTCATACTGTACAAAATGCAAAGATGAAGGTTATAGTTGTCAAAAATCCCATTTTATTTCCCCACTGACAGTTGGTTGTAGATTGTTGATGTTTATGTCTGATTCACATATATTGATTGAAATATGCTAATGCTGATGACAAAACCGATGTCAGTAAACATGCTTCTCTGTAGTAGTGCTCTGTATTGTAGTGAATTTAAAATGGGAGTGTATATCTCAATCTATATGGAAAAGGGAGTGTATCTCAAATCTACAAGGAAATGGGAGTGTGTGTCTCAGATCTGCATGGAAGTGAGAGTGTTTCAAATCTGCATGGAAATGGGAGTGTGTGTCTCAGATCTACATGGAAATGGGAGTGTGTCTCAAATTTACATGGAAATGGGAGTGTCTCAAATATATATTGAAATGGGAGTGTCTCAAATATATATTGAAATGGGAGTGTTTCTCAAATCTATTGGAATGGGAATGTATATCTCAAATCTGTATGGAAATGGAGTGTGTCTCAAAATCAACATGGAATTGGGAGTGTGTTTCTCAAATCGACTTGGAAATGGGAATGTGTATCTCAGATCTATATAGAAATGAGAGTGCATCTCAAATCTACATGACATCATTGATTCAGATTTTATTGTTGGCAGCATGTTGTGCCAAATTCTGATTATATATAGAGTGCAGTGGTGATATATAATAATACCAAATGTATGAAAAAACAGTTTTGGAGATCATATTTGCAGTGAAAAGTATATTAAACAATGGACACAATAATTTAAACAGTTACCATTTTGTTATCAATTTTCACAATAGATTGAATTGTGCATGGATTTATATGTCAACATTGCCACTTTTTATACATTAGAAATAAAAGAAACAGTGATAAAAATTATAGATAATGTCTGTTAATTATTTAGATGACCACCTTACGGTTCGGTACCATAACTCATGAGAATAGTTTATTTTAGTTCCTTTTTTACTTATTTGCATATCATGGCTCAAAGTTTTATCTGAAGTAGACCATGTTACTTTTGTGGGTTTTTTTTATAGCCCACCAATTAAACTTGTGGGTTTTTTGTCTGTCTGTCCAGGTGGAGTGTCAGGGGTCTACACCAGTGTTTTGGTTTCTGGATGATATATAAAGTCCTAATAAATAGATTTCCATGCAACTTTATGTATTTGTTTGGATACTGATGTTATAAATAGATTTTAACAGTGAGTTTTGTTTCTGTATAATTACTTAAATTTTTGACAACAAAATTCAAAACCATTTGGTTCAATTGCTCCCATTACCCCCATTACTTTATTGATCTTGGGGCTAGTAGCTCCATTGTCAAGGTCACTGACTGGGAAAACAGATTTGTTTTTCATTGCCAGACAATAACTTCATAACCACAGAATGCTTTTGTTTGAAACTTGGTACATGTGCTCCTTTCTGCCCAAGAATTGCTTCTTTTAATTAGATTAGGACATAGTCTAAATATCTTTATTTTTTAATCATGTCAACTACCAACATGGCCATGTATATTTTAATCATGTCCACTAATGACATGGCTTTTTAATCATGTTCTATTACCAACCTAGCTATGTATTTTTAGTTGTGTCTGCTACCAACATGGCTGTGTAATTTTTAATCATGTCTGCTACTGACATGGAAGTGTAGTTGTTAATCATGTCTACTACTCACAAAACTATGTACTTTTTAATCATGTCTACAACCCACATGGTTTATGTACTTTTTGATCATGCCCACAACCCACATGGTCATGTACTTTTTAATCATGTCTACAACCCACACAGCTATGTACTTTTTAATCCTGTCTACTATCCACATGGTCATGTACTTTTTAATCATGTTTACATCCCACATGGTTATATACTTTTTAATCATGTCTACAACCCATATGGTCATGTACTTTTTAATCATGTTTGCATCCCACATGGTCATATACTTTTTAATCATGTCTACAACCCACATCGACATGTACTTTTTGATCATGTCTGCAACCCACATGGTCATGTACTTTTTACTCATGTCTACAACCCACACAGCTATGTACTTTTTAATCATGTCTACTACTCACATGGTCATGTACTTTTTAATCATGTCTACTACCCACATGGTCATGTACTTTTTAATCATGTTTGCATCCCACATGGTCATATACTTTTTAATCATGTCTACAACCCATATGGTCATGTACTTTTTGATCATGTCTGCAACCCACATGGTCATGTACTTTTTACTCATGTCTACAACCCACACAGCTATGTACTTTTTAATCATGTCTACTACCCACATGGTCATGTACTTTTTACTCATGTCTACAACCCACACAGCTATGTACTTTTTAATCATGTCTACAACCCACATGGTCATGTACTTTTTAATCATGTCTACTACCCACATGGTCATGTACTTTTTAATCATGTTTGCATCCCACGTGGTCATATACTTTTTAATAATGTCTACAACCCACATGGTCATGTACTTTTTGATCATGTCTGCAACCCACATGGTCATGTACTTTTTACTCATGTCTACAACCCACACAGCTATGTACTTTTTAATCATGTCTACTACCCACATGGTCATGTACTTTTTAATCATGTCTACAACCACCACAACTATGTACTTTTTAATCATGTCTACAATCCACATGGTCATGTAGTTTTAATTATGTCTACAACCCACCCAACTATGTACTTTTTAATCATGTCTACAACCACCACAACTATGTACTTTTTAATCATGTCTACAATCCACATGGTCATGTAGTTTTAATTATGTCTACAACCCACCCAACTATGTACTTTTTAATCATGTCTACTACCCACATGGTCATGTACTTTTAATCATGTTTACTACCCACATAGTCATGTACTTTTAATCATATCTACTACAAATATATGTATGTATTGTGTAATCATATCTGCTATATATGTGCTGTTTAGTGTGCTTATATTGGCAGGCATTATTTTCTGTTTACAGTACTTGTGTTGGCAGGCATTTTGTGCTGTTAATGGTACTCATGTTGATCATATGTTTATTGCAACAACATGTAGTTATGAACTGCAGAATTAATGATAAATTGTTCTTTGGAAGGACTAATGATCATTTTAAGGACCACACAACTACATTCAAATTGCATCCTTGTGCATTAGATCATTGACTACTGTGAATGTGATGTTTAGCTTGTGTTAGCCTATTCCAGCATAGTGCTCATTCAATCATAATTTGTTTGTCCACTTTATAACTGGATCATTCAATATCAGCTGTACCTGTGGAGTAAATCCTAAGAAATTCTATATATTCCATCAATTATTGTTTGCCAAAAATGATAGACTGAAGTATTAATTACTAGTTTCATATACTTACAAATTTTGATATTGGTAATCTGTTATATTGTCTGTATTTGCCAAAAATATAATGGCACTAAAATACACTGTTTCCTCATTATAATGCAATTCATGTAAGCCATATAATATACCTCTATATAGTGATCTTGCCTTATAATGAAGTGCATGATACAGTACTACCTAAGGATAATGTCATTCATGTAAACCATAGAGTACACTGCTGTATAGTGTGACTGTGTTATAATAATGTACATTATATATATATATATATATATATATATATATATATATATATATATATATATATATATATATATATATATATATATATATATATAATTTGACTGCTATAGCAAATGATATTTCATGAACATAAACACTTAATAACAGGAAGAGTGCTATAGTGAAGAACCTTATTGTGAGGGAGTGCTATAAGTTGATTGCATTATTTAAAGATTGGAATTCTTTAATACAGTATCTCTCTCAACATTTGATATTTATCATTATTGCAGATCAAAGAGCCTTGTAGGAGACCATCCACCCATCCGGACGAGGACTGAGGTTTTGAGTGATTCTGTAATGGATGCTTCAGCATTAAATGATATACTGGATTCAGACTCTGGTAAGGAAAGTAGAGGAGTAAAGATAAATGAACAAAACTTGAGATTATGTCATATATTGTGATAGTTATCCATTGATTTTTTTTTTAGTCCAATTAATGTAATAATACATGCTTTAGGTGATGACACAGTGGCCCAGCTCCTGTGTTGCTAGTATAATTGCCCTACATTGATTATCATCAGACAAAGTTGTACAAAGAAATAGAGAATTTGTATCTAGACTTTTCTTAGGGTTCTAAAAGGAATTTTTAGAAACAGGTCTGGGGACAATTACCTTTGGAAATACTTAATTAACCAGAATCTAATTTGTTTGTCTGAAAAATGCCCATTCCCATTCTTTTCATCCTTTTCTTAGGCATTTGACTTGTGCTTGTTTCTGAACATCTACAGCTACATGAAAGTTTTAAATATAGCCACATGCTGTTCAAATTAGGTGAACAAAGAATAGTATTTGAGGGCCACACCACAATTCATATGCTTCTATTTCAGTCAGAACAAATTTCATTTTTTGAAGACATTAACATGAAGTTTTTAATTTGACCAGTTTAAGTCACAGTACAGTGGACTTGTGATTTAAAGAAGATACAATGTATATCTGTGAAGTCAGTACCCAACACATCAGAACTGAATGGATTAAAATAATCACCGTTCTTTGAATTAACAATCATTATAATGGGTGTTCTTCAAATTGGGGGCCTCATTACAGTCACACTGCTCCAAAGTCACAGTGCTACTTTCAATCGTTTTGGCCATTGCCAAGTTTCATTCATTCAAAAACTTTGCTTTTGAACCTCAATTTGTGTCAGTACTTAAATGTACTCCACTATTATGCCCATATACTTCATATTTGCTGTGCATGTATGGAGTATCGGCTGATGTTTGTTATCATGGCATCCTAGGATCGAACTTGTCGTGTTTCGGTTGTCATTGTCTCTTTATACCTCCTGTCAGGCCCTGGCAGTTCAACATGCAGGTATCGGACCATCGTCCCTATATATCTCCTGTCAGCTCCTTGCAGGTATCAGACAATTTTAACAACCCTACAAACTCCAACATGCTTCCTGTCCTGAGGTATTCTTTAAAACAATTCAGAGTTGGGCTGGTGCAGTGTGCTGTGACAAGATTTGCCCCCATTATGCCAAAAAAGATTATTTTATATGTACAATAAAGTGTCTATTGAACCTGTGTATTGTGTGTTATTAAATTGTAATTTAAGTGATTAAATGTAGTTTGAATAGGACTTGTCGAGTTTCGGTTGGTGTCAGACATTCTTCACAACCCTACAAACTCCCACATGTCTCCTGTCCTGAGGTCCACCATGTCATTTATTTAAAGCGTTTCTTGCATAGCACACTGTTCCAGTTCTGTTCTTGGGTGCATTGCCCAACTTAAAGCATTCATGACTCAACTTTTAAACAAGGTTTTCATGCATTCAAAAAAACTTTGCATAGAAATGAATTTGGGTCAATTCATCAATGTACTTGTACTATTATACCCAGATGTTTCATACCTGCTTCCTATGGTGTTGTATGGCCATTGCCAAGTTTTCATTCATTCAAAAAACTTTGCTTTTGAACCCCAATTTGTGTCAGTACTTAAATGTACTCGACTATTATGCCCATATACTTCATACCTACTTCCTGTGGTGCATGTATTGAGTATCGGCTGATGTTTGTTATCATGGCATCCTCAGATCGGACTTGTCATATTTCGGTTGTCATTGTCCCTATATACCTCCTGTCAGCCCCTTGTGGCCCCACACTTGCAGGTATCAGACAATTTTAACAACCGTATAAACTCCAACATGCTTCCTGTCCTGAGGTATCCTTTGAAACAATTCAGAGCTGGGCTGGTGCAGTGTGCTGTGACAAGATTTGTCCCCATTATGCCAAAAAGATTATTTTATATGTACAATAAAGTGTCTATTGAACCTGTGTATTGTGTGTTATTTAAACAATCACTATAATGGGTGTTATGATAGCTATGTTAGATTGACTGTCACACACTCATACTGGAACTTTTATACCTACCGTACCTAAGCAGATCAATATTATTTATAAAGCACTTCACAGCAATGAATATAAGTAACCTATCAAATATTATTATTCATAAAGCACTACACAGCAATGACTATAAGTAACCAATCAAATATTTTTATTCATAAAGCACTACACAGCAATGACTATAAGTAACCAATAAAATATTATTATTCATAAAGCACTACACAGCAATGATTATAAGTAACCAATCAAATATTATTCATAAATCACTACACAGCAATGTTTATAAGTAACCAATCAAATATTATTATTCATAAAGCACTACACAGCAATGACTATAAGTAACCAATCAAATATTATTATTCATAAAGCACTATGCAGCAGTGATTATAAGTAACCAATCAAATATAGAGAACATTCTGTTTGTGACACCACATCAGCAGAATAATGTCTATGTCGTGTAAATTTTAAAAAAGTTCTGATAAAATTCAAGAATTTCTCAAAAACTTTAGGAAGATGAATCTATGCAAATAAATGTAAAGATGTACAGAAAGAAAAAAGAGAGAGAACTTGAGATTGGATAAAAGCTGAAGAAAAAGAATATAAAATTCTTGAAATAAAGGGTAAATACAGAGAACAAACTTAATGTTTACCAGTTAAGGATGAGATTCTTGGCTTTGTGCATATATTTAATGCTCAATTGCTCCGGTGGCCTAGTGGTTAGAGCGTCTACCTTGGATGTGGGAGTTTGTGGGTTCGATTCACGGTTGAGTCATACCAAAGACTTACAAAAATGGTATAAGAGCTGCCTCGCTTGACACTCAGCATTAAGAGGTTAGTGTTAGGACTAGTCGGCCTGGTGTCAAGATAATGTGACTTGGTGGAACACCATGCTACATGTCTGTGATGTGATGCCCCAGTGCTAGACATCACTATAAACTGGCACATTGCAGACATTGTAGCGATATGACTTAGAAATTGTTAAAGCTACGTTAAAAAAATCATACTCATATTCATATTTAATGCTCTGTATAAACGATTTTGGGTCTATATTTCTATGGGTGAGAAAATTATGAACAGTAGCCTTAGCAAGGGGGGCTTTGTTATTATATTATTTTAAAGACTTTCTGAAATTTTCCAATAATTTTAGGACTACTACTTTTTAACAAAATTTAGTTTGTACATGTTTCACATTGGTATTTTGTTAAAATAAAGACTTATTTCATAAGATAATCAAGAGATTATTTTTTGGTTAACACATTTCTTGTGCATATTAAGGGTTGTATAAAAAAAAAAATGTTTGGGACCCAGGGAGGGGTCTAGTGATGAGTAGTCACCAATAGATGTAATTTACAATTTTGAATCAGATAAACTCTTGAATAATAAGAGTACCCTTCTAAAACAAATACCTTGTCTGCATTCCATGTCATATTTGGTGGAACAACTCTGATGTCAACAGTGAACATTGTTGGGGTGGGAGTATTGTAGAAACATTACAAGTCAGTTGCATACAATAGACTTCAGAGCAGAATATCTTTAAACAAAAGATTCTAATGAAAGTGAGTTTACCCAAAACGACTTTTGATCTTTTTTAATTTCTGCAATGAAACATGAATTTTTTTTTTTTTGTTAAGCTGTATCAAAATTTAGCTTTATGTAGTTGCTTTTAAGTCGAATCGAACTGCAAACAGCATAGACTCTAATCATATGATGTGCTGGCAGATGAGTCTTTGTTGTTTGTTTTACTGATTACTCCTAACAAATTGCATTCACCCAGATCTGCTATCTCATTATGCAAAGGCAGATCTTGGTCATTTTAGTTGAACTCAACTTACAGGTAAATATATAAGGTACTTTGTTGTTTTGAATTTATTGTTAGGGATTTCTTTATGACATCTCCTTATAAATTGATGCCAGAAGGTTTATAGTCTGGACACATTTAAAGATCTGTTTATGCTAATGGGGAGGGAGAGAGAGAGTAAAGAAGAGAGAGAGAAGGAAATGAAGAAGATTAAATAGGTTAATCCTCAGTATGAAAATATAGGTTTTAATAAAATACATACAGGCAGATGTATCATTTTTCTACCAACAATATATTTCAGTATCTTATTATGAAATTTATAATACATTTCAGTATGAAATACATAGCAAAGATAGGTACAGTGATGTTAGCAGTTGCTGCTAATTAATATTTTTATTTATAACTTTTATATAAAAGAATTATAGATTTACTTGCTTGATAACTTTTCACCCAAAAAATATTTGTATGCTTTCTCTTGCCAGGTTTTATTGGATTAAGATAAATGATTTTTCATCTCATGCCAGTGTTATAAAGAATATTTGAAAAAAATCATCGAATGAATGATAAGGATACTTGCAACAAATGAATCTCTGTCTTATCTTCATTATTATTTAATATGTTGCAAAAGTTTACCATATTATCTTTCCAGCATTTGTGTTAATTATTTTTTCAGTATAATTACCATAAATTTGCATTCTGTATAATAATCTGAGAACAGTTGATTTTATATTAATCCCAAGAAATAAAGTAAATTAAAATATGAGAAAATAAATGAATCTCTCTGACTGTTGTATGACCTTCAAATAATGGATTACCACTGCCATAAAAGTGTATTGTGATGATCATCAATGAACAGATTATGAAATATGGTTGGACAGGGTAAACATTAGAGAGAGAAAGAGAAATTCAGAAGTACTTAAAAATAGTGTGATCGTTCTTAATTATGTATCTAGTTCTTGTTTTCTTTTTGAAAGTTACTCAGAGACGTGTGAATACCAGCCTTCTGATCTACAGGCTGATTGTATGATCATCAGCCTCCCATCAAACTGAGCTACACAGTTGCTACAGTTTATGTATTATTTATATTACAATGTAGGGATTTTGGAGGAGACTAATTTTAATGATGTAATACTTACCTATTTAACAGGGTTTCACTGTATATGTAGGCTATATATATATATTTTTTAAAATCTAGCATATATGTCTGACAGAAACAGATCTGAAAATGCACAGAAATTCTGATGCTTTTGGAATACAGAGTCTGATTTAAAATTTTACAGATGGTGATGATAGAGTGGGTGGGGGTGCCCCTGAGCCTATTGTGTATCATCCCAAGCTGAACCTTGAGCGATTTCAGCAGTTTTTGGCAGCAGAGGAGAGGAACCATACTATCAGCACTATCAGTGGTCATGCGGGGTTGAGTCATCTAGGACCTGGACCTATACACAGTTCTCAAATACCAGATTCATCTCGTAAGTTTGTCTACCTATATCCCAACCTAGAACAGTCTTCAGTATTTAACTAAAATGTTTTTTATAGTCTCTTTTGATTATTGATAGTTCATGTGTGTAACATCTGTAGAATTCTTCAACACTCTTCAGGAAAAGCCATTTTTAAGTGAACAGGAACTCTGTATAGCTTTTTAGCAACAAAAAACAAAATTCACTACCATTTGGATTGGATTTCATAAAACTTCGACCAAGAAGTTTACCAGTAATATTTCCCAAGATAGTAATAATATTGATAAAAGTTTCATGAGAGAAAAAATAGATAATTTGAAGTAATACACAGCCTGGTATTTATGAAAATAAAACCATGATAACAAACATGGCTTAAGTAAACATTGTCAGGACTTTTTGTTTATTATTTTCAATTATTTAGGCACAAAAAAAATAGAACTGACTTGTATGAGAAAAGATTTAATACATGCGTTGTAAGAAACATTGAATACATGAGTATATGCATTTAATACATGCATTGTAAGAAATACTACATGAGTATATGCATTTAATACATGCATTGTAAGAAATACTACATGAGTATATGCATTTAATACATGCATTGTAAGAAATACTACATGAGTATATGCATTTAATACATGCATTGTAAGAAATACTACACGAGTATATGCATTTGATACATGCATTGTAAGAAATACTACACGAGTATATGCATTTAATACATGCATTGTAAGAAATACTACATGAGTATATGCATTTAATACATGCATTGTAAGAAATACTACATGAGTATATGCATTTAATACATGCATTGTAAGAAATACTACATGAGTATATGCATTTGATACATGCATTGTAAGAAATACTACACGAGTATATGCATTTGATACATGCATTGTAAGAAATACTACATGAGTATATGCATTTAATACATGCATTGTAAGAAATACTACACGAGTATATGCATTTGATACATGCATTGTAAGAAATACTACACGAGTATATGCATTTGATACATGCATTGTAAGAAATACTACATAAGTATATGCATTTGATACATGCATTGTAAGAAATACTACACGAGTATATGCATTTGATACATGCATTGTAAGAAATACTACATGAGTATATGCATTTAATACATGTATTGTAAGAAATACTACATGAGTATATGCATTTAATACATGCATTGTAAGAAATACTACATGAGTATATGCATTTAATACATGCGTTGTAAGAAATACAGCATACATGAGTATATACATCTCTCTCTCTCTTTCTCTCTCTCTCTCTCTCTCTGTGTCTCTCTCTGTCTCTCTCTCTCTGTCTCTCTCTCTCTCTGTCTCTCTGTCTCTCTCTCTCTCTCTCTGTCTCTCTGTCTGTCTCTCTCTCTCTCTCTCTCTCTGTCTCTCTGTCTCTCTCTCTCTCTGTCTCTCTCTCTCTCTGTCTCTCTGTCTCTCTCTCTCTCTCTCTCTCTCTCTCTCTCTCTCTCTCTCTCTCTCTCTCTCTCTCTCTCTCTCTGAGACTTGCCACTTTTAATTATTACCAATATTCTATAACATCAATTTGTAAATATTATATAACCATACTTAATTAAAATATTTAAACAATATTTGACTTTCTCTGTGGGGTCTACTCATGGGCAATAATCAGAATTTAACAAGACTAGTCCCAATCATTGCTAGGCTGATCCCAGCATTACAGTGTTATCTGGGCTGATCCAAAGCGTAAGTAAACTATGTGCTAGGCTGAATCCCATCTTGCTAATGTAGCTTACTGATCCCATAGTAACTAAATATATGATAGGCAGATTCCCGCATAGAATGTATTCTGGGTTGATCCCATATTTGATGACTAGAGCTATGTGCTAGCCTTAATCCCAGCTTGCTAATGTATTACCAGCTGATCCCATCTTAATTAAATCTATGCTAGGCTCAATTTAAACTGTAAATTAAATTTATTTAATGGGCATGACCTTTACGTTATTTTTATATCTTTTGTGTGTCCGATTGGGGGAAAATGATTCCAATTCATGGTAGCCCCATGCACAGTATTTGCTTATAGGAGACCCAAGAATTTGTAAGATTTTTTTAATTAGAACTAAACATACAGAAAATAATAAAAAAAAGACAATTCTCATCATCTAAATGTAATAGACACCAGTGCTTTCAAAGTGCAAACATAAGAGAAAGTGGTTCTTTTAGTAGCGCTAATACAAGAGACATTTTCTCTACGTTATAACACTTTGTATCAACAGACATGATTTATTTGATAACCTGCAAATAATTTAATATGAATATGTTGGACAAACACTTCAACAAGTTTTAAAAAAAATGAATAAACATCGCTTTCATATTACAAATTTTAAAGATCCTCAGTTTTCCTCTACTATTTCTACATATTTTAATACCAATAATCACTGTCTACTCGATTTTTCTTTCATGCCAATAGATATTGTGCATGGAGACATAAATTATATACTTTGTATCCTAATGGACTTAATACCAATGTACTATATAAAATTGTATAATTTTCTTTTCAATCGTTAAATTATATATCCTTTATAACAATATAGTATTTTTAAAAAACTCACTGATTTTGCTTTTAACTTTTGTTTTTCATTCAGGAATCTGAGAAAAATAACCCTTCATTATGCGTCTTGGCCTTGTGCTCTTGGTCTTTCTATCCTACATAGATACATGTGAAGAATTTGGCTTGTGGTGTTGTTTTTCTCTATCCTATACTGATGCATATGAAGCAATTAGTTTATTGTTGGTCTTTCTATCTTACATTAATGCATATGAAGAATTTGTTTTGTACAGTTTGTCTTTCTGTCCTGCACTGATGCATAACAAGAATTTGGCCTACTGTTGGTCTTTCTGTCCTGCACTGATGCATAACAAGAATTTGGCCTACTGTTGGTCTTTCTGTCCTACACTGATGCATAACAAGAATTTGGCCTACTGTTGGTCTTTCTGTCCTACACTGATGCATAACAAGAATTTGGCCTACTGTTGGTCTTTCTGTCCTACACTGATGCATAACAAGAATTTGGCCTACTGTTGGTCTTTCTGTCCTACACTGATGCATATCAAGAATTTGGCCTACTGTTGGTCTTTCTGTCCTACACTGATGCATATCAAGAATTTGGCCTACTGTTGGTCTTTCTGTCCTACACTGATGCATATCAAGAATTTGGCCTACTGTTGGTCTTTCTGTCCTACACTGATGCATATCAAGAATTTGGCCTACTGTTGGTCTTTCTGTCCTACACTGATGCATATCAAGAATTTGGCCTACTGTTGGTCTTTCTGTCCTACACTGATGCATATCAAGAATTTGGCCTACTGTTGGTCTTTCTGTCCTACACTGATGCATATCAAGAATTTGGCCTACTGTTGGTCTTTCTGTCCTACACTGATGCATATCAAGAATTTGGCCTACTGTTGGTCTTTCTGTCCTACACTGATGCATATCAAGAATTTGGCCTACTGTTGGTCTTTCTGTCCTACACTGATGCATATCAAGAATTTGGCCTACTGTTGGTCTTTCTGTCCTACACTGATGCATATCAAGAATTTGGCCTACTGTTGGTCTTTCTGTCCTACACTGATGCATATCAAGAATTTGGCCTACTGTTGGTCTTTCTGTCCTACACTGATGCATATCAAGAATTTGGCCTACTGTTGGTCTTTCTGTCCTACACTGATGCAGATGAAAAATTTGGCTTGTGGTGTTGTTTTTCACTATCCTATACTGTTGCATATGAAGCATTTGGCATGTACTCTTGGTCTTTCTATTCTACATTGATTCATGTGAAGAATTGGGGGCCCTGAGTGACTGAGTGGTCTAAAGCACTCTCTGTTACGGATCACTGCCATCTCACCTCTGTGTGAGTTCAAATCTAAGATTCGGCAAATGTGGATATGTGAGAAAGCCTGCCAATAGCTTCTTGTGGGTCTGTGGTTCGTTCTTTGGATTTCCCAGTTTCTTTCTCCATTAAAACTGGCTGCCATATATAGCCTATCGTGTGCTGAAAAATGGCGTTTAGCCCCAGAACAACAGAGAAAAAAGATCATGTGAAGAATTTGGTCTTGGTCTTTCTATCCTAAATTGATGCATATGAAGAATTTAGTTTGTTCTGTTGTTTTTCTATCCTATCCTGATGCATATGGTACTGTTGGTTTTTTTCTATCCTATCCTGATGCATACGGTACTGTTGGTTTTTCTATTCTACACTGATGCCTATGAAGAACTTGGTTTGTACTATTAGTTTTTCTTTTCTACACCAATAATAGAAAGAATTTGGCTTGAACTGTTGCTCATTTAAAAAATGCAGCATGAATACTTGTTTCAAGCCTGAATCCACCAGTTCAATGTTATTTGCATGTAGCAATCATTACAAATTTTCAAGCCATTATCATTATCTGATAATTAAATTAAGATTTGTTATGAAGCACTGTATGACAGCTAATGAAAACTATCAATTTATTGTATAAAGTTTATTGAATTTCACTGGATGAAATATGTGCATTTATGCCATAGATAAGGTCTGAATAATCCTTAACTAAGGCATTTTCTCATTTTTGGATGAAAAGTGAGTGGAAAAAGAGATACTAGTTAACATTGGTTTTTCTTATAGATGACTTTGGTTTTTGCTTAAAAAATTACCAGGAAAATATAATATATATTTAGGATTTTTTTCAGTTATGGAAAAGTACCAAATGTGTTGTGTCTGAAGCCTTTCTCATATGATCAGGGACTATTGTAGAACTCAATTTTGTGGGACAATTGCACCATCCATTTAAAATAAAAAATGGAATTTTCTGAATATATGAGAGATTTTAAAGAAATAAAGCTGATTTAAAAATTAATATGCATGAATTTCTCCTCTTTTTTTCATTCTGACTTTTTCGAAATTATCAAGAATCTTTTAATCATGCATTCTGGATTAGTTTCTAGATGAGAGACAAAGATAAAATGGCAAACTGAAAAGGGGACAGGTGTGTGGATACAGCTTGAAAGAGATAGTTAAAACAAATAGAAAAACTAGAATTATTGGGGAAAAATGGACAAACTGAAAAAGAAGACCTGACAAACAACTGACAAATTTGTCATTGAAATTTTATTTCTTTAAATTTTTGCGCAGATGATACATTCCAGACACCAACAAGGGAACAACATGATGAGTCAATTGCCATTTTACGCTCACCAAAATCAGCTATCAATGATACTGGGAAGGTGAAGAAGGCCAAGAGCAGAGTACCCAAAGAAGAGAGACAGGCCAACACCTCATCCAGTTTCAATCTCACCGATCTTAGGAAGGTATATTAATAAATTAGGAAGGTATATTAATAAATTAGGAAGGTATATTAATTATAGGTATAGCTCTCCCTCATTATAATGCACTAGTCAGGGTCCATAACTGCCAACCACATTATGTACTGAACCATGGTGTATTGAAAACCACAGTATATACGGAATCATGATATATTGGGAATATCTTAAAGGTCACGGCCATGCTCCATCATTTTTCTGTTTACATCAGATTTGCATTACATGATTAAAAGTGGTTATACTCCCACAAAAAGAACAAAATATACAGTGTAAAGAAGAAATAATAATTTAATTACTCAAAAAAGGCATATACAACGCAGTTACTACCCCTTAGCTACGATTTCCCACCTATAGAGGATGCAAGCCAGAAATGAGGTACATTTATCCCAACAACATGAAGTACATCCCTCTTTAATTGTTTAATTTATTTTGAAAATTCCCATTAATACAGGTAAAAAGGAATCAAAGTTGGCTTGTCTATATAAAGGAACCAAACTTGACTTCCTTATATTGACTGACTTCATAAGAAAAATTGGCACACTTAAAAGATAGCAAAGTCAGTTGTCAGTGTTGTTTGCTTTGTAATAAAATAACCTTTGTATCTGATATCCTGTCAGAAAGTTTAAGGAAAGAGTTTATTGCTTGCTCCAAGCTGTGTTTATCCATCACCCGGGCTTCTATTTGGAGAGGTGCAACAATTTATCACATGCAGTCAAAACTGTCCCAACCTGCTGCCTTTGAGAAGTGTGGTTTCCAGAGAAAGGTGATTACTTAACAATTTACCTCATAGAGTCTTTGGGCTTTTTAGCCATTTGATATGCATATAGCAAAGTTACCCATTGCAGTGTTCTATAAATAGAAAACCTGTTACTTATTCTACTCCATACCCATAAGCCTGTTAAGCAGTGAAGTGTATCTTATATTTATCAGCAATTTTATGTTTTTGGTACACATATATTATGTATGGAAAGATTTAAGAGTAAAATCCAATCATTGTAGCTGTATAATTAATTTTCACAGAAGAATTTTTTTGTGCTTTAAAATCTTGAGAGAACTCGTTCACAGTTGAGTCAGTGAAGGCATTGGACTAACCGTAGCTGCCATTTTTCATACTTGAAATTTACAAGTTCTTTATCTACATCACTAAATCAGCTGAATTTGATAATTTATAAAACCTAATGGCTTCATACATCAGTATTAAGCTTTCATTATTGTGATTCTAATTGTGAAAACTCAAGTACGGAACCAAATCCATGATCTCCTTTTTGGAGAGTGGAAAATACAACCCAGCTACTTTAAATAGCAGATTTTGACCAGAGCATAAATAGTGACCATGTGATCTGATGTAATGGTCATTCACAACAATGAATGAAGTATATAATAGGGGAGTTTTCGTCCAAATGTTGTGCTACAAAATCCTGCTCAAAATGGCTGATGCTTACAGCAGGCATCAAAAAGCACTTCCATGAGAATGTTATAGAGGCAATTGTTTGTCTGGATTATAATTGTTTGTTATGTTAATGACCGTGTTTTGTACGAGTTACATCTCAATAAGAAACATTTACGCTGAACACCATAAACGACATGTCTGCCATTGCAGTCTCATGAAATGCAGTTTGCAAATTGACTTTAATAACTTTATAATTAATGAAATCATTTCATTGCTCAAAACTGTCACTTTGCTTGATTTTAGTGGTTGGCAGCAGAATGAATTCAATTCATTGCTATCACTTGGTAAGCTTTATTTTGGTGTTTGACACCAGAATGCAATCATTTCATTGCTATCACTTGGTAAGCTTGATTTTGGTGTTTGACACCAGAATGCAATCATTTCATTGCTATCACTGGGTAAGCTTGATTTTGGTGTTTGACACCAGATGCAATCATTTCATTGCTATTAGTTGGTAAGCTTGATTTTAGTGGTTGACACCAGAATGCAATCATTTCATTGCTGTCACTTGGTAAGCTTGATTTTGGTGTTTGACACCAGAATGCAATCATTTCATTGCTATCACTTGGTAAGCTTGATTTTGGTGTTTGACACCAGAATGCAATCATTTCATTGCTGTCACTTGGTAAGCTTGAATTTGGTAGTTGACACCAGAATGCAATCATTTCATTGCTATTAGTTGGTAAGCTTGATTTTGGTGTTTGACACCAGAATGCAATCATTTCATTGCTATTAGTTGGTAAGCTTGATTTTGGTGGTTGACACCAGAATACAATCATTTCATTGCTGTCACTTGGTAAGGTTGCTTTTTGGTGGTTGACACCAGAATACAATCATTTCATTGCTGTCACTTGGTAAGCTTGCTTTTGGTGGTTGACACCAGAATACAATCATTTCATTGCTATCACTGGGTAAGCTTGATTTTGGTGTTTGACACCAGATGCAATCATTTCATTGCTATCACTGGGTAAGCTTGATTTTGGTGGTTGACACCAGAATGCAATCATTTCATTGCTGTCACTTGGTAAGCTTGATTTTGGTGTTTGACACCAGAATGAAATCATTTCATTGCTATCACTTGGTAAGCTTGATTTTGGTGGTTGATCCAGAATGAATTCATTTCATTGCTGTCACTTGGTAAGCTTGATTTTGGTGTTTGACACCAGAATGAAATCATTTCATTGCTATCAATTGGTAAGCTTGATTTTGGTGATTAACACCAGAATGAAATCATTTCATAGCTATCACTTGGTAAGCTTGAATTTGGTGGTTGACACCAGAATGAAATGATTTCATTGCTGTCACTTGGAAAGCTTGAATTTGGTGGTTGATCCAGAATGAATTCATTTCATTGCTATCACTTGGTAAGCTTGAATTTGGTGGTTGACACCAGAATGAAATGATTTCATTGCTGTCACTTGGTAAGCTTGAATTTGGTGGTTGACACCAGAATGAAATGATTTCATTGCTGTCACTTGGAAAGCTTGAATTTGGTGGTTGATCCAGAATGAATTCATTTCATTGCTATCAATTGGTAAGCTTGAATTTGGTGTTTGACACCAGAATGAATTCATTTCATTGCTATCACTTGGTAAGCTTGAATTTGGTAGTTGACACCAGAATACAATCATTTCATTGCTATTAGTTGGTAAGCTTGATTTTGGTTGTCGACACCAGAATGAAATCATTTCATTGCTATTAGTTGGTAAGCTTGATTTTGGTAGTCGACACCAGAATGCAATCATTTCATTGCTGTCACTTGGTAAGCTTGATTTTAGTGGTTGACACAGAATGAAATGCTTACATGATCAGATTGAACTGTTCAATATAAAATACGGTTACAGGTTTTGTTAGGTTAATGGAAATCTTCTGTGCATAATTTTTCATGTACTTTTTTTTAACAGGGTGGAATTCACTAAATTTAGTAGGAATTAACACAACTGTATGGCTCATATGTGTGTATATGTGTATGTAATATATATATATATATATATATATATATATATATATATATATATATATATATATATATATATATATAACATATACACACACACACACACACACACACACAAATATCTTACAACAAATAATGCAAAAATAGTTTTAACTTGCCTGAGTGCTTTTGTATGTTATGAGTCTCAGTAAAAGACAATAACAGAGATAATTAAGACAAAAACAATATACAAAGGAAATCATTGAATTTACAAAAGTTTTCATGACTATATCTAAAGGAAGTTGTTAGATGTTGTGTTTATTTGGTTTGAATGCCAAAGAAACAACAGTAATGGTTGTTAATTTTAATTAAAATCAACCTTTGATATTTCATTGTATTTCTGCACACTGAGTTTGCATAAATGGTAATGTGTCACTTAACTCTTACAAGCCTTATGTGATGGGACTATACTAAATTATTGAACTATAAATAATGATGGCTATGAAGAGAAGATGCAAGCCTAGATAAATTATTCATTTGAAAAATGTTACTACAAGATTTTTTTTTGTACTGTGCTTTTTGGCATAGCAAATGTTAATTATTTATCATATGGGCAGTGGGAGTAAAGTACAGACTGTTTTAACTGACCCAGGTTAATACAATGGTAGATTAGAATGCTTTCAGTATGGCACATTAACCACACAGAACCTACAAGCAAAATATGGCCTGGTTAATTGTATTATCTTTCTTGTGATACAAGTACTGCAATGCTTTTTTGTCATTTGTAATTTTCATTCTAGAATTGGAATAACTTTCCTTCTTTCTTGGAACAAATAGGTACTTGAGTGTTTGGAGAATGAGATATCTGACTATGAGAGACAGACAGGAAGAAGGCCACCAGCAGAACGACTAAGGCAGGAATCTTTTTCTGGATATACACTTGCCATTGTGGAGTCTGTCACCAAGCTGACTAGATATTTGAGAGAGGTAACATATCTAGTTGCTGTACATCAGTATTACAGTGTTAACATGTTAGCCAAATGTGTATTGATGTACATCAGTATTACAGTGTTAACATGATAGCCAAATGTGTATTGATGTAAATCAGTAATACAACATTGACATGTTAGCCAAATGTGTATTGAAGTAAACATTGACATGATAATTTAAAGTGTTTTTCTATACATCAGTATTACATGATAATTAAATGTGATGAACTATATCATTATTACATGATAATTAAATGTAATGATCTTTATCATTATTACATGATAATTAAATGTAATTATCTACATCATTATTACATGATAATTAAATGTAATTAACTACATCATTACATGATAGTTAAATGTAATGATCTACATCATTATTACATGATAATTACATGTAATGATCTACATCATTATTACATGATGATTAAATGTAATAATCTATATCATTATTACATGATAGTTAAATGTAATGATCTACATCATTATTACATGATAGTTAAATGTAATGATCTACATCATTATTACATGATGATTAAATGTAATAATCTACATCATTATTACATGATAGTTAAATGTAATGATCTACATCATTATTACATGATAATTAAATGTAATGATCTACATCATTATTACATGATAGTTAAATGTAATGATCTACATCATTATTACATGATAATTAAATGTAATGATCTACATCATTATTACATGATAGTTAAATGTAATGATCTACATCATTACATGATAATTAAATGTAATAATCTATATCATTATTACATGATAGTTAAATGTAATGATCTACATCATTATTACATGATAAGTAAATGTAATGATCTATATCATTATTACATGATAATTAAATGTAATGATCTATATCATTATTACATGATGATTAAATGTAATAATCTATATCATTATTACATGATAATTAAATGTAATGATCTATATCATTATTACATGATAATTAAATGTAATGATCTACATCATTATTACATGATAGTTAAATGTAATGATCTACATCATTATTACATGATAATTAAATGTAATGATCTACATCATTATTACATGATAATTAAATGTAATGATCTACATCATTATTACATGATAATTAAATGTAATGATCTATATCATTATTACATGATGATTAAATGTAATAATCTATATCATTATTACATGATAGTTAAATGTAATGATCTACATCATTATTACTTGGTAATTAAATGTAATGATCTACATCATTATTACATGATAGTTAAATGTAATGATCTACATCATTATTACATGATAGTTAAATGTAATGATCTATATCATTATTACATGATGATTAAATGTAATAATCTATATCATTATTACATGATAGTTAAATGTAATGATCTATATCATTATTACATGATAGTTAAATGTAATGATCTACATCATTATTACATGATAGTTAAATGTAATGATCTACATCATTATTACATGATGATTAAATGTAATAATCTATATCATTATTACATGATAGTTAAATGTAATGATCTTAATCAATTTTTCATTGTTGACTTGATGTTAATAAATATCAGCATTACATCATTGGCATGATAAGTAAATATATGAATTACACAAACATCAGATTCAATTACACAAACATCAGATTCATGCAAATTCATCAAGACACTTACTCAAAGCAATGTAATTTAAAACTAAAATGTCTTGTTTTTATGTGGTCATTGTCCCACAGGTTGTAATATGCAGTAGTTGTTTAACATGTGATAACTTAATGCTCATGGAAGGATATAAATCACACAAACATTAGAAATTGTTTATCATAACACAGACATTGTGAAATATTTTGACATTATCTGTAATGAATAGGAAATATAAATCTCAATTTACTATCAGTTATGCACAAAAAAACCTTACCTTTTTTGATTGCTTGTGAAAATTCATTATTTTTTTTAAAGGTACTAGAGTAAAACCTGTTATGAGAGACCGCCCCTTCTGCCAACAAAAAGCAGTCTCGCAAGACAGGTGGTTTCTCATACCAGGCTTGTACAAAAAAGACCAATTTTCAAGGTTCTGTTTCAGAACAATTTCAAGAAAAATAACCACAAATACTGTAAATATATTCTATTCTTTATTAATATTTCTTTCTAAAATATTGTATGCATTCCTCTAAAACCAAAATTATTTAGCAATAAAGATATACTTCTGTCATTAAATTTGAAATCACAATTACATTTGAAAATCACATATTTTAAAATATGAAATCATTTCTGTTTTACTTCTTTTTCTTTATAACCTAAATTTTTTTACCAACATTTAAACCATTTTTTTGTAAGTGGTATGCTCTTTTTCACTTCTTTTAGTTACATTAATTATTTTCTCCAGCCTTAAAATTTGTCTCTTTTTTGTTGGAGGTTTGTCCATTGTCGTTAAGGTTCTAGGTGTTAAAATTATTAGTGCTTAGTTGTAATATCGAATGTAAAGATGGTTTTGACAGGGCTGTTGAAAAATATGAAAAATCTATACATGTGCATTGCATATCTAACAATTATTGAAATAAAAAGAAACAATTATCTCATCCAGAAACAGAACAATTTACTGAGACAAAAGTCAATTTTCTTCATTCAAAGATGACATACTAGTATTTAGCTAAGTGTGTTACCCGATCACACCAACTTGAATAGGCAACATCTTTGTGATTTGACTGTAATCACTTAACATGGGGGGGGAAGAAACAACAAACATCACAAGCCATGAACACTATCAATCAAATCTCACAAACGATTCTCTCTTGCTGGTTTAATAAACACTAATATTATTCACCCCCTATCAATATGGATTAACTCTAACAACAAACAATATACACGACCACTACATCAACTTTGGCACCACAAAAGCTATTCATGACATGTACATTAGCCTTGTTTACTGACTGTAGCATCCATCACTTTTAGCAACAATCCTATTTTTATAAAATTCCTTTTATGATTGTTTTTTATCAGAACAATCATTTGTAATCAAGCAGTCATTGTAACAATTAATTACATATAGATCAGTGGTGTCCATTTTTCTCACAATATGGTCATTGACATAAATGTCTGGTCCTGCGATTAAGGCCAGGAAGCAGGCTAAGTGCAGAAATAATTAGTCTGTTTTCCTGCTTTGTATGCTTCCTGCATTGCTCACCCTTATACAAATAGTGGGGAACGATGCAGGGAGCATACTAAGCAGGAAACCAGACTAGAAAAATACCTACGTATACTTTAGTCTGGTTTACAACAGAAACTATAAATCACTATAAGCATAGTTAAAATATTCAGACATCCGTAGCCATATTTTTTTATATTTATACAGTATAAAGTCATTTTTGCAGGGATTAAATAAAGGTCGGAGTTTATCATTTTTGCGATGCGGTCATTCATAACAATGTAGAAATGCATCTTTTGCCAGGACATCGCAGTTGCTGGTTGCTGGTCGCATTCAGCAGGTGGTCGCTCATAACAGAGCATTTATATAATAAAATTGATCCGTGCATTACGATTGTGGTCGGAAATGACACATGGTTGCTCATGACAGTTTTTAATGTATCAGAATAATTGTTTTTAACTTTTTGAAGAGTGAGATGAGACTTCAGGCAGAGATAACAGTAAGAGAACAGCTTTCCCAAGATGTGTTACAGTTACGGGCCCTAATTGATGCTCTGACTTCAGTAAGTAAATTGAGACTTCTCCTATCACCCCACCCACATCTTTGTTTTGCAGACTGGTTGAATATTTTGGTACCATGCAAACATTCAGACCGTTTTGATACATATTAATATCTTTGTACCTTTTGACCTCTATCACAAATAGCCAAACATTTTGGTTTTGATAGTTTTTTATTATGGATAGATTCCCATTATGTGAGACTGAAATCCACCTGGAAGTAATCAGGCACAGCTTTTTGATAGCTGTTTTAAAGAAAAGCAAATAACTGTTTTAAAGAAAAGGATAGTTTTCTATTAATTTGTATGAATTAATTGATTAATAAATACATTTTCATGGAAGATGTACTATTTACATTGATTCTGCCAGCTTAGCATCTTAGATAATCATATAATATTTACCCCATTTGTTTTACCTCCTTAATTATTCTATAATAATTTCAATCCTTCCAGTAAATGCTATGTCTACACTTGCATTTTTTGGTTTCATAACAGTATTATTTTTGGGTGTGCTGCAGTCAACCCAAAAATAATAATGTTATGAAGCCAAAAAAATGCAAATGTGATGTGGTGTGTGTGTGTGTGTGTGTGTGTGTGTGTGTGTGTCTTTAATGGGAAGTTATTGTTATTGTGGTTTTGGGGTTTAATGCCATTTCTCAACACAAGATAGGTTATTTATGGCAGCTAGACCCACAGTAAGCTTCTGGCATCTTTCTCACATATGGACATGAGCTAGTCTGACACTCAAATCCATGAGGACAGAAGTGAGATGGCAGTGATTAGTTTGGATTGTTCATAATTTACAATCTGGAAGCACTATTTTGAATACTTTATTTTGAATTATGCTTAACATACTATCTGGACAGACTTTTATTGATACATTAGTCTGGATTGTTCCAAATCTACATTCTGGAAGGACTATAATGGCTATATAAGTTTGGATTGTACTAAATCTACAATCTGGTGGGGGGGACATTTCAGAACGTTAGTTTGGGTTATTTAAAATCTACAGTTGGGAGTTACTTTTATGGATACATTCGTTTGGATTGTACAAAATCTAGATTATTGGGGGGGGGCTTTTATGGCTACATATGTTCGGTTTAAACTAAATCTACAATCTGGACAGACTTTTATAGATACATTAGTTTGAACTGTACAAAATGTGGAGGAACTTTTATGGCTTGGCTGCATAAGTTTGGATTGTACTACAATCTTGTGATGGGGGACATTTCTGAACATTAATTTACAAAATGTAGTCAGGAGGAAATTTTATGCATTTACTATAACAAACATTCTGCTATATAATAGGTTAGATAAACACATTTTTAATTATTTATATAATTATTAATACACTTTTTGAGGATTTTACTTCCATTACGATTGAGTGACATATTTTCTTTTTTGCAGGACATAATTATAACCCAAGAAGAATATGGGAAATTGTCATCAGATTTTGAGAGGTTTAAGTGTTCCACACAAGAAGAAATGCAAAGATTAAAGGTGCTGTCAACTACTACAACTTTCATAAAACTTATTGAGGGGATGTGTCTTAAAGAATTTTTTAACCATCATAAAAGGTCACAGTGACCTATATTTTATGCTTCACTGACTTAAATTATATTTGTGCTTAAAGTTTATTTCTCAAAAAGAGAAGGTCACAGTGAGCTATATTTCACATTTACTGGTTTAGGTTAAGTTTTAACTCATGACCAGATAGGCTTTTGCACCTATTGTGTATGCTGTTTTACCGATTCTAGGTTTGTGCATTGAGCTTTGTACACACAATCCTATATTGAATTATGGAACTTGGTAAGGGACTGCATCTTGATGAGCACTACAACTTCATTTCAGTATTAGGTCATTATGGCCCATACTTTAAACTTAATTGACCTGGCACCATGACCTATATTTCATATTTTGCTGGCTTTGGTCAAGATTTATCTGTCTGTCTGTTAATTCTGTCTGTCTGTCTGTCTCTCTTTCTCTGTCTGTCTGTCTCTTCTCTTTCTCTCTCTCTCTCTCTCTCTCTCTCTCTCTCTCTCTCTCTCTCTCTCTCTCTCTCTCTCTCTCTCTCTCTCTCTCTCTCTCTCTCTCTCTCTCTCTCTCTCGTTCTCTCTCTCTCTCTTTCTCTCTCTCTCTCGTTATGAAAGATGATTAGATGACCGGATGTTCCTGGGATAAATTCTACCTTTATATTACAAAACAGTATGTGGCTTTTATTTCTTGCTTAATTAACTGTGTCAAATTTATTGTTTTTTAGTTGATTTCTTTTGGGTGATATATATGTTCCAATAATAAAATTTGATAATTGACAATGAAAATAGTTTCTTAAAACATTTGTACAGAAGCAACATTAGTAAGGTTTTTTTATCAACTCGTTATAATGCCTCTTTTTGATTTGAAAAAAAAAAATTTTTAAAATTGTTTTATGTATTTGATTTCTTGTCATAGTATGTGCATATATAGGTATGTAGGTTGGTTGGTATGTAGGTAGATAGGCAGGTGGATTGATTGGTAGGTTGGTGGGTGTGTTTTTTAGTATTTAGTTGGATGGGTTTGTAGGTAGGTATGTGGGTGCATTGGTAGTATGTATGTAGGTAGGTTGATGGGGTGGTAGGTAAGTGGATTGGTAGGTAGGTATGTAGTTAGGTGGCTTGGTAGGCAGGCAGGTGGATTGAGAGGTATGTAGTGGGTGGGTTGGTAGGTATGTAGGTGGGGTGGGTCGATTGGTAGGCATGTGGGTGGGTTGGTAGATAGGTGGGTGGATTGGTAGGTAGATTGGTTAATAATATGTCAGTACAATGCTAACACTAAGCTGCATAATCATTGATTACATTCTAGGTTTTATTCAGCTAATAATTGACTATAATTGGAACTGAAATATTAGTTTCTGTAAAGAATGCAAAATATCTGCCAAAAATCAATTGATGATCATTTGACAGTGATTCCCCTTTTTTTGTTTAGCTAAGAGAATAATGATGACAGCAGGGTATATGTATCAAACTTTATCTTTGAATTGGATAATTACACATTTTGTTACAGATTTTCATCTTTTGGTCACATTTTGGGCTATTTGATCACACATTTTCATGATTGAGGGTTAGCAACTCTGCAATTTTTACAGGATATTTTGTATTATTCTCAATTTGTGTGATACTGACCACTTTAAATGAATGCATTCATTGAACAGAGGGTTTTTGTCCATGTTTGATACAACAAATGGCAAAAACATCTGCTCTTGCATCACATTTTAAAGCTTTGTTGATAAATGAGACATTAAGACATATTGTCAAACTCAGTATCTTTTTTCTAGGTCACCTTTGACGAAAAGGCGGATACAAGACAGTCAGTCTATGCAGAACTTGCCTCCTACCCACCACCTGTATTGACCATGACCCCACCCAGGTCACACTCGGAGGAATCATCAGGTTTACTTTTGGGCTTTTGGGATTATTATTTATTTTAAATGCAGTTTGGAGCATTCCATCTGCACTCACAAAGAAAACTTTAATAGTAACATAGCGCCTTGATATAGAACTTTGGAGAAAAAAAACTAAATGACAGTTTCCATTTTTGGCTCATTATTTATGATTTACTTTGAAAAAGAGCTATGCAAGTTTTGGAAAGGCAACATAAAACAAGACTAAATTTTACTTTGACAGTTTCTCAGTTTGTTCAGAAATTGTTTCTCCTTCAAATACATTCCTGATCACATTTTTAGGAATATAAGCTTTACTACCTTCAGAATCCGGCCCTCCAAAAGACAAAACTTTGTTTTTATTGTCTACATCATCTTGACCAAGGGCAATAACCCTTGCCCATTATCTCCTCTTGCCACTTTCAGGTGTCCCTAGTTTTAATCTTTCACCATGAACTGACAATACAGTCACATTTCCTCCCAAAATCCATTGGAAATTTGTTTTGATTTTATCCATATATTGATGATTTTGTAATTTTATATGGAGGATTATATTATGCATGAGGTATCCTTTTTTTTAAATTTTGACCATATTTATGTGAATTTTTCTCACATGTAATTAAAGTGCAAGATGCAAGCGAGGACTCTCATGGCTCATGTTGCCTTGTCAGCAATTTACAGCATGTGTGTCAATTGATCAGAGCTCACATGATCTGCAGTACTACGAAAAAATGCTTTGAACAGGGAGAGACATGGAAAATCAAAAATGGAAAAATTGAAAAACTGTAATGAACAGGGAGAGACATGAAAAATCCAAAATGGAATATAACTTTTCTAAGTAATCATCCTAGATACTGAGTCTGTCTAGTATGGGACACCACTGCCACTCCCACTGCCCCTACCCCAAATGAAGATACAACATTCTTTACCAACAGCTACAGTTACGTCTGGGAAAATGGAGTAAATGACTTCTTATACAATCTCATTGCTTTTCCCAGTTCTTCTGTTTCAGTGGAAAATTTTGACACCTTGAGGGAGTATTCCTCCAATTCTTGGTTTCCTAATTGGCAAAGCTCCCTCCACTCCACATGTCCAGTTGTGGTCTTTGGGCCCATAAGTCCAGGATTTGTACATGACTTGTATGAACAATACCATTGTCTCACACCTCAGTTTGATGTTGTATTGGTTGCTGACCATACCATCCATTCATCCATCCAGTTCTAGATCCAAACCATCCAATGACTGTATGGTTTCTGTGGCATATCAGCCTATGCCTCAGCCAGTAGAACCATATAATGTCAGGGATCATATTGATAAATTGGTCCTTCCACCTAACATTAGAAATATTTCAGCAGCCTGTACATTCCATCCTTATGGCCAATACTGAATTTGAATTTGACCAGCAAATACATCTTATGGATATGGTTAGCCAGTTGCTCACAGCATTTGACAGTTGTAGAGTTGATCATCAGGCATTTATGACGATTTTGATCTAAATGACAGTAAAAGTGGACAGACGATGTGTCATACTCAGATGCCACTATGGAGGGAAATGGGTACATCTTTCTGGCTGTAGTAGAGGAAATACATCAGGTGATGCCAAACTCAGAATGTCTGCCACCACCTTCTACCAGCCTACAGGGTCACGGCCTCAGTAAGACAATAAAAACGTCCTTCCTATCTTCTTTCATAGTCACAGAAAATCAAGGCAATTGCAGAGATCAGAAAACCAGACATTTCTTAAGCCTTTTCTTCCTGAGACTCAGTTACCGGTGTCATTTTCATCTCACTGGTATAATACCCATTCTGACACCTTGTTTACTGATCTACAGTACTGGACAAAAACTATGCAGTGGTCAGTTTGACTTTGCCTGTTTCTTTTAAGGTGGAAAAACATGCTGCTTTGATGTTTGTTCACAGTATAACAACCCTGTCTTCGTTGTTGGATTTGGTGTTTCAGGTGATCAACAGGCTTGTGGAGAAGTCTGGCAGTGAGCATGCATGGGAGTCAACAGCCATGATAGCTAAGGTTATCAGCAGGGTTGCTCACCATTCATTGGCAAATGCTTTGACCTTGTACAATGTGACACATGTTTATGGTCTACCTCACTTAGGCCACACAATTAGCAAATGCTTTGACCTTGTACAATGTGACACATGTTTATTGTCTACCTCACAAAGCTTCTCTTCCCAAAAGTCTCCACCCTCTCACGATCAACTCATGTCCCCAACAGTATCAGGACATCTGCCCCCCCTTCCTGGACATCCTTCTCCCCCCACTTCTTTCCATCCATCATTTCTCCCCCCATTATCTTTATACTATTTTATTTATATATAGTAACAGTTAGCTTTGATGTATACTCACATCCCGCATCATGGTTAGTGCACAGGTTTGACTGTTGTCACCTAAAATATATGCATTATCAAATGTAAAATATCTAATTTCCTAACCTCTCTCTCCCTCTCTCACACACACACACACACATACACACAATCATGAATCTTAAGGGTAGCTTGACACCACATTTAAACTGTGAACATTATTTCACACCCATTTTTAAGCATTGTTTGTTATACCAAAAATGGGCATTGTCTATTTGTCAATCATATGCTAGTGCTTTTACTCACTGTAGAACGTGAGGTTACTTTAATGTATATTGAAGAAGTCTGAGTCTAACCTTTTTTTATTGTGCATATTTGGTATATTTAAGGTAAACAACAGATGGATTAGTTTAATTAATTTGTAGTTGTGAAGAGAGCTTAAATAATGTCAACCTAAATCAGATCTTCAGTGGACATTTGCCTCAACAGCCAGAGAAGAAGTACAAAGACTGTTCTTCGAGAATTGCAAACATAGTCACCGACTGCGACAATCATGACATCATAGAATAATTAAAAGCAATTGCTTACATCATTGACTTTTAAACAATACTTTTTTTTAATATGTGAAATTATTTACTTTGTTTAACATTTACTACTGAAATTTATTTCAAATAACCTTTTTCTTTTGACATAGCTTAATATAAGTTTTTATATTTTATTGGAAAAATGTCATATTAAATGAATTAAGTTTTAAGATAATGGGGGAGGAATGACTGGGGAGAGGAAAATCCTATTTGATGGGGGAGAAAGTCCAGGTGGGGAATGTCTGGGAGGGGTGAGATGTCCTAGACTTGTCCCCAACAGTCCATGGACAGCCTTCCAATGGGTGTCAGACTCTTACTCTTTAAGAGCATTGAATCATTTTGCCACTCACACTCCTCTCCTTCATCTTCCTCATTTTTGATGGCTACACTTTTACTATCAGGATGCTCATAAGGGTGGAATTCTACTCAGGCAGACATAAGTAGATCATTGAAATTCTGAATGAAGACAGCAAGATCTTTCCACCTCTTTATCTGGCCTCATAGAAATTCCTTTGGTTTGCATACAAAGAAAGTCTTTATCAATTTCTCCTTTGTGCCTTCATGAAGCTAATCAACCGTGTCATTATTATTCTTATAACCTCATCTACTTTAACAGCAGCATATTTAGTGGACTTCTTGCAGTAATATATGGTAAGTCTATTCTAGTCAAGGGAAGGAACAATCTCTTATCCCTTTTAAATCATTTTGACTTTGTAATCTTTGGGAAAAGTCCAATCTATGTCCATCCTGTATAGAATTCCTCACCAACTACAAACTTTTATGTCTTATACACTTTTGGTATTCTGAATCATTGAGTTCATAGATTCAGTTTTCAGCAAGAAATTAGTCACAGCCAGGGTGTTTAAGCAGCTCTTTGGGTTGTTCTTTGCAGCAGTGAACCTTCAGCTGTGTTGTCTCCCTTTGCAGATGGCCTTTACAGATGCATGTACCCACAGTTGGTGAGCCCATCATTTGCCAGGCTTCACCACTGTCATGAGCCAATGGGATTCCGAGGATGCAGGTCTCAACGTCAGTCTGGTGGGGATAATACTTTTCATCAGGGTCTTTCATTTTGGGATAGACCATCTTCCGAGCAAGGTCTTGTTCATAATGTCAAACAACTTAGTAAAATACCTCTTTAAGCAGGGTGGTACCAAATCATCTGAAATCTGCTTTCTGGTCTGGGAGTATCATTGTTGGTTTGCACATCAGAGCATCTCCATCCAGATCCAACATATTCTTGGTAGATGCATTGATCTGATTCGTTCTCCAATTAGGGCCATATTCTCCATACAGAAAGGTCCCTTCATTAATTGGATTTGCCTGCTATAGGGACATCTAATAATATACCTTTTTTGCAATTTGGTGGAATCACATAACTGCCCACCTTCATCTCTCCAGTAGCGGATGACAAGACTTGGGCCATCGATGCCCTTTCCATCAGTTGGGAAGATTTGTTGGCCTTTGCCTACCCACAAACAGTCATGGTACCAAAAATTAATACAACCAGATGATTCTGATTTCCCCTCTCCAGAGGACAAGGTCTCCCTGATCTAGCTATTGATCTGCCCATGCTGACTCCCCTCCAAAAGCCTTGGATCTAAGTGTTCAATGCTTATCCTGGCTGACTTCACACCTAGCTCTTGTCATTAGAGCCCTGCAGCATGAACATTTTTACCCTTCAGTTTGAAAAGAATTGCAAGAAGATCCTCCACTTTAAAGGCAGATGAAGGGCTTTTATCAGGGACTTATCTTTAGTGCCATTATACCAAAAGTCACAGACTTTTTTTCTCTGACTGAGGAGAAAAGTTGGCACTATTATAAGTCTGTGATATCCAACACTTTCCATCATTATGGTAGAGGAAATCATAGTCATATTCAAAACCTCAATGGCCAGAATTATTCAGTTTACCAAGTAGAAATTTTCCTGGGTTCAGACTTGGCTACATTCAAGCAAATTCAAGCTGAGGCTCTTGATACAAGACCAGCATTAGCTTCAGCATGAAGAGTTACATTCCCTCTCTGTTGACCAAGCTGATCATCAGACATCTAGGCTGTCATAATGAAGCAACCAGGTATTCTTGCCCATGGTAATCAAAAAATCATCTTTACGTCCTCTCACCTGTATTTGAGAGATTCTGAGAGGCATTCAGACTGGGTCTGTTTATTTTGTCAAGCTTTATCTGTATTAAACTAAGTTATCTTGTGAAGCTCAAAAGGGTCTCTTCCAGTTAAGATAGGAATAGAGTATGTAACACCTTAAGTCTTCTTATAGTGAGTTATGTGTGTGGCATACTTTGACATAACACCTGAACTTAATTGCCTCTTAAAAAATCTCTGTTCATGAGGTCAGAGCAAGCTCTGTGAGCCTAGCTTTTGACCACAATGTTTCTGTCTGAGACATCATTGTTGTGTGGCACACACATTTGACTTTCTCAAGCGTTTACCTTTGAGATTTAGCTCCAAATTATGGATCTGGAAGTCCCATCCTCAGTTTCACATGCAGCTACCAGACCCAGTTGGCATCAACACAACCGCTGGATAGGCACCCTCCACACCTGTTGCTAGATTCACCAAAATATTTGTGTGTAAGAAGATTTCATTATTTCTTTTTCCCAGATGTTAACCAAGATGTCTGCTTATTAGTTTGAAGAGTTGGTTTTCCTTCTGATGGGGAATCCATCCTTCCCATGGGGAATCCATTCTTCCTACAGGGAATCCATCCTTCTTTCCTGAAGTTTATCTAAGTTATATGTACAATACAACACATTCCCACTTCCTAGGTGATCGGAGAACATATTTGAATGAGAAAGCAAATTTTTCAGCAAATTATGTTTCTGCTAGAATACTTACCCAATCATAAATGTTTGCTACAATGTTCTAGTCAGTTTACAACTAGCACCACCTTGCCATGGCAAGAGGAGATAATTGGCAAGAGTTATTGAACTTAGTCTACATTATATAGATAGGAAAGAGAAAAAATGAATTTTTATGAATTGTTTTCTTTTGTGAAGACTAGATGCTATTTAAAGTAATTTATTTTATAATTAGTATTACTATTACACAGAATGATGTATTAAATAAGTTTTAGTCTCCAAAGACATTGAGAATAAAAAACACAGGGGTAATTAGGTTACTGGGGTCCATAAGTATAAAAGAATGATTGACAATGTTATTCATACATGCAAGAGTAGGGCAGGGGATAAGTGGTAGTAGTAATAAACAAAACATCAACTGTATCACAATAATTTTGCTTAAACTGATTAGATTTTAGTACTATGATATCAAAAACAATGTCATTAATATGTGAATATTTTGGGACAAAAACTGTCCTCATTTCATATGAATATTGTAATAGGATTTTCACTTAGATGCATGAAAGTGTACCTTATTAAAAGTATCTGAAGTTATACTTTACATCAATTCAAGGTATGTATAATGCTGCAAAAAACCTCTTTACAGAAGGGTATTTACCACCACCACAACCATCCAGGGAGGTATCTGCCATCCCAGAACATATGCAGTCCATGTTATCAGCAGTCCTCCTGTCCCCACCAATCAGAAAAACCCGGGTAGCAGAGCCCAACAGAGGTCCCCAGGCACAAAACACTGTTGAACCTAGTAAGGGAGTATTCATTCATAATAGACAGTTTTTAGCTATACTGGTCAAAATCCTGAAAAGCTAATGTGATGGTTGTTTTATCCAGTATCTGTCCATTTGGCTTATGTCTGTCCATTTTGGCTTATGTCTGTCCATTTTGGCTTATGTCTGTCCATTTGGATTATGTCTGTCCATTTGGCTTCTGTCTGTCCATTTGGCTTCTGTCTGTCCATTTGGCTTATGTCTATCTATTTGGTTTCTGTCTGTCCATTTGGCTTCTGTCTGTCCATTTGGCTTATGTCTGTCTATTTGGTTTCTGTCTGTCCATTTGGCTTATGTCTGTCCATTTGGTTTATGTCTGTCCATTTGGCTTCTGTCTGTCCATTTGGCCTCCATTAGCATACTATTGCTACACATTAGCATGTATTTACTATTGCTACACTTCCTGAACTACAGAAAAGGTTACTACAAAACTTTACAGACATTTATTCCAAAAACCAGATGATCCTAAATGAAAATGGTGCCATGATGTTATTTCAAATCTTGGTATAATATTAATAATAATAATAAAAATTATAATAATAATTATTATAATAATAATAATAATAATAATAATAATAATAATAATAACAAGGACTTTCTGTAGCACCTCATCTTTAGAAGCTCTAAGCGCTTTACAACATTTGACAATGCTTAAAAAAAATAAAAAACATAATGAAATGATTACAAAAATAAAAACAAACACCACAAAAATAAGAAACTAAAAAATATGCTGTAACTTTTTAAGGTAAGGATATGTTAAAAGGATATATTATTAAGTCTTTATGACTGTTCCTGCAGTTGAAATAGATGAGTTTTAAGGGCGCTCTTGAATGAGATCACTGTATCTTTGTGTCTAAGTGCAGTGGGCAATTCATTCCACGTTGTTTGGCCCTGGTTTGCAAAAGAACGTTGTCCATATGATTTCAACTTCATAGTGGGAATAATGAGAATACGAGTGTTAGAAGAGGAGCATAAGCATTTTGCAGGTGTATACACATGGGTGAGGTCAGATAGATATGTTGGACTGGAGCCCATCAGTGAAATGTAGCACTGAGAACAAATTTTGTATTTAATTCTGGATCGTATGGATAGCCACTGTAGGGTACAGAGCAGCAGAGAGGCATGCTCTGATAGTGGCACTCTAAGGATGATTTGTGCAGCAGTGTTTTGAACTTTTTGAAGTTTTTGAAGTAGATATTGAGATGAGCCAGACAAAATTGAATTACAGTAGTCTAGTCTTGAAAGTACTAAGGAACACACAAGTGTTTTAGTGGCATCAACTGACAGATACTTGCGAATGGAGCTGATGCGTTTCAGCTCAAGATATGCAGCCCAGCATATGTTCATGACATGTTGATGCAATGAGAGAGTACTGTCAAGAGTGACACCAAGGTTTCTTACAGACTGCTTGAATTTAATTTTGGTGTTGCTGATATTTATTGTCTGAGGTAAAGGATGTGAATGAGAAAGTCTTTGTGTTGTTATCAGGATGGCTTCAGTTTTATTATCATTTATTTGCAGTTTGTTACATGTCATCCATGATTTCACATCAGAAATGTACTTCTCTACACCTTGGATGGTAGCTTCAACTTCATTTGGATGGCTAGATTTGTATATTTGAGTGTATCAGCATACAATTGGTTAGACACTGGATGATGATCTATGACACTTGAGAGTGGCTAAGTGTACAGAATGAAGAGAACAGGTCCAAGAATGAACCCTATGGAACACCACAGCATAGATCAAGTATTGCTAGTACTTCTTAACAGATGCTTGTATCAACATTGGAATTTGACCGAAAGACTTTATGATATCTGTTTGGTTTTAAATAAAAGTAGTGACAGTCTGACATAAAAAAACAAAGCCGCCATAGTGACCATCTGGAAAATCTTGTTATCACACCATCTCAGGAATTAGTGACATAGGATATTCACTAAAACATTTTATTGACAGGCAGTTTATCCTAAATGTAAATGGTACAGAACAGACCTCTAACATGGCCACCATGGAAGTCATCTTAAAAATCTTTTTAGCATGCCCTTACCATGAACAACATAGGGTTTTCATTAAAATACTTCTCATATGCCCTCTTCCCTGCCACGACAGAAGCCATTGTGAAAAATCTTATTACAGTTTTATAATAGCTCTCTGAAAGCTACATTTCTTGATCAATTGGTAAACAAAATTGCATGGCTAGAAATGCCGCCACATTAAGAAAAGCCAATAACAATCAAGAGCTACCATTCAACATGTTTTGCCATGTGTATGGAAGGGAAGATATAACCAGGGCAAAGAGAGAAACCCTCAGGCCAATGTTGTCTTGTCTTGATTGCAGGACTTAACCCACTGCCTGATAATAGAATGTACAGTGATATCCGACATGGTTGACTACTGTCAAGAAGCTTACTGATCATGCATATTCACTCAAGTTGTAACTGACAAGTGACTCACATCGTATGCATGATTGCCTCTGTGTCACTCCTTCTGTGACAAGCTGAATAAAGAGATCTGTTCCTTATTGGTTAACCAAACTGTCTGCAGTTTGTCATGATGATTTGGTTTCTCTAATGACAGCCCCACTGAATTTTTAAGAACAGGCATAAAAATCATTTGATTAAATTACCTTAAATCATTCAGAAGATTGTCCTTGTTTTATGACTCAGTTTTTACATGTTTTACATGTTTTATGACTCTTGTATTAGGTCATACTGATACTTAACTAGCATAGTATTCAAGCACAAGACCAACATCCAGTGAGATGGAGAAAAATGACTTTTCAGCTTTTATCTCTGAAACATTTCATTCCAGTTCAGCCTGGTGTATCAGATGCTCAGCCTTCCAGGTAATTCAGTAGTTTCAGAATGAGAATCCTCTGGATTCATGAGATCTATCTTCATTCTCTCACTGGCCATTCGATAACATGTGATATAAAGCTGCTGCATGTATGATGTTAGGAGAAAGGAGAGAAGGCCAGCTACAAGATCAAATAATGACAGTCCCTCCTTCTCCTCTTAACCTTTTCTCCTGACATATTATGATTGGGTGGCATATATGAAGAAGAAACCATTTTATGGAGTAAATATTTTGTCATTATGGAAAGGAAAATACAGTTAAAACTGTTATGAGTGACCAGCTGTCATTTCCAACCACAGTCAATGCATAGATCCATTTTATTATATAAATGCTGTGTTATGAGTGACCATCTGCTAAATGAAACCAGCGACTGTGATGTCTTGGCAAAATATGCATTTTGACACTGCTAAGAATGACGACATTGCAAAAATGAGGACCTTTATTTAATCAGAATGAGCACTCATACTGTTCTAAATAAAATCAATCAAATTTTTAAAAAATAGGCTGGCTACCAATGCCTGAATATTTTAGCTTTGTTTATAGTGTTATAAAGGTTCTGTTGTAAACCATACTAAAGTATTATTTCCTAGTCTGGTTCCCTGCTTCATATTCTCCCAGCATGGTTCCCGCTATTTGTATAAGTGTAAGACTTTTGTCTCTGAGTAAATGGTTCTGTTTCTGAGTGAGATAATTGTTTCTTTTTATTTTATTAATTGTTAGATATGTAATGCACATAGATTTTTTTATATTTCTCCACAGCCCAGTCAAAACTGTCTATACGTTTGATCTTACAACTGAGCACTATAATTTTAACACCTAGATTCTTAATGACATTGGATGAACCTCCAACTAAAAATAGACAAATTTAAAAGCTGGAAAATATAATGTAGCTGAAAAAAATGAAAAAAAAGCAGACCACTCACAAAAAAGTGGTTTAAACGTCGGTGAAACAAATTTAGGCTGTTATAAAGAAAAAGAAATTAATCAGAAATGATTTCATATCCTAAAATATGTGATCTTCAGATGTAAATGTGATATCATGTTTAATGACAAAAGTATATTGTTATTGCTATATTATTTTATTTTTAGAGGAATGAATACATTTTAGCAAGAAATATTAAACCAAGAATAAATATATGTACAGTAATTGTGGTTATTTTTCTTGAAATTGTTCTAAAACTGGACCTTGAAAACTGTAATTTACAGTTGCTTCACTGACAAGACAAGTGATTTTTGGGTGTTATCAGTGTTGAAATTCCAAATAGAGTGATTAGATAGACAGAACAAGTGATTTTTGGGTGTTATTAGTGTTGAAATTCCAATTAGAGTGATTAGATAGACAGAACAACTGATTTTTGAGTGTTATTAGTGTTGAAATTTCAATTAGAGTGATTAGATAGACAGAACAAGTGATTTTTGGGTGTTATTAGTGATGAAATTCCAATTAGAGTGATTAGATAGACAAAACAACTGATTTTTGGGTGTTAACCAGTGTTGAAATTTCAATTAGAGTGATTAGATAGACAGAACAAGTGATTTTTGGGTGTTATAAGTGTTAAATTTCATTTAGAGTGATTAGATAGACAGAACAAGTGATTTTTGGGTGTTATCAGTGTTGAAATTCCAATTAGAGTGATTAGATAGACAGAACAACTAATTTTTGGGTGTTATTAGTGTTGAAATTTCAATTAGAGTGATTAGATAGACAGAACAAGTGATTTTTGTTTGTTATCAGTGTTGAAATTCCAATTAGAGTGATTAGATAGACAGATCAAGTGATTTTTGGGTGTTATCAGTGTTGAAATTTCAATTAGAGATAGACAGGACATCTGATTTTTTTGTTATCAGTGTTGAATTTCAATTAGAGTAATTAGATAGACAGGACAACTGATTTTTTTGTGTTATCAGTGTTGAATTTCAATTAGAGTGATTAGATAGACAGAACAACTGATTTTTTGGTGTTATCAGTGTTGAATTTCAATTAGAGTTATTAGATAGACAGGACAACTGATTTTTTTGTGTTATCAGTGTTGAATTTCAATTAGAGTGATTAGATAGAGAGAACAACTGATTTTTTTGTGTTATCAGTGTTGAAATTTCAATTAGAGTGATTAGATAGACAGAACGACTGATTTTTGGGTGTTATTAGTGTTAAAGTTTCAATTAGAGTGATTAGATAGACAGAACAAGTAATTTTTGGGTGTTATCAGTGTTGAATTTCAATTAGAGTGATTAGATAGACAGAACAAGTGATTTTGGGGTGTTATCAGTGTTGAAATTCAATTAGAGTATTTAGATAACAGAACAACTGATTTTTGAGTGTTATCAGTGTTGAAATTTCAATTAGAGTGATTAGATAGACAGGACAACTGATTTTTTTGTTTTATCAGTGTTGAATTTCAATTAGAGTGATTAGATAGACAGAACAACTGATTTTTTGGTGTTATCAGTGTTGAATTTCAATTAGAGTTATTAGATAGACAGGACGACTGATTTTTTTGTTATCAGTGTTGAATTTCAATTAGAGTGATTAGATAGAGAGAACAACTGATTTTTTTGTGTTATCAGTGTTGAAATTTCAATTAGAGTGATTAGATAGACAGAACAACTGATTTTTGGGTGTTATTAGTGTTAAAATTTCAATTAGAGTGATTAGATAGACAGAACAAGTGATTTTTGGGTGTAATCAGTGTTGAATTTCAATTAGAGTGATTAGATAGACAGAACAAGTGATTTTGGGGTGTTATCAGTGTTGAAATTCAATTAGAGTATTTAGATAACAGAACAACTGATTTTTGAGTGTTATCAGTGTTGAAATTTCAATTAGAGTGATTGGATAGACAGGACAACTGTTTTGTTTGTTTTATCAGTGTTGAATTTCAATTAGAGTGATTAGATAGACAGGACAACTGACTTTTGTGTTATCAGTGTTGAATTTCAATTAGAGTGATTAGATAGACAGAACAACTGATTTTTTTTGTTTTATCAGTGTTGAATTTCAATTAGAGTGATTAGATAGACAGGACAACTGACTTTTGTGTTATCAGTGTTGAATTTCAATTAGAGTTATTAGACAGGACAACTGATTTTTTGGTGTTATCAGTGTTGAATTTCAATTAGAGTGATTAGATAGACAGAACAACTGATTTTTGGGTGTTATCAGTGTTGAAATTTCAATTAGAGTGATTAGATAGACAGAACAACTGATTTTTTGGTGTTATCAGTGTTGAATTTCAATTAGTGTTATTAGATAGACAGGACAACTGATTTTTTTGTGTTATCAGTGTTGAATTTCAATTAGAGTGATTAGATAGACAGAACAACTGATTTTGTTGTGTTATCAGTGTTGAATTTTCAATTAGAGTTATTAGATGGACAGAACAACTGATTTTTGGGTGTTATCAGTGTTGAAATTTCAAATAGAGTTATTAGATAGACAGAACAACTGATTTTTGGGTGTTATCAGTGTTGAAATTTCAATTAGAGTGATTAGATAGAACAACTGATTTTTGGGTTTTATCAGTGTTGAAATTTCAATTAGAGTGATTAGATAGACAGAACAACTGATTTTTGAATGTTATCAGTGTTGAAATTTCAATTAGAGTGATTAGATAGACAGAACAACTGATTTTTGGGTGTTATCAGTGTTGAAATTTCAATTAGAGTGATTAGATAGACAGAACAACTGATTTTTGGGTGTTATCAGTGTTGAAATTTCAATTAGAGTGATTAGATAGACAGTACAACTGATTTTTTGGTGTTATCAGTGTTGAATTTCAATTAGTGTTATTAGATAGACAGGACAACTGATTTTTTTGTGTTATCAGTGTTGAATTTCAATTAGAGTGATTAGATAGAGAGAACAATTGATTTTTTTGTGTTATCAGTGTTGAATTTTCAAATAGAGTGATTAGATAGACAGAACAACTGATTTTTTGGTGTTATGAGTGTTGAAATTTCAATTAGAGTTATTAGATAGACAGAACAACTGATTTTTGGGTGTTATCAGTGTTGAAATTTCAATTAGAGTGATTAGATAGAACAACTGATTTTTGGGTTTTATCAGTGTTGAAATTTCAATTAAAGTGATTAGATGGACAGAACAACTGATTTTTGAATGTTATCAGTGTTGAAATTTCAATTAGAGTGATTAGATAGACAGAACAACTGATTTTTGGGTGTTATCAGTGTTGAAATTTCAATTAGAGTGATTAGATAGACAGAACAAGTGATTTTTGGGTGTTATCAGTGTTGAAATTCAATTAGAGTGATTAGATATAGAATATTTTTTTTTAAATTCCAGACCATTTTGCTCTTTATTCATTTTGATAATTGCAATATTTTGCTGAAGTATTTTATTTTTTATTGGAAACACCAAGTGAAATCCACTGTGCCATTCATTTCCAACCTTATTAAGACTTAGGATTATATTGATTAAATATATTTAGTACATTATTCTATTTAAACTAGATACCATATATACTCACTAAGGGTAAAATTATACATTTGTGCCACAAATTGATACAATTCACAATACACAGCCTACAGTGTGATACACTATTGATACACATATCAACTTAGTTGTCTTCCCATCATTAGATGGCCCATCAAGTTGTCTTCCCATCATTAGAAGGCCCGTCAGTGGTAGGTGGTGCCCTTTTATGTGATATAACAGTTGTATTTCCAGTATGCAGGTCAAAGACAGACATATATATAGCATCTATTTATATGAATTCTCATCCATGACAACATATCAAAAATATTTTAAACTGACAACCTGTTAGCTTTCGGTGATTTGTATTCAGCATTTTAGGAATTTTAAGGCTGATCCATGTGATCAGATGCAGGCCTCACTCTAGCTACCAGAAAGCGGTATTTTGATAAAATAAATTTCTTTACGTCTTAATTTCATTTTTTTAAAATTCTTTTTCAGTTTATATCTTAACCTCGATAGCAAAAGTATTGTTTTATAGCACATGATCCCACACAGGGTAAAATTGTTTAAGAAAATAGGAAAATTTCAGTCTCTTTTTAAATTGTCTGTATTTTAATTGGCTTGGTATTCTGCCTTTTCTCAATTTGCTGATTGACCAGAATGTACATCAGACTCATCTTTAAAATCAGTCTGAAAATCAACCATTGGTATCACCATGACACTTTTCCCAGCTCCAAGAAATGGATATACTTCAAAAACATTAAAAATTATTGTTGTCATAACTATCTCCAACCAGTATTTGCTGAACAAAATCGTTGTCTGAAGATGAACCATGCTGGGAATCAGCCATTTTGGGTTTTTTAGCTAGCTCATATTTTAAACATGCATTTGTAAAACTTCCTTGATACAAATTCAAACTACAAAATAATGCTTATTCTAGGGAAGTATGTGGCAATCAAATTTTGTGTAACAGCCATTATAAGAATATACTTACTATGTGATGGGTTACCTTTGACATATTAATAGTAGTTACTATGTGATGGGTTACCTTTGACATATTAAGAGTACTTAATGTGACTAGCAATGCAAATGTCAAATTGCAGGTCACATTTCATCAATGCTGTAGTTTCATCTCATCTGTCAGCAGATTAAAGACATATCGAATGTTATACTCGCAATTTTTAATGTTATTCTTGCAATTTCTGAGTAAATAAATCATCTTCCTATCAGTTTCATGCAGATATGACCTGATGTTCTCTGTGCCGACACTGCATGGTGAATTCCAACTGTTTGATATGCATTTGGTTCTGACCCTGCACCCAACATAAATGTCCAGATATCAAAAATAGGTTGGCATGGATCAGAGGAAACTCAAACTACTTTATGGGAACAAGCTGTTGGATAAAATAATTACCATGGAATTGGTCTGGGGAGGGCTGGCAGTATTATAAACCATGTCACCAGATGTTAATTTGTTGATGTTGATGTTGTGCTTAATGCCATTTTCAGTACATGATAGGCTATTCATGGCGGCCAGTATTAATGGTGGAGGAAAAAACTGGGAAATCCACGGAAAGAACCACCGACCCATGAGAAGCTACTGGCAAGCTTTCTCACATATCCACATTCGCCGAATCCTAGACTTGAACCCACACAGACAGAGGTGAGATGGCAGTGATCCATAATGGACAACTCGGCCACTTGGGGCCCCTGTTAATTTGTAAAGTTAATTGTAACTAACAAAAATGAGTGTCTGTGCCTGCAACAGCTGTCTCAGATGAATTCTCAAAGAATATGAAGGCAAATGACTAATAATTACTTACGACTGCTGAAGATTAAAAAACTTTTTTGTACGATAAATATAATTTTGTATAGATGTTCCACCACATGCATTGATATGTATATTGGTACAGCAAAAGTATTGATGCACCAATATATTGATGACTAGTACTTACTTATTAGTTGAGTCCAGCTGCATGCAGTGTAGACCCTGATCTGCCGTTGCACAATGCACTGTTGATTCAGGGTCTATTTATCTGTTCTACTGATTAATCCTGACAAACTTCACAGACCCAGATCTGCAATGCATTATGCAATGGCAGATATGTTTCAGTGCAGTTTGCAGTTGGACTCAACTTATAAGTTAGTATATACAGTAATTAATATCCATAGTGGCATATTTTGTTATATTTGGATGGATATTAGTTATGCTCTGTCTCATGGTAATAGGTGGATACATATTCTTGAATGGGTTTTCTTCTTCAAAAGGGAAGGAAGATACAGGGTAGGAAAAGTAGACAATTAACTATTAGAGAATATGGAAGGGATAGAACAGAATGCCTGCCAAGATGAAGGCGTTGCATGATTTTATTGAAGATAACTATATCTACTCAGGGATTTAAAATACAATATAAATGTTTTGATCCAGTCACAGTTTTGTTTTATGTTTATATTTCTAATACAGTCTTCAACATTTTATTGTTATTCTTGTAGTAATCTGTTCATTTACAGTTTTGTTTTTATTTTAAGTTAATGTTGACGTAGATGTTTTTTCCTAGAAGATTTATGAACTTGCTGCATTGGAGTTTTATTAACAGTAAAATTAATCATGAAACTTGATAATCTCATTGATAATTCCCTATTAATGATCATGTCTTGCAAATTGTGATGGATTACCTTTGACATATTAAGAGTGTACTTACCATGTGATGGGTTACCTTTGACATATTAAGAGTGTACTTACCATGTGATGGGTTACCTTTGACATATTAAGAGTGTACTTACCATGTGATGGGTTACCTTTGACATATTAAGAGTGTACTTACCATGTGATGGGTTACCTTTGACATATTAAGAGTGTACTTACCATGTGATGGGTTACCTTTCACATATTAAGAGTGTACTTACTATGTGATGGGTTACCTTTGACATATTAAGAGTGTACTTACTATGTGATGGGTTACCTTTGACATATTAAGAGTGTACTTACCATGTGATGGGTTACCTTTGACATATTAAGAGTGTACTTACCATGTGATGGGTTACCTTTGACATATTAAGAGTGTACTTACCATGTGATGGGTTACCTTTGACATATTAAGAGTGTACTTACCATGTGATGGGTTACCTTTGACATATTAAGAGTGTACTTACCATATGAATGTGTCGAGGAATTAGGACTGCATATGTTTCTTCTGAGGCATCAAAATTAGTGGCTGATCAAGGTAATTACTGATATATGAATTATGTTTCTGATTGTTGAGGTTACATAAAGCCTGTGACTTTTACCTTTGGGGTTCAACAGTGCTAGTAGCTTTCAAAGAAGATTTTTAAGAACATTAATTTTTTTAAAAATCCAAAAAATTAATCTCTGGTTTTTGTAAACTTATACTTCTCAACTTTCATATCACAGAAATGAATCATCTTTTTTAATGTTTTATATATTTTAAGCTCTCTTGCAGTATGTACAGTGGCATGTCAGCACAATACTGGCTATTTAGTGCCATATATAAATTGCCAAATGCACTTTAGTAGTAAAAGGGATCAAAAGATTTTTGTCACGATAAGTTTAGATGGCATGATCATGTTTGCATTGGGTGCTGGAGACTTCTAAAAGTTTTGTAGAGGCAACCTGTGTAATTGTTGAGTACATTGATTCTATAATTCTGTGAAGAGCAATTTAAACCCAGTTTGTTATTAAAATGATAGACGTTTATCATATATTACAGTGTTTGTACTGAAGGATTATGTAGTTAAGTTCAAGGGATTGCAATTTTAGCTACTTGAATTTCCATCTTGCCCACACTTTCCAATAGTACAAACATTATAATCTGTAAACATTAATCAGTTTTTTTTAAATACTTTGATTCAAGGGAGACAAGCCTCCCTGATGGATATTCCCACCTGTGTGTCTGGTGAGGAGGATACCACCTATGATGAAAGGCATTTGCAGTCAGGCATCCCTCAAACCAAGGAACTACCTCCAATCTTGCAGCAACCTCATGTCCATTATCAACAGACAGATACATCCTATTCATCGACTAAGAGGACAACCACATCTTCAAAACCTCTGTATACAGTTCCTATGGCAACAGTCAGTGTACCACGCCCAGCCCCACTGGTACAGAGCAATGTGGGAATTTCACTACAGGGTAGTGCTGCACAAAAGTTTGGAGTAAGTTAGACCACTTTTCTTGTTTTGACAATTGATCCCCACTAGATACAGGACATTTCTTTTAGATCATTCAAAGTCTTATTGTTTGAGATTTATTTTTCTATCAGTAATGCACAGCTCCAGTGGCCTAGTGGTTAGACCATCCGCCTCAGATGCAGAAGGCTGTGGGTTCGATCCCTAGCCAAGTCATACCAAAGACTTACAAAAATGGTACTAACAGCTGCCTTGCTTGGTGCTCAGCATTAAGAGGTTAGTGCTAAGGCTGGTCAGACCAAAAACAGGATAATGTGAATGGGTGGAACATCATGCTCCACGTCTGTGGCATGATGCTCCAGCTCCAGACATCACTATAAACTGCCACACTGCAGACATCGTAGCGATATGACTGAAAAATTGTTAAAGCTACGTTCAAAATCCAAATCATGCGCACACACACACACACACATACACGATCAGTAAGACCAGCTGTGCTTACATTATGACCCTATGCTCATTTTCATAAAGCTTGCACTATGTACTTGTATCTTTAAGATGACAGACGCGTTTGGTAATGAGCAAGAACCATGCATATTAATGATGTAATGTGGTATCAGATTGACTTGTTGCCATTCTAGCTGACATATTTCTGATCAGTTTCAATCAAAATTAGAATATACCATTCAGATCTTGGACGAGTTTGAAATTGAGTGAGTTGCCTATTAAAGGTGATATTGTATCAGATTACCTGAACTTGTTGCCACGGTGGAAGCTGTATTCTTTATTTGACTTGTATCAAAATGTAAATATGGCTTAATGTCTTCAAAATCTTGGTAATGTGTGAGATAATCTTTATGGCTGAGGTTATACCACTTCAGCAGCCATATTTATGATTTGATTTTGACCAAAATTGAAATAAAGGCTTATATGATAAAGATCATGGGCAGTTTTCAAATGAGCAGGAACCATGCATCTGACTGACTGAGATTGTTGCCATCTTGAAGTCATATTTCTGAATTGACTTTGATCAAATTTTAAGGTTTATGTTATCAAGAGCTTGCATGAGTTTGTTGATGTGCAGGATCCATTCATGTGATTGCATATGACTGGTTGATCATGTTAACACTCTTCAGACTGTGTTCCTGTCCAGTTTTGATCAGATTGGATCAGTAGGCTTGAATCATTCTGGATATGAGTACAGTTCTGAGCAAGATCAAGGTTTATGTTTTTATTATGAGCAAGAACAATGCATATCAACAAGATGATCTTTCATATGATTGGCTGAGCTTCTTGCCACATGAGAGACTGCGACTCAGTTTGTATCATTTTGTAGATTATTATGAACAATTAAATAATTTTGTCATGGATAAAACATATGCACATATGATCTTCAATCTGGTACAAAGATTTTTTTCTTTACCATTCTAGAGATTATATTTTTTATAGGATTTTCAACAAAAATGGTAAGTAGGCCTATGTGATCAAGACCATGGTAAGTAGCCCTATGTCATCAAGATTTTCAACAACCTTGATAAGTAGGCCAATGTCATCAAGACCTTGGTAAGTAGGCCTATGTCATCAAGACCTTAGTAAGAAGGCCTATGTCATCAAGACCTTAGTAAGAAGGCCTATGTCATCAAGACCTTGGTAAGTAGGCCTTGGCTGAGCATGATTAAGAGTGAAAATCATGCATATTAATGATGTGACCTTGCATCTGATTGGCTGGACTTGTCAATACTCTAGCAACTATTTCATATAAGTTTTATATTATTGGCATCTTCAAGGGTTCTGATTATGCAGCAAGCTCTAGGCATGTTCACTGACAATCTTGTATCGGATTAGCTGTGCTTTCTATGACAATGGAGACTAAATTCCAATCCAGTTTTTCTCCACCTTAAGTTGATATCTTCACTAGTGTATAATAAGTGAGTTCTGTATATATTAATCCAATACTTAGCATCAGATTGTCTGGTTTCTTACCTCTCTAGATGAAGAGTATATTGGCTGGTTTCTTACCTCTCTAGATGAAGAGTATATTGGCTGGTTTCTTACCTCTCTAGATGAAGAGTATATTGGCTGGTTTCTTACCCTTCTAGATGAAGAGTATATTGGCTGGTTTCTTACCTCTCTAGATGAAGAGTATATTGTATGGTTTCTTACCTCTCTAGATGAAGAGTATATTTCTCATGCAGTTTCTAGAAATCTTAATAAGTGGGTTTATAGGATCAATTTCATTGATAGCTTTGATTATGACCAAGAGATTGTGTATCTTAGAAAGATGAGTTATGTGGATACTATAAAATGGTAAAGTCAGCATAATAGAATATTAGACCACTATATAAGCCAGCTTAGTGAAATGGTCAACTGTTAAGTTATGTAAATCAGGTGAGCAGTATCAGGTCCACTAGGATCTCTTGTTGTTAAAACAAGACCATACTTAATTTCTGTGAGTGGTTTTTAGTATGGATTTAAATATATTTAGTATTGCATTTTATTCTGTTAAACCACTTTGGGCATATTCATAAAAAAATATAATATGCTGTATGAAACCTTATCTTAGATATATTTCAAGAATGAAAAAAGGGTTTCTATCCTAAGCAGTACACTAGGAGTTTTTATCTTACTCTTCAGTGTTATCATGTACTACACTAGGAGTGTGTTTATCTTACTCTTCAGTGTTATCATTGACATAGTACACTAGGAGTGTTTTTATCTTACTCTTTAGTGTTATCATTCATGTAGTTCACAATGATTGTTTTTATCTTACTCTTCAGTGTTATCATTATTGACATATTTTCAGAAATCAAGGATGTTGTTCAAATTTTGCACTGTGGTTACATGACAGTGACGTCACAGCACAACTAAATTATGAAATTCTTTTTAATCAGGTTTTTAAGATGTTGCTGATGACAATCATGATAATATTATTATTATTATTATTATTATTATTATTATTATTATTATTATTATTATTATTATTATTATTATCACTTCAGGGTGGTGGTGACAGAGAGGTTCTTGCTTCACAAATAGCTGAGCTGAATAAGCAGCATGAAGAGGCTCAGAGGAGGCTGCAGTCTCTACTCCATCATCAACATACCAGTCTGCAACAGGAACAACTACAGACCAGTCTGCAGCAGGGGCAGCAACCACAAGTCAATCTACACACACAGCAATCAAATCCTAGTCGGTCTAGTTACTCATTACCTCAAAGCGGTCAGCAGATAAGTAGCCAGGCATCAGGAATGTTCATAAAGAGAGATTACATTAATCAGTCAGGGGAGCCAGTGCCACCTCATTCCCATTTTTCTAATCCTCAGCTAGCACATCACCAACCAAAACAACAACAACTTCAATGGCAGTTGGAGCAGCAGAATTCAAACACGAATGGCCAGAATCAGCCAAGCTTATTTCATCAGCCAAATACACCATCAACAGACAATCATCAACAGCTCCAGCAGCATTTACAAAGTCACCAACAAGTATCAGGGCAGGGGACACAACCAACCTTTATGCATCTGTCAGTTCAGCAAATACCTCCACAACATCTACTGAATAACCCAGTGCCTCAACCAATAATATCTTATTCCTCACAACAGCCTGCCACCCAACCTTCTATTTATTCACAGTCACAATCCATTCAACAGCAGAATCAACAGAGAACTAGACTAGTTCTAGAGAAAGAATCATGGAGACAGTCTACTTCACAACCTGAAAAGACCCAGTCTTCAGGATTGCCAAAACCTACCCTTAGCAACAGACCAGTAAGAACTAATGTACGTCTTTTCTGTATATGACATGCTTTTGTCATAATTGATAATACCAGTCAGAAGATGTTCAAGGGTGGAATTTTATTATAAATCCTTTTTGCTCCATTCCTTGTAACCTAAATGGTAAAATAACACACACATATTATGTTTGTCTAATTAACATTCTGTATCTTTTTTTATACTTCTGCTTTATTTTACCTCTTCATCCACTTAAACAGAGTGTATTGAAATGGTAACAGAGTGTATTGAAATGGTAACAGAAATTGAGGTTGACAAAGACACCAAGATGGTGCCAGGATCAACCTTAATATCTTTATTGCCAGTTCATTACCTTTTGTTAAGACACTACTTCAGGATGGTGAAGCATGTGGCTTTTAAAGGTTTATCTGTCAGGTTCGCCTTTGATGGAGTTTTTGCCCATTTTCAATTGACTTTATGTCTCAACTACAACAGGTCCTTGTGGCCAGCATAGCTTGGGAACCAGTCATGATGTACATTGTGGCCAGTATAGCTCAGGTACCAGTCATGATGTATATTGTGGCCAGCATAGATCAAGAACCAGTCATGATGTACATTGTGGCCAGCATAGCTCAGGAACCAGTCATGATGTATATTGTGGCCAGCATAGCTCAGGTACCAGTCATGATGTATATTGTGGCCAGCATAGATCAGGAACCAGTCATGATGTACATTGTGGCCAGCATAGCTCAGGAACCAGTCATGATGTATATTGTTGCCAGCATAGCTCAGGAACCAGTCATCATGTACATTGTGGCCAGCATAGCTCAGGAACCAGTCATGATGTACATTGTTTCATAGACACACATGTCATTTTTATGGGTTTAGTCTTGTCCACTCCAATTTGGACATAGTTATAGCCCATTTGGAACAAATAGTCCTATTTAACATTCTCTCTGCACAAGCCTTATTAGGTCATTCAGGTGATGGTAAATGGCAAAGCAATTCGAGTCCACTGAGAAATAGTTAATAAAAGAGCAATCATGCTCTGCATTGTTGACAGCTTTTATTATATATATTTAATAATTTATAAAATAAAAACTACATGTTTACCAATTTATGAATAATACTACATTTTGTGAAGGTAGTCACTGATAAAAACTCTTGAAAAGTTGGAACATGATAAAATCTTGTAGGTGATAAATTGGCTCAATAAAATAATATATTTTTTTAATTTTTAGTTTTTGTGCATGCAAAAGATTGAAATTGTTTTGTTGAAAAGTGAAGTGTTTCCTATGGATGATTGAGTGAACTGTAAAGTCTTCTTCTTGATGCTTGAGTGAACTGTTCATCTGGGTACTTGAGTGTACTGTGAAGTGTTCTGGATGTGTGAGTGAACTGTGAAGTGTTCTGGATGTTTCAGTGGACTGAAGTATTCTTATGGATGCTTAAGTGAAATAAAGTGTTCAACTGGATGCTTGATTGAAATGTGAAGTATTCTTATTGCTTGAGTGAAATGTGAAGTGTTTTTCTGGATATGTGAGTGAAATGTGAAGTGTTCTGGATGCTTGAGTGTACTGCGAAGTGTTTGGATGCTAGAGTAAACTGTTACATGTTCTGGATGCTTGAGTGAAATGTGAAGTGTTCTGGATGTGTAAGTGCACAGGGAAGTGTTCTTTTGGATGCTTCAGTGTACAGTAAAGAATTATGGATACTTGACTGACAATCAGCATTGTAAAAGTGTGAAGCCATTTTGAAACTAGATAATTGAATTAAGAATGAATCAATTCTGAAAGTGATAAAGATTTTAAATTGCAGTTCTGACATTAAATTTCTCTTTAATTGACCACATATTAATCCCATATTTGTAAATTTCTCTATTGATTTTAAATTTATTGTTATTCAACCATATAATTGTTTTTTAATGAATCATTTATTAATAATCTATTCTTCTTTCATTCTTTTTGTAGATTAATTCATTTATTCATTCAGTAATTAGTTCATTTGTTATGTGGAATTTGTTAGGATGATTGCCCTGTACACTGAAACCATGCATTATCTTGTAAAAAGTGGAGCCATATAGAGGGAAATAATATGAAATGAGCCTATTCTTGTCATCACATGTAAACTTGAAATGTTGCTTTTGGCCAGCATAGCTTGCAAACTACAACATATTACAATGAAATTTGGTAAGAACATTGTCTCTTAAACCATCATTTGCCTTTTTTATGAGTTTTGTCTATTGTTCTCCATTTTGTCTATTGTACTACATTTTGGATAGAGTTATGACCTTTTGAATAATTACACATCTTTACTTAGAATGTTGCTTTTAATCATCTCAAGAACCATTATGTTGTTTGATGTGAAATTATTTCATAGACTTATATGTTTTTATGGGCTTTGTCTCATCTACTCCATTTTGGTTGGATAGAGATCTGGCCCTTATCAGGTGGAACCTATTTATAAGCTGAATGTTGCTTGTATTTATTAGACACTGAAAGTGTCGATGCCCCTGAATGCTCCTCTAACCCTACGGTTTCCCAGTGCAAGTTCCTCAGTTTACGTCCATGTGGAGCACATAGTACAAAGTGGATGTTTTTGGATTGCAGCCATTTCTAATAGCTCTAGTTCATCGAGAACACAAGTGAGAGGGTATCAACATCACATTCTCAGGCAAAATTAGTCCCGATTTCAGTAAAGTATTTATTTGAATCATTTAAAGGCTGCAATTGCTCTTAAATTGTATTATCAAAAAATGTTATTGGATATACATCTTTGAAATGTTTTTATAATTGTTGTCCATTAAGAGATGATTCGTGCCATAGTTTTGTTTGTATCTATAATGGGATTAAGAATTTCAGCTATATGTGTTAACCTTCCCATAATAGCTCAACATATTGTCTATATCTTTGTGTTCAATCTGAAATGATGGCAAAGGTCTTATGAGGAAAACAGCATAAAAATGATCTGATATTAAAAATGAGCTGTTCCTTGCTGCTGGGAGTAAGGTTACCCGGCCTTCATGTCTTTCCAATATTTATGATACTATTTACTAGATGTTCAGAAATGGAATTTTGAAATAAACTCCTTGTGTCCCCATTCTGCCAAATAGTTCATTGAATACCTGTCATATATGAGATTTGTATTGTTATCATTGCCTCAGGTGGCTGAGTGGTCTAAGACCTTACAGATCACTGACACATCTCACCTCAGTCTGAATGTGTTCCAGTCTTGACAAAACCTACATGGTATGTAAGAAAGCTTGCCAGTAGCTTCCCATGGGTCTGTCGTTCTTTTCCAGTTATCTCCAAATCTTCCTCGACAAAATACACTGGCCACCAATGACGTTAAACCCCATAAAACCTAAACAACCAATCATTTGCATTGTGTGTAGGTGTGTTGTGTAAGACTCAGAACTTTTAACCATGTATATGGCAATCATGCAATTATAATTGTTTATTTTTTTAAGCATCTGACAACTGCATTAAAAATAATTATCTAGTATTAATGATCAAATCTTGTGATTTGATGCATTCCAATAAAACATTAATGTTAGCATATAAATAACTGGACAATCCAGTTGCCTAGATACCATATATTCAAAATTTGCAACTGCATTGATTATGCTTAATTATCACCAGGAATAATTGAAGGTGTTGTCTGTAGGCAGCCATCAAGCTTCACAACTCATGATCCAGCTGTTCCATAAACAAAGCAAGCTGGGAGCTTATTAAAGACAGTGATGGAAACACAACCATCTGTACAGCAAGCTGGGAGCTTATTAAAGGCAGTGATGGAAACACAACCATCTGTACAGCAAGCTTGGAGCTTATTAAAGGCAGTGATGGAAACACAACCATCTGTAAAGCAAGCTTGGAGCTTATTAAAGGCAGTGATGGAAACACCCATCTGTACAGCAAGCTGGGAGCTTATTAAAGGCAGTGATGGAAACACAACCATCTGTACAGCAAGCTGGGAGCTTATTAAAGGCAGTGATGGAAATACAACCATCTGTACAGCAAGCTGGGAACTTATTAAAGGCAGTGATGGAAACAACCATTCATCTTTAGTCAATTGATAGAATTAATTATTGAATCACTTTGATGGGTCTAAGATCAGTGGTGATCTGTACAGCAAGCTGACATGTGATTTCAGGCTTCTTTAATCTTTACTGCTGGAGAGCTTAGAAAGGCAGACAAAGCAGTCATGTACATTTAGTTCTATTCTCACTAAAAGTGATTAATTTGTGTGATGTAAATTATTACTTCTCTGACACTTGTTGCACAAGAACCTTTATTGTCCGGTGTGGGTTTTTTTCAGTAACATATTTCCCATTGATAGTTGGTTCAGACATCATGCCTGTAATCAGAATATAAATAATGATACTCCACACTTCAATTCGCAAACCAGTCTAAGTGATCTGGCTTCATTAGGGGAATTATTGTCATGTTTGGAGTTATAATGTTGAGATTGCTTCAGGTGTTATTATAGGTATATATGGATTATCTTTCAGATTTTCAAAGGTTCTCAGGGACATTCTTTATGTTATGAAGTGATATCAGTATTAGAATTTAGTCATGGTTGTGGACAAGTTTCTAGCAAGACTTATTACAATTGGTGCTGCATACTGAACAGACTGTCACAGTTTTGCAAACAAAAAAGTAAAACACCATAAAAGGAAGCAAAATTCTTTATTTTGTAAATGAAGGAGCATGAAGTATTATCTATCATACCTAGACCACTTCTGATTGTACTGTATTCATTTTCTGGACAAAATGTATAGTAAAATTATTGTCATTATTGCATTGCATTGGTTATCAAGACAGAAAAGTAATCATTTTTTGTGTCCAGATATTTAAATCAACTTTCTGTACTTAATTATTATTCATTTTCTTCTGCATTTCAGGCTGGCGTAATATCCTACCCAGTGTCCCCTCCAATCTCACCAATATCTCAGAAGTCCGACAGCATGGGACTGATGCATCAGACTCTTGATAGTCAGGTAAAAATCAAAGACCTAATTAGTCAGGTAAAAATCAAAGACCTAATTAGTCAGGTAAAAATCAAAGACCTAATTAGTCAGGTAAAAATCAAAGACCTAATTAGTCAGGTAAAAATCAAAGACCTAATTAGTCAGGTAAAAATCAAAGACCTAATTAGCTGCTTTTAAGCTAATGTCACATGCATCTGCATCCCTTTGCTTATATTGTGACACTTTCCGTTTGACGATCTTCCTGTCCCTCTATAGCTCAATCACTTACTGTAGGTTGAGGTCCATAAAACTTGGTAGATAAGGTTCCCACATGCTAATCACTTGTAAGAGGAGCATTATTACCCACCCACCTCATGGTTCCAAGGAGTAGGTCACAGGTCAACACATAATTTGCAATTACAGTGACTTTTTTAAAAATAATTGTTTACCAGCATGTATAGATAAAGTCATGTCATGTGCTCATATCATTAAGATGTCTGACTTGGTATAATATGGAGACAGTCTGAGTTGACTTTATTTTTTTATCACACTTGGTTAGATGCTTATATCAAGTTCTTGTGCATGTTTGATCACAAGTGACAACTGCCAATGTGAATGAGATAATTTGTCATTTCATTTTCTGAGCTTTTTGCCACTCTGGAGATTGTATTTCTGTCCATATTTTACTAAACATTGTATATAAACTTATATCAGTAATAAAACATTGGCAAAACTTTGTATCTAAGAGTATGTCAACAACAACATGGAGAAATCTGGTGGCACTCCACAGTTTTGTATTTTGCATTGGATTCAATTTTTTAAAAAAAAAAAAGAATTTTCCTATTTTTCCTTAGTGGTTATACTGGCTGTTTAAAAAAAAGACCTTGTACATCTTAGGTATTGTTAAAAGAATTCAGATTTGTATCTATTTTTATTTATTTTTCACTTCTTGGACTTTAGGGGTAAATTGTAAAAAAAAGGAGACAAATCAATTTTTACATTTTATATACATATGTTTGGTAATTTATTCATTGCATTGCTATTGTCTAATCTGTCAATATTTGTTTTCCCTATTTCAATAACTGAAAGATAGTGTACTTTAGGCTAATTCAGGCAGATTGTTGAGCACATGGGAGCAGTCATTTTCATTAGTTGTTTGCTTATATCATATACAGTTTCCACAAGTAAAATATCCAAAATAATGTCAGCAACATTACATGAACATAACAAAATGGTATGTCAACATTCTCTCCACTGTTCATGATGTAAATGCAGACAAGTTCACGTTATACCTGTCACTCTCTCAGATGCTCATAAAAAGATGGAGAAATCTTTTCATATAAACTTATTTCAATAATAACTTGGACAAATCTTGTTATGGGCAACATGTACATAATGTTGTATACTTCTTACCAGAACCACATGAGATATCATAATGTTTATATACTTCTTACCAGAACCACATGAGATATCATTCCTATTTGAACCTTTTGTTGTTTTTTTTTAAAATAAATTTGTTGGCTAAAATGCAGGTATGCTTTTGCAAACATGTTTTTTTTTGTATCCGGGGAAAAAAAGCCTAAAGTTTGTTCTATAACCTAAATTTAATACAGAATGATTGATAGTTACTTGTATATATTCACTTATAGCATATTGCACTAGCATACCTTAAGATCACCTTGATTATTGGGGTTTTTTTTAATAATAATTCCATTGTCGCATTGTATGAAGAATTTTTTGAGGGTGTACATGTGTGCAATTTAGCTTGTAGATTAGTCTGTCGTAGTATGAGTTGTACCAGTTCATATACTGTGTTTCGCTGCAGTGAACCGGTCCTTGGAGTATTCCTAAAAATACTATACAACTTCAGCCCTAATTGTTTTATTTGAATTTGTTGTCTCCATAATGTCTGTTGCTCAAAACCTGCCTCAATAATTGTAAAAGGTATATCCACTAACAACATGGTTCAACTGCACATTATAATCCGCCTAGTAGGGCCTTAATCCTTGGATGAGTTTGTGCCAAAACAATTGTCTGGTAGCATTATTTTAAAGAAATTTCTCCAAGAAAGACTGCTTCTGTAGTCTGAGTGTTTAGAGCATCCACTGTTATAGGTTGTTGGTTTGATCCATGACAAATCTGCCTTGCTTGGCACTCAGCATTAAGAGATTAGTGTTAGGACTGGTCGGCCTGATGACAGGATAATGTGACTGATGAGACATGTAGCTACATGTCTATGGCATGATACACCATTGCTATACAACACTATAAACTGCCACACTGTAGAGACTGTAACAATATGACTAAAACTGTTAAAGCTACATTAAAAATCCAAATCACACACCCAAGAAAGATGTAACAATAATTGATAACCTTGTTGGGAATGTTATGGGATGATGAACTTCATGCTGACATTATCTTATCCAGTAGTGTCCCCAATGTTAGCTAATCATTATCTTATCCAGTAGTGTCCCCAATGTTAACTAATCATTAACTTATCCAGTAGTGTCCCCAATGTTAGCTAATCATTATCTTATCCAGTAGTGTCCCCAATGTTAGCTAATCATTATCTTATCCAGTAGTGTCCCCAATGTTAGCTAATCATTATCTTATCCAGTAGTGTCCCCAATGTTAGCTAATCACTATCTTATCCAGTAGTGTCCCCAATGTTTGCTAATACCACCTTTCTCCACAATAAGTGTGTATATGAGCAATTTCTTTTTAGCAATAAACACAACATATCTGATTAATATCATCTGCTAAATCAATTTGCAAATTAATGACTTCGAAAAATATCACATTTTTGTCCTGATCTAAGAGAACAACAAATCTCCTTCCACCATGCACTATGATGTGTTATTTTAATTGCAACTTACCTGTAACTCTTTGAACTTTGTTCACTTTCTAATATTATTTCGACAGATTTTTCCAATATTGTTTTAATATGTATTGCACTGTTTTTCAGTGTATTGAAATACAAAAATTCTGGCAACACTCACCGCATGCAGTTAAAATTACAAACTAGGCTTATTGTTTTGAAAAATAGGATTAGTTGGGAAAAGAATTTTCAGGACTAATTTGCTTAAGCAATGCAATAGGCATAATTTGGAGATTGTTTTTTTTTTTTGGTATCATTGTTCAATTCATAAGCTTTTATCTTTGCAGCACCTATTGATTCCACAGTAAGTTATTTGAAATATACAAGATAAGCGTTGCAAAGATTTTCATCTGCTGTGCAGTGCATAAAATATGTAACAATTACATGGAATAAAAACAAGTAATGGTGCTGTATCATTGATTTCAATATTGCAGAGTTCCAGTTTTGTGGCTCCAGCAGCCAGAGGAATCACTGTATCCATTCCTCGAATGGACTTGGATTCATCGGGCAACAGCCCTTCACCACCACGCTCTGTTGCCACAGCCCACTGAAAAAGGACTTGGATTCATCTGTCAACAGCCTTTCTCCATAGCCATCTGTTGCCACAGCCCAATGAGAAATAAACAGTGCAGATCTCTCTCATTTCAAGCAATACTTTCAGTCTACTTGTGGTCTACTGCAAGGTTTTCATGGTCTTTCAAGATAAGCATAGAAAACTTAAAAAAATTACTTGCATTTTCAGTCCATAACAATTCATTGAAAGAGAATAAATCAGCATCTCAATGAAAACACATGGAAATCAGTGATGTGTAAGTTCTTCTTGCTGGTCTGGTTGAAAGTGTCCTAGTTTAAACTTTGCTAAAGTCTTCAAGAATCTAGTTGGATCAGTATAATGATTGTCAGGTGCAAGTGAAATGGCCAATAATTGAAACTTCACTTGGCCTGTGAAATGGCCCATAATTGAAACTTCACTTGGCATGTGATTTAAACTTCACTTGGCATTTATCATTTAAACTTCACTTGGCCTGTGAAATGGCCTGTCATGTGAATTTCACTTGGCATATGAAATGGCCTTGTCATTTAATCTTTATTTGGCATGTGAAATGGCAATGTCATTTAAGCTTTACTTGGCATATGAAATGTCAGTCATTTAATCTTCACTTGGCATGTGAAATGGCCTGTCATTTAAGCTTCATTTGGCATGTGTAATGACCTTGTCCTTTAGGCTTCACTTTGCATGTGAAATGGCCATGTCATTTAAGCTTTACTTGGCATGTGAAATAGCATGTCACTTAAATTCACTTGGCATGTAAAATGGCCTTGTCATTTAAGCTTTATTTTGCATGTGAAATGGTCTTGTCATTTCGCTTGGCAAGTGTCAAGACTTTATCATTTATATATATCCTTTGATAGTATTTTAAAGTGGAAATATATGTTTCAGCTGATGTATATGTGGACAAAGTTAAACAGTAGGGTTATATTTATACCATGAACAAAATGGCAAGTCAAAAATTCGAAATTTTGGACATAATGAATTTCAGAGAAAAATAAAAATTATGAAAATATTAGAAACAAACATCCAGCATCTACACATGCAAGTTAAGTAACATTTAGACAGTGTATCAAAGCATATTTCACTTTTCACTTTAGACAGTGTATCAAAGCATATTTCACTTTTCACTTTAGACAGCCTGTTGGGATCTGTTTTAGACATATTATCTAGATTTCCAGCTGTTAATTTCATTGCACTAGGAGACCTAAAAAAGGAATCAAACATGCTTTGTTAAATTCAATAGCAGATTATGCCTTCCAAGGTTTTTCTTCCCCAAATGATTTAGCTCAGTAAACTTTGTAATGTGATTATTCTAGCATGAACAACTACAGAATAAATTCTGCATGAACTCTCTACAAAGAGGAGATTTGTAAATAAAAAAGTACTATATGGTACATGCAAAATATTTAATGTCAAAACAGTGGAAGTTGTATGGTTATGCAAGAATACATCTTCATTGCTGTAGTAACATTTAATACCTGCACATTATAAATTCATTTTTTAAAGCCCATATTAGTGTGAAGCAAGACAGTCACTTCTGTGGTGTCAAAACAGTTTGTTAATAATTTGGCTAAAATTTTTAATTTGCATATATTTTCTAAATTCCATGATGGATTCTTATCCTTTATAAATTATTATAAAGACAATTCATTCTCAGATACCCCTTTGACCTTAGGGTCAATGTCACAGTAATAAAATATTGGCATTAATCTTTTTGCTCAAGATTTTTAATACAATTAAATTGTCTAAATCTTGATGGGTTATGTTCATATTTCATAATCATTATCATGCAAAGACAGTTCTTTTCTGCAGCATGCTTGTTCACATCTTTGACTTTGGGGTTAAGGTCATGGTCATAGAAAATTTGTATTAAAATATTTTGTCTGCATATATTCCCCAAAACACCCTTGATGGATTTGATTCATACTTAAGTTCAGTCAACATAGAGATACACACACAGGCAACATTTTTACATTGAGGTCAAGGTGACATGATTTAAAGCAGGTCTTTATGGCTTGACATGTAAGCCCTAGAATACTTGTTTGGAATGTACATTTTTTAGAAGAACTTTAAATTTTTCTGATCCAGCAAGAATGTGAAGATGTGAAAAAAACAGATAATGTTAACAACTGCATATTCTTTAGAGCTTATATACAACCAGAGTCCAATTTTGGAAATGATTGAGTCATTGACCCTTATATATAGAAAAGTTGAAATTGATATAAACTTTTCTGAAATTTATGTCTTCAGTCCCTTTTGTCACCATTCAATGATTTTATATGAATGAGAATAATGTCTACTGCTTTGTCTTGTTTTTTATTCAGTGAGAAGTTCATGGTATTTTTTTTTCTTTCTAATCATCCTGTAATAAATGAATATTTATGTCTGCAATTCAACCTGTTAGATGCCTGCCCCACAGAAACCCAAAGAAATTAATGTAACTCCACACAGTGCAGGTTTATAGGCAGATTGCTAGTGAGGGTAAACAAGTTTATTTTGTATTTTTGAAAGAGTAGGAGGGCTTATTATTTAGTGTATGGCACCAATTTTTTTTTACAGCAACCAGTTATTGAGGTTGCTCAAGGTTTTTGTGTTGCAAAAATCAAGTCATACTTTAAAATAATTTTGCTTAATCAAACTAAGAAAAATTTTAACAAATTTGTCATAAAGTTAATGAGCATTTTATTTGTTTTTATATTATTTGTCTGAAAGGTTTACTGAGTTCACTTTGCCCCATAATTTTAGTACAATGTGGACCATGTTTCAACAAAATGTAGTTCATAGTATGTAAATCATTTGATTTAATTAAAAATCAAATCAAAATTGTATTCATTAAGAATTGTAAATTTGCTGTGATGATGTTTATTTAACAAATGGACTGAACTATACTCAAACTTGTTTAATGACCAGACAAAAGCAGAATCAAAGAAAAGCTGTCTTAACATACAAGTGGTCTTTATATAGAGGTAAGAGTCTTCTCACTGGATTTGAAACAAGAATATGTTACAGTGAATACATAAATGGACAGGTAGAAAGAATAGAAGGAAAACACTATTTAGTCGGGTAGAAATAAGTGAATAGAAATGTATATTGATAGATAGGTATTACTTTGAATCAGAATAATCACTGGTTGCTGTGCAGAGGACATGAGAGTTCAAAAATAAACAAAATGACAGTCACCCATAATGTTGTGGTTGCTATACACAGGACAGTGAAGAAAAGAAAACAAAATGGCAGTCACCCATCATATTGTGCAGATGGTTGCTATATACAGGCAATTGATATAGGAAATTATGAAAGCATCAAAAAATTTTAGTCTTAATGGATGAGCGGTTGACCTGTAGAGTTTCTGTGCTAGACTACTGTATTCACATTGATCCAGTAGAAATTGCTTCAGCTAAAGGTACATGACATTTTCTCCATGACGCATGTTGCCGAACTGTTTTTAAGTTATTTACATGGCTATGTGAAATGTTAAAATATTTTATGAGACTTTTTGCGGAAGGAAACAATGCTTACAAAGATACATAGATCATTTTCTTTTTCTAGACATGTATGTGTAGTTAATTAATTGTCAGAGATAATTAGTGCACTTTGTAATCCTAAATTTTAATTTCTTTCTGTAGAAAATTGAATATTGTGTAAAACTATTTGGAATTATCAAAGTATGTATAAAACCTTTCATATATAACTGAATATTTGATTAAAGATCTTTCCACGAGCACATTTTTCTACTTATAATTTTAACATATTATATCAAAGTAAATTGCTTGGAACTGCTTGATGAAATCAAGCTTAAAATCTTGTCAATGGCACACCATGGCAAATTACATTTTTTTCTAAAACACTTGTGTCTGTTTGACATTGTACATAATTTCAGATAAAGTAAAAGCAGATGCCCAGCACTACATGTTGAAATACTCACCTCACATTCTATCCTCCTCATTCCTCATCCCCCACCCCATACTCAACACCACCATGTGACAGTGATCTAGGTAGACATAATGTAAAATCCATCAAATAAATGGTACAGCTTCCTGTTACGACTGCATATATAATTGTCAAGTTACATTTTTGCAAATTTGATCTTTAACCCCCTCAACAGGATCATATGGGTGGGGCAAAAGATGACATCTCACTCAAAGATGTCTACCAAAGGCAAAATTTAACTATGTTTCATAAATATCCACCCAGAGGTTTAGGAGGTTGCCAAGAATTAGGATACCATCCTGCATTTACCCTGAATGTAATAGAAATGTGTATAAATGTAATTGAAATGTATATGAATGTAATTGAAATGTGTTATGAATGTAATCGAAATGTGTATGAATGTAATAGAAATGTGTTATGAATGTAATAGAAATGTGTATGAATGTAATTGAAATGTGTGTGTAATTGAAATGTGTTATGAATGTAATCGAAATGTATATGAATGTATGTTGACTTGTATGTACATATTGGATGGACACAGAGACAAAACATGTTTGCCTTTTTTCTCAAATCAGGTCTAATAATAAATTGACCTGTTATAAAAATGTTGATTTTATGAATAAAAAAGCATAATATGTTTGGCCATAGAAAATAGAAAATTCATTTTCTATACAGCACTAATTTAGGTCCAAAAACCTATTTTCCATCATTTATTTCACTTTTGCAGTCAAGACTTTGGCATCATTGTGCTGTTATTTATATTTAATTTGCATTATTTGTTTGTTAGCTTTTCTTAGTTTTTTAAAATTCCTTATAAAATTTTATTTTGGACTTAACTCTTTTCAAGATAAGTTTTTTTTTCTACTTGACCTGCTTCATTAATAATTTATTCTGTAAACAACTAATACATAGTCAATATTAGTAGAAGTAAACATTTATTTTGGTCTGAGTCAAGGGCCATGTTCTTTATCATGATTTTAGTAACAGACCTTCTAATTATAACTTAGATTTTATCTTGTAAACATTTGAAAACTTCCTAAATTAAATTTTCCAATAGATAATAGTTTTTGTTACAGAAAATGCTAGTTGAGGTCAGGTGCAAGACTATACTCTTATCACTAGCAAAATAGTTATTGTGCTTTAAGATCTGAGCAGAATCAGTTGTATTATTGTTGTGTCCAGTATTTTATTTGGGCTGAAATTTGTTTATTAAAATTATTTAATTTAAGTGAATCTTCTCTCGAAATACAGAGGGCTCAGAAATAATATTCTTGGAAATAGAGACTTGGATTCATTGTGAAATTCAAAAAAGGAAGATTTATTGTATTATTGTGATTCAACAAAAGACTGTTAGCATATCACGACAGAGGCCACCACCGGCACATCACCACTTCCAGCATTACATTTATTTTAGAATATCACTAAAGTTTGTTCAGAACTTTAATTATTAAAACTTTTGTTTGAAATTATAAGATTATTTGGGATTTAATTTACAATACTGTAAGCTCTATGTACATTTTTCACTTTGTATTCCAGGGAAATAAATTATTTATTGAATTTTACAAAGCTTGTTGGTTCTCACTCATTTCTATTACTTATTTTAAGACCAGAGAGTTGTAATACTGGAGTCATTGAGACTCTGGCATCATTGTTTGCATTTATGCCCCACTTATAGTTTTAGGACAGCTTGTTATATTTGCTATAGCTCTTGTTTCTTTCATCACATGGAAGTTGTTTTGATTTACTCAGATTCTAATCATCATCATTAGCTGGTACTAATGAAGAGTCCATACGTTCAATGCTACCAACGAGATGAAGCTATTCACAGGGAATGAAAACCAAACCAACAAAAAAGTTTTAACATTCTTGCGAGATGTCCCATCATCATTTAACTCGAATGCCAGATATCTATTGTTCAAAATATTGGAACTTTAATTTGTGTTTTAAATTGACTGTGATTGTAATCATGAACGTTTTTTTGATAACAGGAAACTTTCATGGCATAATAAATATGTTCCAATCACTATGAAAAATGACATGATGCTTTTATTTAAGTTTGTTGCTGACTGTCTGTGACCAAAGAATGTCAGCTTTCTCTGATGAAGGTTCATGTGTTATTGAAGGTGCCGCTAAAAACAATCTTTGAAGGACCAAACAAAATGCCTGTTTATTATTGCTGTGGCCAAATCAATAATTGTAAAACATTGATGGAGACATAATTTTATTTTCATTTACTGAGCAATTGATGTTTTAGATTTCTTTGAAGTTTCAGAAAATACTATTGTTTCTGGTACATTTTTTCAAAAAGGAAAAACAGCTGTCATCGTCTGATAGTCATTCCCATTCCCGATCCAGAGATGGCTGAAAGTAGCTTTTCAGGTAGCATGACTATTTAGGTTTTATTGCACCACCAAGTACTAAGGCAAGATTTCAGCATTAGCGGATTATGAAAAAACAATGCTGTGTTAGGGTGGTTTGTGAATATGAACAAATGATTTGTTTATGTAACAACAGATTCCAGAGCAATTTCTATCCAAATTTGCATCTTCTTGAACAGTTCTACTTGATCTGGGATCTTGCCTAATATAAACTCTTGTAGGGAACTTCGCTGTGACATCATAGGCATAATCACTGGAAGGTTCCCTAGTCTGCTTGGCTTACTCTACATTTGATTGAATAATCTTGTTTGCCAGTGTATATATATATATATATATATATATATATATATATATATATATATATATATATATATATAAAGAATGCAAATCATATGGTGAATAACAACCCTTTCAAGCGTACTGGATCCACCAAGGGATCATGTGTGTCAGGGATTGATTAAAATAGATGCAATAAACTGACAACGAACAGTATGAAACTAGTAACTAACTAGCCTAAGCCTAAGCGCTTTCGACTTTTGTATTTGCCTTTGAAAAAGACTCATTAAAGAGTCGAAAGCGCTTAGGCTAGTTAGTTACTAGTTTCGTTGTCAGTTTATTGCATCTATATATATATATATATATATATATATATATATATACTGTGTATATATATATATATATATACAGTATATATATATATATATATATATACACACACAGTATATATATATATATACACACACAGTATATATATATATATATATATATATATATATATATATATATATATATATATATATATATATATATATATATATAAACATTGAAATTTATTGCAGTAATCATTGATCAGATTTTTTTTTACCGAGGCATGCAATTTAAACACTTCAAAGCCATTACACCAACCCATATGAAATACAAGTTTCAACGATAGAACCACATAAGTTGTATTGTTTTGTCAATGATAATGAGTAAAATAACATTAAACAATTCTCTCTTCAGCTGTTTATGCACATAATCTTTTATCAACAAAGGAAATGTAAAGTTCAGTGATAAACCTGACAACAATGTGCATCTCTTTCTCCTTTTTCTGCATCATGGGTTTATGCTGATGACAACGAGTAATGGATAATTGTCCATAGCTATTACATAATAAGAAAACGAGGTTAGCTAAGTTTCTGTTTGATGAAAATTTATACAAGTAGCATATTATTGATACAGCTTTCATACTGTACAAATATTTTATTTATACCACATGCTAATACACATATTTGCCCTTTGAACAAAGCAGAAAGGATTCCAATGAAATAGTTTTTCCAGTTAGAAGACTGGGATAATTGATGCTAATGATTATTGAGTGGAAATGTCTTAGAATTAAGAGCATTCAGAACATGGACAGATGATAATTTGATATGTCAATAGTCAATAGTATACCAATGGTATATCAAATTGCTTGATACAAAAACTGTAAAAGCCATCTTATTTTTAATATATATATATATATATATATATATATATATATATATATATATATATATATATATATATATATATATATATATATATATATATATATATATATATATATATATATATAAAAGGAAAATTAGTTAATGTAATGGAACATCAATATATATGACTTAAATTATATACCCAACATCAAAACATTATTACCAGGTATACAATTTGCACTGCCTATTCAATGGTCTAAGCTGATATATAGATCATCTTCCTTCGTTGCCATGGTGGTTCTGCCAACCAGAGCTCTGCTTAGTTGTGACATCATACAGGAAATCAGCGAAGTTCCCTATACTCTGATAAGCCTGGGATTTTGCCTAACATACTCTTATGCTTGGATTCCCTAGATATTAGATATTATCATTGACATCTACCATGTTTCTTCAAATTCTAGCTCATGTGTATCCAAAATAGAGCCAAATATTTTTGTCTTTGTTTAAATATTGAAGTTATTGTATATGTATATGTATATGGTATTGTACATGGCGACTTGGTTGAATATTTGTAATGATGAATGCATTAAAGTGAGAGAAGAATGCATTATACTCATGTAACCCTTTTATCCTTACAAGCTAAGTAGTAAGCATGCTTCATACAGGTCTGTATTTTGTTGTGTATATTTTCTGAAATTCTCAGGGATTGTACATAGCAGAGTCAAGAAGTTCATGAACATGTGTATTACAGTATATAGGCTGCAATGTGATAAAATGCCCTGGTTTGAAGTTAATTTTCTAAGATATTGTGTATTTTAAAAGAGCATGTATACAATGAATCCAAGCCATGCATGTACATGCATATCTTGTATCCAGACCATGTATATACATGCATATAATGCATCCAAACCATGTATATACATGCATATAATGCATCTAGACCATGTATATACACAAATATAATGCATCCAAACCATGTATATACTATTATACATGCATATAATGCATCCAGACCATGTATATACATGCATATAATGCATCTAGACCATGTATATACATGCATATAATGCATCCAGGCCATGTATATACACAAATATAATGCATCCAAACCATGTATATACATGCATATAATGCATCCAAACCATGTATATACACAAATATAATGCATCCAAACCATGTATATACATGCATATAATGCATCTAAACCATGTATATACACAAATATAATGCATCCAAACCATGTATATACATGTATATAATGCATTCAAACCATGTACATGTATATACATACATATAATGCATTCAAATCATTTATATACATACATATAATGCAAATGAATATGCAAAGGTCTGAATGCAACAGCAATATGATGTTATACTTCATTTCTATGATGTTATATTGTCTGAAAGGAAGCTGTTTTCATTGTTCAAATCAATTAATATAAATCAATTAATACAAATTAATAAATATATCATTCATTCAGAATTAGGTTGCTGTAGACATTTTTTGGGGTATAAACTTGATCATGGAATTTATCTCTGAAAAGTATGCCATTCTTATTAAAGTAATCACTGTGACCTATATTTGATCCTAGTTTGAACAAGCTTGGAATATGTGTAAAAGCTATGTGACCATGTAGGCAACTGATTAAAGCTTGTAATATGTGTGACAGCTATATGACCCTGTAGGCCACAAATTAAAGCTTAAATGGAAACTTCAAAGAGAAAAGGCATTTTTTATTATTCTTGAAGCACTTAGCAGATTTTTATCATACTAGTAAAACAGGTCAAACTGAAATCAAGGTTTGGAGATAGCCTATACTGGTTTGTGCTCTTGCAGTATGCTTCCTTAATGAAAAGGTTAAGCTGTGCAAGCAAAGCGATATCAAGCTTAACACAGTCTATTATGGAAGTTTAACTTTTTTATTTCTCAGATACATGTACTCTTTACGATGTATGTAAAACTGATTGAAGGAATGCATTTCAAAGTGAAGTACAACAGAGATTAAAGAGTTAAGATATGATTGTGACCTATAACTTTAGTTGAAAGACTTAAATTTTTTCAATTACAATTTTCCAGACACTCTTCATGGTCACTGCTTCATTGTGACCTTCAAATTAGTTTCCTTAGCAGACTTCATTTTAGAGTAATGAAAAATGGTGAGGAATACATCTCTATGAAATGTACTGTGCTCAACATTTTACAATTCACTTGGGTGACATAGTGGTATAAAGCACTTACCTTTACTAAGCACTGCCTGCTGACTTCTGTCAGCATGGGTTCATGTCTCAGGTTATATGGGTATGTGACAAAGATGCCAGTAGTTTCATGTTGGTCAGTAGCTTCATGTTGGTCAGTAGCTTCCTGTTGGTCAGTAGCTTCCTGTTGGTCAGTGGTTCTTACTCCATCACCTATACTGGCCACCATGTATAGCCCATTTTACACTGATAAATGGTGGTAAACCAAAACACAACAACTAAGGTCAGCTTTTGCATGCCAATTTATTTGTCTAAAGATATCCATTTTAAAATCATAAAGGGATTATTCTCTTGCTATTCTATGTAGGTAACAGTGATGTAATTTAAATGCATTGGAGTCAAAGGTTTTGGTCAGTGATGGGCAATTGAAATTCTACTGATAATTACAGACTATGAAATCTTAAGGGTTAAAGGTGTTGCTAATTTTTCATTCTTCAAGCTTTCAACAGCTTTCTCATGTAATCAAGATTGCCATATATATATTCTTATAAGATAAGTCCAACTGCAAACTGCACCAGCAGATCTGGGTCTGTATATTTTATCAGGAGTAATCAGTAGACCCTGATATGCAGATACATTATGTTATAGTATGATCCAGATCTTTGTTGTTTGCAGTTTGATTTAACTTTTAAGCGAGTATTTACAGTAATATATTACAAATAGATTACAAAATGAGAAATAGTAACATCCATATCCCCATAAAGGTCTACCTCTAAATGCATATGTATAGTTCATTTCTGCTCATGTTTTTGGCAACAAGAATATTGTGTGGTTTCTATGTTGGGTTTTAATGAAACATATATATATATATATATATATATATATATATATATATATATATATATATATATATATATATATATATATATATATATATATTAAATTTTTTAATGGAACATTAAATACATATATAGTTTCTTTTTTTCTCATTTATTTCTTTATTTTCCATTCTTATTTCCTTATTTTTCTTATACCTTCAGAATTTTCTTGCAGTCATGGAGACATTGCAAAGCCATATAGATTATTAATATCCAAATAAATGAGAAAAGATCACAGCTATTACAGCAAGAGATTCTGACTTCATTTGTATGAGGCAAAAATTCAGCATTGATCATTATGGCAATGATTAAGTTAGTAATTTTGGAAAGGAATGTACTTCGTATGCAAATATTTGTAAAAACAAGTTTTATGATATTTTAGTAATGGTTAAAAAATCTTTTTTTTTTCAAGCTAAAATTTGAAGATATTTTAACACATTTTAACTAAATTTACACAGAACGTGTATCTCAGGATGGAGGTGTCTTGTACAAAATCTTTGATGCAGTGACCTACTTTCCAGGAATAATCAAAACTGCTTAAAATGTGTATCCATCCTTCTCCAGGCTATGACTATATTATTACATCTACTGATGTCAGATTCTGTGTGCATCAGATGATAAATGTATATCACACTTTGAAACTGGGTGACTAAGATGACTATGACCTAATTTTAGGCTTGATTACAAAGTTACCTTTTCAGCCATTTCCTTTAAACTTAAACTGAGGATGCATCTTAGAATGTATGTTTTTTCCTGCATCAACTTTCTAGTGTTATGAAAGAATGGTGTACATCTTGACTAATTTCTATACTACTACATCTAATAACATCAAATTTCCTTGGTGTACATCTTGGGATGCATCATATACCAAAACTGAAACAATGACATATTTTCCAGGATTAAATAAAAGTTGGTTACAATTATTTACAGGTTCTGTAAAATATACTTCTTTGCATATGCTGTGAGACTTACCATGATGCATCAAAACTGTGTCACTCTTTGCCAGGTTTTTATGCATTATTTAAAAAACTGCTCTAATTTCAACACCTTTTAACTTTTTGCCACAAAACATGCATTGTAGATTCATAGTTGTATTTAGCTCTTAGAACTAAAAACTGGGTTGCAGTGACCTATTTTCAATGGTTCAAAGAATAGTGTTAAAGACACAGACTACAATTCTGTACCTGCTTACTAACAACTCTAGATGTATGTGTTTATGCATGCAAGTAAGTATGTATGTTTATTGTAATAGTTTGCCTTCTAGTAGAACATCACTTATAGGTCAATTTCCTTAGCAGAAAAATATTTTGCTTGAGTGTGTTAATTTCAGAATCTTGGCTTTGGGAAACATTACAAGTATGTGGGTAATATGTTACTACAAGACAACATAAATGCAAAATCAGACCATAGAAGTCTCAACCAAAATAGACATCATGAGCATCTGGCTTATACTAGCCTACAGTACAATACTAAGTATGATTGAAAAGCATTTTTTCACAAGATCACTATGGAAGCTAAATTGATGCAAGGAAAGTCTAAACAGAAACGTTTAACTGTGATAGAAGATTGATAAAGTATGTCATATTAAATATTTATACACTGCTTTTAGCTCTATTGATCATAGACTAGGAGAGTTTATGGGATGGCCTGCTGTCCATCCCTCTGTCCTTTGTACAGTTTATTGTTACTGAGGAGGATTGCCATAAAACTTTAAAGTCATATAGATGGGTCTGATTAAAAATGGCTGCCACAGTTTCCATCTTGAAGCTTTTAATTTGCTCCAGGTCTTAAAGAGTCTTCACTAATAGACTTCTTATGATTTATGGTTGGTCCTAAATGGAAATTGTGCCAGTGTGACATCCACTGTAAGCACCACAGAAGTCATCTTGAAAATTTTGTTGTTGCTATAACTTCTGAACAGAACGTTAAATTTACATAGGGTTTCAGCTTAAAAATATTTATGTCTAAATGATGCAAATGATGCAAGACTGGTTTCCAATATCTTGTTATTGCTAGCTAATGTTATGCAACGGCTGTTCTAAGTAACAAAAGAAAGAGTGAATGCAACAAGCTTTATAAATTTTAACAATGTTATAATTTATTTTCCTAGAACACATGAAATGTAAATAAGCAGACTTAGGTTTACAGAAATGATCCAAATTTTGTTCAATAAAAAAAAAATACAAGTCCTGTAAAGAGTTCTAAGCACAGTCTGAAAGTATGTTGTTCCGGTCCAAAATGGCGGTTGACAACGTCAGACGAAGGCTAACAGCAAATTCCAGAATTTACACAATAAACAATGTACGTGTTGTCCCGTTCCAATATTAGGGAGATATGTAATTTTATTCTCTAGGAAAATAATTATAAAGACAAAGTGAAAATAGTTCCTCTAACACGGCATGTTATTTTACATAGACATACGGACAACTTCTTCTGGCACAACAAATACCTTTTTAAAGATATGAGAAGTTGTATAACAGACTCCACTACGACTGTTGACTCTCGACCACGACTGTCTATCCGTGACTGTGTATGAATTACAAAATCTCAAGCATATATGTGAAGGCTAATGCTTTGTTTGAATTGCATGCGCACAAAGTCGCATGCAATTTTGTAGTATTTCTGGACTTTCGGGAAAGCCTGAGCCAGTATCAACCAATCGTTTTCGTGGCTATTCCTGAATGTTTATTGTAATGAATTTGTTTTCATACAAAGCATGAGCCAACATGAATCAATCTAAAGTAAACACTTATCAAAAACATTTTAAATGATATTAATATAATGAAATAAAAAGAGATTTATACAAAATTGATATATTAACACACATACTTTAACTCCAGGTCGTAACACTGCGTCTGAATAAATGATCATATCAACATTGCATTTTACTAAAAGACGTCTAGTTCGTCATTTTCTGATCAGTCATCCAGTATGATATAGTCGCCATAGCTGCCATCTTGAAAATGTTACTATTGCTAGTCCCCATGAATGAAAAGTCAGATTATGTCTAGTATGTCCTAAGTGAAAATGGTGCATATCCTAGGGCCATCTTGAAAATCTTTTTGTCAATACTTTTGCCAAATGGATGGTCATATCAACATGGATGGTCGTATCAATATGGGATTTTTAGTGAAAGACTCCTTATGATGTCTAGTTAGTCCTAAATTTAAATGGCTCAGTAATCCAGTATGGTTGACACAGTGGCAGCCATGTTGAAAATCTTGTTGATGAATGAATTATTATATCAACACCGGGTTTTCAATGAAACACTTTTATGACTACTAGCTGTATGAAAATGGTGTCAATCTGGCCTCCAATATGGCAGCTACAATGACTACAATGACCATCTTGAAATTTTGTTATCACTCCTGGAAGGCTGGACATGTCAACATTGAGCTTTCACTAAAAGATTTATTATATATATATATATATATATATATATATATATATATATATATATATATATATATATATATATATATATATATATATATATATATATATATATATATATATATTGTTACTATATGTAAAAAGTGTCTGATATCTAACATGACCACCGTGGTAACTATTTCGAAAATCTTATTATTATTATTCCATCAAAATCGGAAATCATATCAGCTATGGGTATTTAACCACTTGATATGATGTCTTGTTGAACCTTAATTAAAATGCTGACAATCAGTATAGCAATTATTGTGACCATCTTGCAGCCTATCTGACAATCAGTATAGCCATTATTTTGACCATCTTGTAAACTATCTGACAATCAGTATAGCCATTATTGTGACCATCTTGCAGCTTATCTGACAATCAGTACAGCCAGTATTGTGACCATCTTGCAGCCTATCTGACAATCAGTACAGCCATTATTTTGACCATCTTGTAACCTATATGACAATCAGTATAGCCATTATTGTGACCATCTTGCAGCCTATCTGACAATCAGTATAGCCATTATTGTGACCATCATGCAGCCTATCTGATAATCAGTATAGCCATTATTGTGACCATCTTATAGCCTATCTGACAATCAGTATAGCCAATATTGTTATCGTCTTGAACAAATCTTGTTGTAGCTATTGCTCTTATCTGGAACGTAATTTGTGTTTGGTTTTTTTTATCATAACAGTTCTTACAGTTCTCGTTGGTCCTAACTGAAAACGATGCAAATTTACCCAAAATACGGCCACCCTATCGTTATCTTGAAATATCTATCTCTACTCCTCCCAAATGGGTAATTTTATCAATATGGGGATTTCCAGAGGACTTTTTGTGAGATCTAGTTCGTCCTATGAGGAAAACTCTGCCATTCGTACATCCAGTTTGGTTGCCATTACTATTCCCCTGAATGGATGGTCAAATTAATACGGGTGTATTCAACAAAATACTAAGAATGTTGTCTACCTGGTCCTAATTATGTCCCTTTGATAACCAGTGTGTCCACCACACCAGCTAGCTGAATATCAGAGGGGTTTCAACACTCAGCAGTTGAAGGTAATAAATGATCTAATATTGAGTTCTTGGGGATTTTGTTTTGTAATTTCATGGTGTTTGATTTTGTACACTTCTTACTGTATATATTTTGATGTGCAATTTAATACTGTCAAGATTAGGCAAAGTAGATTAGTCGATATACTATGTCCTCATTGTTATTCTTACAATTATTATTATTATTATTCCAATTGTCTTCAATCCAGGTTGATTCAGAAAATCTACCTATAGAGATTACAATATGTGTGTGCGTGCTGCGTACTGCGTGTAATTTTTACGTAGCTTTAACAATGTTTCAGTCATACTTTGCTACGATGTCTGCAGTGACAGTTTATAGTGATGTCTAGCACTGTGGCATCATTCCGCAGACTTGTCCCACCGAGTCACATTATCCTGACATCAGGCCAAAAATTCCTAACGGACCTCTTAATGCTGAGCGCCAAGGGAGGCAGCGGTCAGTACCATATATATAAGTATCTGTGATTACTAGACTTGGGTTCGAACCCGTGACCTCCGTCATCTGAGGCAGACGCTCTAACAAACTAGGCCACCGGAGGAGTCTAGATTAGTAATGACTGATAGCTAGCGTTTATAAAATCTTCGCGTCACACCAGACTTACAAATATGTTAGGTAAAATATATTGAAAATGCAAGTATATTAGGAGATCTGGATTTGTATATGCTAAACGCTGGCATGGGTAAAGTTCTTGATGTAAATGGTGATATGACACGGACACGACTTCAAAATTTGATAAAAACTCCAAATTTTGTTATGAAAAGTCGTAAACCATTTCTTTATTAGGTATTTTTACTAATAAACCGACTCAAGCCTTGATGCTATGTGTTATCGCACTGTCCTAAGTGATTGGCATCAGGTGTTAATCAAGGTAGCGGGACAGAGTATCAAATACGAAATTAAATGAAAATATCGTTGTGTTAAAAATAGGAATGACGGGGTTCTTATGCAGCATTGTAATGGAGTACCCTTTTACGTGTCCAATATATGTTTGATGACATGTATGGTGTTTGTTGGATACATGGCAGATCATTGGATGTGTGTGTGTGTGTGTGTGTGTGTGTGTGTGTGTGTGTGTGTGTGTGTGTGTGTGAGAGAGAGAGAGAGAGAGAGAGAGAGAGAGAGGGGGGAGAGAGAGAATAATTCTATCTTATTAATAGAGAAAGAGAGAATTGTATCAGATCAGAAAGATTTTAACATTTCTAGTTAATTTTTGTCATTGATACAAAAGATTTTGGAAATGATACCAGTGGTCTTCATATACAATGCACCACATTATCCCCATCCACTTCTGATGAAAAGCTATAGTTTTGAAAAGAATAACACATTCATTATTTCCATGTGCAGTAACATGAAAGGACAAATTATTTGCATTATATATCACCCAAAATTGTAAATTTGTGTAATTGTCAGGTCCATATACAAATCATATTAATAAAGCCATTGATTAGAACTTATTTCCAAAACAAATAAAACAAAGAATAGTTAAACCTCATGTATAAAAAGATGTATTTTAAATAACTTTAATAATAGGCTCGAAAACTTCCATTTCTGAATACTAAAAGAATCAATAGTACACGTGAAGGATTCTTAAAAAGGGCACACTTCTTTACTCTGTATGCAGGATTAAGTACATTAATTTACTGTCATGTAATCAGGTTTAAAATATGACCGCCTTCCTGACCTGTAAACAAGCTTAAAAATGTCACTGTCGTGACGTATAGAGAGTGACCTGTAAACAGATTTTAAAAATATGACTATCTTGTGCTTGGCAGGCTTAAATACACGCACGTTTTTACAACTGGCTGAAAATTTGTAGCTCTTCTGCGTTTGATGCTTGTTTGTGTATGTGTGTTTAAAAATATTTTTTAACATAACTTTAACAATCTTAGTAATATCTCCAGGATTTCTCCGGTGTGGCATTTTAAAAGTGATGTCTAGCACTGGGGCATCATGCCGCATGTCCCACCCAGTCCATCTTCGTTTCCTAATAACACTATCTACCCCTAAGGAGCATCGAGCATATATGTCTGTGATACGGGTCTGTGAAATTCACCGTATCCAGTCAAAATTAAGTTTTAAAATTTGAAATGTTGATCGAGACAACTTGACTGGACTGATAAATAACCAATTGTTAACTGCCGGTCCGTGTTCGTACAAAAACCTTTCACTCAAATACACCTATAATGGCTTCCCTCTAGCACAGAAGTGTGAAACTCGATCCACCCTGAGAGCCACATGAGGCCATTTTCAATGGTCCAAGGGATGCACCGCCTTTGTTATCTTGCACGACACCTTGTGAAGCCAAACAATTTGCGATCCGCGTGTTTGAGTCTGCTGCTCTAGTACGTATAGTCATATTATCGATGTTAAACTTACAAATTATCCTTTTTAAGCCAATTGCCTTCACCATTTATGGCCGATATACCATGCGCTGCTGTTAAACTTAGTTGGCATCCATTAGATGTCGCTAGGACAAAGCACTACAATACCTGCTCGATACGCCAAGGTGTAGATCGGGTTATCATATCGTAACCTTGTCTAGCCAAGATGCACCCATTCACGTCATTCTGACACCAGGCCGACCACTCTTAATATAACCTCTTAATGCCGAGCGCCAAGCGAGACTGCTGCTGCCTTCTTGATGTCCGTGATTTTATTTGACGTGGGTTCGAACCCACGACCTTCCGCATCCGAGGCGTCACAAGCCACAGGAAAAAAATCCGCAGAGTTCTCTTTTCACTCAGCTCTCCAGTGCCTGACTGGGTTAAGTGGGCTGGGTTTCAGACACCCTCAGGCTAACACAATCGTACACACATGCAAACGCACAGTCACTTGACACTTGAAATTTGACCATTGTTTATTTTTGTGCAGGATTATTGAGTTTAATGTACAATTTAAGTAAATAGACACAGACTTTTGCTTTGGTGCCCGTTCTAGTTAAGTCAGGACCCGTTTGAAATTTTGGAACCCCACCCCAACTTTACCTGATCCTGTCCTGCTGCCTACGATAAGATTCCATTGTTTATCACAAATATGCATAATCAAATAATGCCCAATCAACGATCCAGCGGGGGTAAAAAACCGCTTATATACACCAACAGAAGTGACATCTTCTCGATCATAAGTGTTTGTGTTTCGAAGATAAAAGCTAATCGACCTTTCAAACAAAATTTAAAAAGTTACCAAGTTCCCCAATTACTGGTTGAAAAGGTTACCTAAAAATAAAAATACCTCAGGCAGTCACAGGTGTAAAGTGGTCAAACCGGTTTACGCCCATATATATATATATATATATATATATATATATATATATATATATATATATATATATATATATATATATATATATATATATATATATATATATATATATATATATATAATGTATGTACATATGAATGCATCATGTATCGTGTGTCTTTGTGTGATTTGATTTTTAACGTACATGTAGCTTTAAAAAATTCTCAGTTATCGCTACAATGTCTGCAGTGTGACAGTTTATAGTGATATTTAGTACTGTGCATCATGCCGCAGATATGAAGAATCATATTCCACCCAGTCACATTATCCTGACAACCAGTCCTACTACTAACTTCTTAATGCTGGCCGCCATGCAGGACAGCTGCTAGTACATTTTGTATAAAGTCTTTTGGTTATTACTTGGCGTAGGTTCGAACCAGCTACATCCCGCAGCAGAGGCACACGCTCCAACCGCTTGGGCCACAGTAGAGTTCTCCTTTGTGTCATCTAAATTGATCTAAAAGTATACTGAACTGGCAATGGCATATACATGTGGCATATTTTTTTTCTCCAATTTATAATGCATGTCGAGTAGTAGGTAGGTCACATGACTTCCCCGCTTGGGTTTATGCGTATGGTATATAGTCTATTTTAAATATATTGTAATTATTTGTTGCAATATGTACCACATCATTGACGGCATGTATATTTGAATTTGTCTGTGTATGTACTGTTACGCCGTACATAACATGTAATTCATGTTTGTATTACTGTTCTTATTACATACACGCTTGGACTTCTTGGTGTATTTATAAAGTATTGATTTGAATAGTTGTTACGGATTGTCTCTGGAATGCGTTTGAGTTTTATCGACCGCTAATAGTGTTTAGCAGTAAACTAAATTCCGTAGTATCAAAATGCTTGTCCTTGAAGTTCCATTTTCTAGGTCGAGAGTTTAGATTGCATCTGATAAATTAAACAGTAGTGGTTAAAAAGTTATATTTTCCATATCGAGGTTTTTGATTGTTTCATAGTTACACGGCGGTGGTTCACATTTCAATGTCATACGTTGAGAATTCCTCATTCGCGTATTGGTTCAAAGAATTTATGCTGAAAGTTCAATTTCACATGTTGGGTATTTAGATTTCATCACTTGAGTTACACAATGATGGTTGAAAATTCGATGTCCAATTGTCGATTCTTCTTTAATGGTATCTTCTAAATTATATGCCTGTTGTTGAAATTTTAATGACATGTCGAGAGTTTCACTTTAACATTCTATGTTCAATGTCGATTCTTTTTTAATTGTATCTTCTGAATTATATGGCTGTTGTTGAAATTTTAATGACATGTCGAGAGTTTCACTTTGACATTCGATGTTCAATGTCGATTTTTTTTATAATTGTTGTATCTTCTAAATTATATGGCTGTTGATGAAATTTTAATGACATGTCGAGAGTTTCACTTTAACATGTTGAATCACTTTGACTGTGCTGTTCCATTTTGTATGTTGAGCATTTACAAGTCAATTAGCGCGTTGGCCAGGATAGCCTTAGCTATGAATTCCCACACTGGAAATGAATTTAAATATAAGCTGTTTACAACAGAGCTAACACGTGGGCTGAACATGACCTTAAAAATGACCAATCATTTTCACTCAGTGTTTACCAACTCTTGAATCAAGGCAAGCTAACAATATTTTTGCTTCTAATCAGACTAAAAGAAATGAACTGAATTTACTGGGAAAATGTAAAATCCAGGTAAAAAATTTATCACAACAAAATGCAATAATACAAATCAAACAAAAAGAAATTTAAAACTAACAAAAGTAATTTAATAACATATACGTAATAGATGAATTACATAGCGGTGGTTGGACATTGTATTGTGCTTGTCAGAATCGCTAATTTTATATAGTGAAATGACGTGTTGGTGTTAAAAATAACATTACACAATGTTCACTTAATGAGGATTGTTATAGTTAGGGTAGGGTGCTCCCAATGTTTTATTTTTTATTTAAACTATTGTAGAAGTCAGTAATGCCGACGGTTAGATGGTTAAATATACCAAAAAAATGGTTGAAATTCAATGAATAAAATTTAAAAACAATTCAATAATCAAACGAATTAAATTTCCAATTATACTCCTTCCTTTCGATCCTTTAATAAGCCTATTGCATCACTTTATTAGCAGTGTGAGATTGATTTCCACCTGTCATTGTATTACTACTCATCAGCTATATCCTTTCTCTCATATTTCTCACTTCCTTCTTCCCTTCCTCTTCGACTTTTCTCCAAATTAATTCTCCTCTCCTCCGCCTCGATTGTCTCCTTCTACTCTTGAACTTTCTCTAGACTCTTTCTCCTTCCTCCTCCTCCTCTTTCTCTACCATGACTACGTTTCTGTCGACTTTGACTGTCTCGGCCACAGCCGCAATTGTCTCAAACTCTTGAAGACTCGGGACTCAATGGAACCCGAAGTTTTGTGTCCCCTAAAAAGCTCCCTGTAAAAACACCAGGACGGAATAATCTTTCCTGAGCCCTCTCATCTCCCACTACACACAGCCCATCATCAGATAATGCCTAATCAATTTTTTTTGGTCACGCATTCGTTCGCATCGAGATATACATACGTTTTGTACGGTAAAACAAACGTCATAATACAGCACGGTATCAATTTTTATACACAAGTCAATAAATTCAGTCACATCAGTACATCCTAATCCCGTTATACTAAATAATATCACAATAATTAGACGCATTTCTTTACCTTACAACTCGTTGTACAAAATACACAAATATACAAAAATACCTGGTCTGATATATTTCATACATCCATAGTAACTAATCTTTCATACATCAACCAGGATTCCAAATTCACAATTCAAGCCAACCAGGTTTCCAAATTCACAATTCAAGCACATATTAATTCTAACATAACACATTAATAAATGCATTGATTTACTACGAAGTACCCTAACAGCGAATTACAAAATTAATTCCGCCCAAAAGCTAACACTCGATATAATTTCGCCTCGCATCTAATAATTCTCTACGAATGATCAAGCCCATTGCTCAAATACGCATGTATATGAAACACTTCAAAGGTAATTTTACATACTGAACGATGATAGTAATTTAGTATACATACTACAAATGATTACAAATACGATGCCGTAAAATTATGTAAACATCGAGTATATAACTTACTGACCTTTCGAAGCTTTGTGTTTCCTTAGAATCTATCTCTAAGTTTTACCCCCAAATTACGAGTGATTCGACCTCGGTGTAACTCTGTTGATCTGTAATCCCTCTAGGCTAGTACTAAATTTTTCTCTTCCGAGTTAGAAAGTATTATTCGGGTCGGATTGTAATCACATCCTCTATCTCAATTCGATTCGATATCGCTGTGAACCGATCCAACAAAACTTAGTGGCCAATGTCCCTCCCGCTGCCTGTGAACGTGGGGACGGATAATAATAAGCCCCTTTCACCAAATGGACTGTCTTTTTATCTTTGAACTAACCTTTAACACCTAGGTGTGATAACTGCAAGCCTTTATTTAGCTGGTGCGATTTATCGCTGTGCTAATTCAAGTTCTAGTCTCTGGCTGGTCATGCAACTTTGCGTAAGAGTTCAACTCCAGCCCAGAGGCAATATTTAGACATCAAACACATGGCCGCGGTAATATTCCCAAGACATTTAAATTATACATTATACATGACTTTATAGCTGGGGCTTAGTAAACATGACACTTTAAAAATTCAAAATAATCTCGAGTATCAGGACACTTCATTTGTGCATTCAGTTATGAGGCGCCATTATATTGTATGCATTTACAGTTTGAAAGCTACCATTCACATGTCGAGAATTACTATAAATTTATTCGCTAGAGGTCGTTCTGGTGAACAGATCGTGTTATTTGAAACAAGGCTGCTTGTCATTGCTGTGAAATTCAACTGATGAAATCTAAATACTCCCATATACAATGGAACTTTCATCACAAACAGTTACATTTAACGTGTGAATTAGGGATTCTCGACATATAATATTGAAATTTCAACCAACACTGGATAATTCAAACTACTCACTGTAAGACGTCGACACAGGAAATAGAACTTTAAACCACCCACTATATAATTCAAGATATAAAATCTAAAATTTCGATCTAGAAAATGGAATTTAAGGACATGCAATTTGATTTAACACGTGATATAAGATTTCTTGACATACGTCATTGAAATTTCAAATGCAACTTTCTCATATGACCACCTTTTTTCCGCTACTGCACCTCATACTATTTAAAGACCGAGCCCTTTATTTTGCCATCCTCGTGTATCTCACATTTTAACAACAGCTCTGCGCGCGCGCGCGCGTGTGTGTGTGTGTGTGTGTGTGTGTGTGTGTTCGCGCGCTTGACTTTTGCCTGTGATTAAGGGCAGTATTTGCCTACTTTACGTTTATCATGTTTTAAAAAGATAGTGACTAAAATTTGACTCCAAGACCTAACCTTGTTAACGAACTTAGAATGTTCTGGAAGCCAACTAGCTGTATTGAGTAGCAAGTCAAGTTGTTGTTTTGGGGGTCTAAAGCCATTTCTCAGCGCAAGATGGGCTATATATGGCGGCCAGCGTAACTGGTGGAGAGAGAACACGTGGAAAGATCAAGTCGAGTTGATTGTTGTTGTTCTGGGGCTTAACGCCATTTTCAGCACCCGATACATGGCGGCCAGTATTAATGGTGGACGAAGAAACGGGGAAATCCACGGAAAGAACCACCGACCCACAAAAAGCTACTGGCAAGCTTTCACACATATCCACATTTGCCGAATCTTAAACTTGATCCCCCGCAGACAAAGGTGAGATGGCAGTGATCCGTAACGGAGAACGCTTTAGACCACTCGGCCACTCGGGTTGATTGTGCAAGAATTGTTAGTTGATTATAACTGTATGTCTATACATACGATCTTTACTCAATTAGTGTTATGCAAACTGCATATTCTCAGATCTGTAGTCTTATAATGAGCAGGCAGTTTTGGGACAATGCAGTTTGCTAACAGAACAAACAACCAAAACCCTGATCTGCCGGCGCATGATGCTGCAGCAGATCAGGTTCTTTGCTATTGTTTGCAGTTGGATCCGACTTATTAGTTGGTAGATACTGCAGCTAATTAGATATTCAGTAAGCAACCCCAACTTGCCCAGTTAATTTTAGAGAACCATTGTAGTAAAGTTAGCAAGCATTGGACTCGTAATCTAATGATCGAGGGTTCAATACTCAAGTAGACCAACTCTTGACAGCTGCATTGGTGGTGCACTTGGCTCCCAATATTCGGCTGGATAAAAGCAATACCGTGTTCAAAGCAATATCGTGTTATAAGCAATATCGTGTTATAATCAATACCGTGTTTAAAGCAATATCATGTTAAAAGCTATACCGTGTTAAATGTGCTGTTAAAACCAACAAAACAAAAGAAAAAAAAAATGTTTTAGTTACGTACATCACAATACATTTTATCATCCGAACAGGAAAGTAAAAACGAAAATGATACCCGTTTTAAAATGGAAGAATTTTTTAAGAAAAAAAAAAACAACAAAAAAACATGCATCCGTTTTGAAATACATTAAAAACTTTACCTTCATATTTTTCCCTTTCAACCACTTTTTGTTGTCCTTATTTTCTATCGCCTTTTAATTATCTCAAAATGATGTGCTGGGACCTTGAAAGAGATATGCAGTTGAACTCTGTTCCTAAATCACCGGGGCCCAAAATGCATATCTCTTCCCCGCCCATTTTAAACTTCTCAAACTGCATACGTCTTACCCGCCCATTTGTATCTTCTCCTCAAATTGCATATCTCTTCCCCAATATATCTTCCACGCCCATTTTTATCTACTCAAAATGCATATCACTTCATCGCCCAATATCTTCTCTTCAAATGTAATAATAATAATAATAATAATAATAATAATAATAATAATAATAATAATAATAATAATAATAATCGTGGCAAGAAGTTAATTTCTTCTTTCTTTGTCCTCCATGTCGACATTCACTAAGTCAGATATTTGACCGTGTATATGCAATTCATATTTGTCGGCCTTGTCATTCTTATTTCTGAACAATAGGACGAAAATAAAGCCTTCAATATAATTTCATTCTCACCCCGTTTACAAGTTCAAAACAAAAAAAAATGAGAAGCCAACAAGCTTTGTACATTTAAACAGAAAAATTTATTTCCCAAGAAAACAATGTAAAAAATATGAAAAACGTCTTACGGATTGTTAATCTAATCCAATCATTAATGCTAGAATGTAAAAAAGATAAATAAATCAAATTTCGAATCTCAAAAAATTTCTAAGATGGAAGACGTTGACGTCGCGTTTTGTGTTGTCGTGTCAACAGTTCCTTGTTGAATCACTCAAATTAATATTCCGGCTTTAGGATTCGGAATAATTTCCAATAAATGTCTTTGTCCATGAATTCTGAGGAGCACTATATATTTTCTGGGAATTTAACAAATTATTTGAAATAAAAAATTCAACTCAACTGGTCACAATACAAAACACCTTTGAGCTCCAAAGGTATAATTTACGACTGACTGAAACACTGTGAAACGTTAATTTTATACAATTTTTATCACGTGATGGGGTCACATGTTCACTTTGTTCGAATGGCGTAGTAACACTATAAACCTACTGACACGTTACGTTCGCCATCGACGAATTTTTTTTTCTATCGAGCGAATCTATAGGATTGAATAAAAAATAAAATAAAAAAATGTTTACATAAACTGACATGGAAGCCAAGTATGACCTTGATTACGACCGATAATTTTCGCTCTAGGAAAGAAATTTAAAATAAAGTTTACCATTTCTGAATCAAGTTCAGGAAGTAGGTCAACTAAAAATACAATGTAGATACTTGTTATTTACCAGATCAAAATAGAACTGAACTGAATTTTGAGGATGGTAAATCAAGTGAATCAAGTTATCATCATTCAATAACATTTAATTAAAGGAAAATAAAAATTACAGCTAACACACAAGTAATTAAGTTGCATATACGTAAGACGTTGCGGAAGAAAAAAAGTTAAATGCTATTTTGAAAAATCGTTCAGTTGAAAACGAATGTGTATGCATTACATATTTTTTTGAACTGCAGCATTTCAAAAATAGCCTTAGCTTAGCGGACTACCTTTGTCTAATCAGTCTGGCACACCGACGGAAAGCAACGGCTGCCTTGTTTCGAGTTCGTACTTTTCTGTTAACAGAAATTTTTATTTAATTTTTGTTTTTGAGAACACTAAACATTTCTACCAATCGACTTAATTCACTGTCTTTTTTCTTGTCTTGAACGTATGTAGGAAATATACGAAACTAGACAGAAAGCAAGAGCCAACCCAAACAACTGGGTTGAAGTCGCTTCAACAATCAAGCTATGTTCCTCTTACCGAAAAAGAAATTCAACTAATATAACTCTACTTCCCACAAATCCAGCAAAATGTTCTATTCAAGCTAACTGGAAACCGAAAATAAAAATAACACACCCAATTATACGGTCGGTCCTAAAAACTGCGGCATCGAAACTGAGTTAAATTTCATTATTTCCTTTCGTAAAGTTATCCATTAAAATTTACATCCCAATGTTCAATTTACATTTTCTTGACATGCATAAAGCTGGATCGTTACGTTTTCTCCTTGATGCCTACTTTTTAAAGCATCCATGGCGATAGTGAAGCGTATCCTATCCTCCCTAGCCAAGATTCCGATATGTTAACCCCATCAACACCTTGGCGGATCGATCATATATTTAAGCGCTTTGTTTTAACATCCATTGGATTTCATAGTTGCCTCCCTTAGCATGCAATGTCAACTAACCAAAAGCGTGTAACAGCGGTACATTGTACATCGACCAAAATTATGGAGGCAATTGAACTTCAAAAGGATACTTTGATGGTTTAACATCGAAACTATGACACCGTACAAGAAATAAAATATTACAGGTGTATTTGAAGAAAAGCATCCATTGTACAAACAAGGACTGGTAGTGCTTTATTATTTATTTATGAGTCCATTCCAGCTGTGTGCTTCCCTTCTCTCGATCATATAAGATTTTCAAATTTGAACAATTATGAATTGATATTTCAGAAACCTGCAAAAAAAACTACTAATGTCTAAAATAGAATGCATGATAAACAAAAATTTAAATCCAAATTTTACACACAAAAAAAAACTAATTTTGTACAAATATTATTTATTCGGAATTTTTGGCGGGGGGAGAAGCAGAGCTGGTGGGTGGGTATCAAAATCAATGGGATTGAAGATGCAAATCACAAAATACATCAAAATAATGTATTCCTATAACTATTCCCGATGTTATTTCACGACGTGACGGAAACGGCCGAGCAGTGTTCTGGTGCAATAACATCGCTGTTGGCATGCGGCCCAAAGTGGCAAGCACTATGGAAGGTAATCACTGCATCGTTGAATGACCGCAAATGTTACGCTGTTGTCAGTGAATAATAACTGCCAGTTGTCTGCATCACGTGATGCGATTTAACCAATCTAAATGACTGCCACAAAGGCTCGGTATTATTTTATCGTGCAAGGCTTGGTATTATTTTATCGTACAAATGAATTGCGACAAATATCAAAAGTTGTGTAAGTGTTATGAACAATCCAGAGTTAATATCAACCAAAAAAAATAAATAAATCATAGTTCAGTAATTCGTTATATATTTGTCACTTTGGTTCATGTAAGCACATTTTCTTCTAAGCGGGTGCTTTTGTGTCAAAACAATTTTCTTCTAAAGAAAAACAAATTTGAAGAAACAAAAAAAAACAAAAAACAAAAAAAAAAAACCAACATATACGTATTAACACTGAGATCTCTACTGAACTTTTTCAAGAGGCGCCACCTATCGGAGTCAAAGACAAATGAATGATCCCCTTGACTCATTTTATTGGTAAAATGGACACCATAATCCGCTAAAATGAATACACTGGTATTACTGCATTGGATAAATACATGTATATTAAAACATTTCTTTTTACATCAATATAATGTAATACTGTTGTTAAAAAACCAATTAGGATGGGGCTTGCTTGTCACAAGATAAACATTGTTATTAAACATGTGACGCTGACTTGACGGTCAAATGATTAAGCAAACATCGATCATAATTGCCACAGCTTTACCAGTGCCAGGAACCTGCGTCACAACTAGGTAACATACAAAGTTAAATGTCGCATAATGAACTACTGAACAAAGTGGCTGAGTGGGTGGGTGGATTAAGAAATTAAAAAAGTAAATAATTCAAATTTATAAATTTAATAAAAGCACACAGTTAAAAGCTGTTCCATGATTGTGAGCTCAACTCCAAGTCAGTAGGCATATCGCTAAATTAATTCTTCTCTTAACTTCGAAGCAATTTGATCATATGAACAAAATCCATCAGTTTATCAATATAAACAAGCAAGTCAGTAGGCATATCGCTAAATTAATTCTTCTTTTAACTTCGAAGCAATTTGATCATATGTACAAAATCCATCAGTTTATCAATATAAACAAGCAAGTCAGTAGGCATATCGCTAAATTAATTCTTCTCTTAACTTCGAAGCAATTTGATCATATGTACAAAATCCATCAGTTTATCAATATAAACAAGCAAACAAACAAACCGAAAACCATCAAAACAAAAATGTACATGGCTGACGAGGAATACAAGTGTTTCATAATATATTTCCCCCTCATTTCCATACTTCATTCATGCAAAGTAAGAACAAAATCAATAAAGTTAAGAAAATCAAAGCATTTTTTTTAAAATGCAAATTCTATATTAATGTAACCTTCATCTCAAGGTCAAAGGGACAAATCAGCACATCGATAATTAACTTCATAATTGTTTATCATCAGTATGTGCAAAACTCACGAAGGGGAATAGGAAATTATATCAAATAAATAAATCCCTCAACGCAAATATTATATGACTGACCTTGACACTATGGTCAATGATGCAATCGAACATATCGCATAATGAAAATTGTCCTAATGATTAATCCTACGCATGAACAAAGTCCATCCTAAGGTTCAGGTTATAAGTACTAACCAAAACATTAACAATACTTTGATATAACATGGATCGAACGTACTTGCTGCAATTTTATAATGGGTCATCATCAGCTTAAAAAAAAAATCATTAAGAGATTTACAAAATATCAGCCAAAAAGAAAAACCTATAATCATAACCGTATTACAAATTTTATATGGCTGTCACCATGACAAAATGTTCAAAGATGCGACAGAGTGCGTCGCATCTTTGAAATTTCTTAGCTTCACAATGATTCATATCAAACATGAACAAAATTTATCAAGAAATTTACGACATAAATAAAAAAAATAATAAATAAATAAATAAATAAATAATGGAACAAAAAACCTTAACGCACATTTTCTCTGACCGTAACCTTATGTGCAAGGTCTAAGGGGTAAACGAGCATGCTGTTTATATAGTTGTCATTGTTTCATAAAGATAGTATTAGCGAAATCTATCAAGCGGTTTAGAAAATATAATGACAACAAGATTTTAACCAAAACCATAACTCAAATTTTCTATGACTGTGACCTTGACCCAAGGTCAAAGGAGCAAATAAGCTTCCCGAAAAATAAACTGTTTTAGCAGAATAACAATTCACACCAAATATGAATTAAATTCATCAAGGCATGTATGAAATGCAAACTGATGAAGGAAAGTAATTAAAAGTAAGTTAATCAACCGTAACGCAAATTATGTGACCATGACCGCAAGGAAAATGAGACGAGCATGCGTTTCCTAGATTGAATTGCCTAAAGCTTCACCGTTATTCATGACAAACATGACGAGAATCTATCATGGGATTTTGGCAATACATCAAAGAACAATTTTAATCAAATTTGTTAACAAATAGCTGACGCCGCCAACGACGCCAGAAAGAGAAACTGCGAAGTCTCTCCCCTACAGAGTTGGCTCTACGTATCGATTTGATTATAAAAATAAAAAAAAATAGCAAAAATTACGAATTAGTGCACTTTAATTTAAATAAGTTTCTCATGGCCATAAAAAAAATTATTTTCTGCAGTCGTAGTACTGTGAAGAAAAAAAATATTTCTAATGGGAGTCATTTCTTACCCACCTCCAAATATCTACCGTAATCAAGATGTGCGTATATTGATCAAACTCATATTGAACATCTTGGCCCCTTCCAGAGCCTCTCAACCAGATTTGGTTTCTTATGATATTTATCATTATTAAAACAGCAGTTGAGCAATGTCAGAAACAAAGGAAGAAATCCCCAAAAGAATACAAAAAAAAAAAACCTGGAGAATCTGACATTTCATTTAGAACACCAAACAAAATTTTAACGTACCAGTCAATCACCCGGCCAGCACGCTGCACAATCTATCAGCTAAATGTCCAAGTACAAAATGAACACATGAGCACAAGCAGAGAGTGGTGTACTGCTTTTGTGCTAGCTTGTACAACCAGTGTGGCTAATACGCTGTCGATAACCATTCACAAACAGCAGCTTGATTTTTCAACAACGCAACCATACATGAAAAAGACACAGTCTTTTATGTTCTAAGAGAAATAGTGTATCAATAAACGAAATAATGACCGAAATGTATGTCTCTAAATAATGGAGCTTCTTTTCAAGGCGGAATGAGATACTCACTTTTGGCGAAATTTGGCTACTAAACAGGTGCCCTTTTTCCTGAGTGACGTCATAACCTATGACATCGAATGCTGGATAGCGGTTTACTCAGTAACAAAGGAATAAACGTTACTAATACCCACGTTTCAGGTAATCAAATTATTACATTATGTCAATTGATTGAATTTTAAATCAACATATGTGCTTATTATATATTAGCTTGTAAAAGATATCTAAAAAAAAATAATACAGTGCTTCCCGCTTTGGCTTCACCTCGCTGTCGGCTCGGTTGCCTCTAGTGAAAATGGCGCCGGCATGTTGGTGTTTTACAGGACTGCGTAGTTCTTTCGGATGTGTCACCGAGATCATGTTGGACGTAAACAGAGACTCAGGGATAACGCACTACGTAAATTTTCCTATACTGGCTGGCAGTATTTCTATCCATGTTGACCGACTTGGCATAGTAAGGTCGGTTTACAAAATTGTTAGACTTGAAAAGAGGCGCCATGGGGAGCACGCGTCCAATACGTGCATGACTTTTGACATGTGTATCGAAGTAGGTAGTGAGTTGTGGTAACACTGTAATCATTTGCAACATTAAAAAGTAGATGAAAAAATAACTGACATTTTTTTAAAAAAAAACATTTTATAATATATATGTACTTAAAGACATATTGTACTGTAGTTATGAGATTGTTTCACTGTTAATTTATGAAGGACGCTATACAATAATACAATTCAATTCAGTAACAGATTTCCAGCTGCAGGTAAAATCTTTAGTTCCTATTGAATAGTGGTAGCCATAATAGCTGTTGCTTTTGCTATGTTAGTAGGAATCTACTAGATAGAGAATCTTTGCTGGTTAATTTTTTGTTTGGTGTGATTCAGACTTTATAATCAGCAGAATAATGGCCAAGTTGAATTTTTTATGTTCCTGCCTGGTGACATTTGATCTTTATCCTGTTAGGTTAATAAAAAGTTAACTTCTATTTACCAGACTTAGTCTTTTTTTCATGCTATATCCAGATTTTTTTTAATAAAAGAAAAAGTTTAAAATTTTGGGAAAAAATAATTTATTGAAGGAATACAACTTGGATGCAAATTATGCTTCATTGAAATCTATCCAGACCACAAAAATTTGTGTCAACCTTGACCTGCACAAAGATGTTTAGAGTTTAACTAGAACTACACATAATTTATTTTATTTGGCTTTGCTTGGACCAAAAATGTGTATAGAAAAAATATTGATATGCTTGTGTACCAATTGTTACATATATTCAATCTATATTATTTGATGGTGTTTCTTTAATGATTGTATGTTGTATACATTGGTTAACACTTGACCTTGTCCAAAATCAAGTTCACCGTGTACCTGACATGGGACATTGTTTTGATTTTGTAAACAATATGATGCTAGTTAAATTTTCTCTGAGTGTGGACTTGATATTCAGATCATTACTAAGTAAACCAAGTGGTCTAAAGTGCTCACAGTTGTGGATCACTGCCATCTCACTTATGCCTGCCTGAGTTCAAGTCTCATCTTCTATTGTGGTTATGTGAAAAAGCAAACCAGTAGCTTCTCATGGGTCAGGATTCTTCCCTGGGTTTTCCCAGGTTTTTCCTCCACTATTTATAATGACTGCCATTTATAGCCTATCATGTGCTGAAATATGGCGTTTAACTCTCCAACAACTAATGTAAACATGTTTATCTTAATCTGAGTTTAGATCATTAGTATTCCTCTTATGAAATAACCTTACTCTACCGGATGTTTCCAACGTTCATTGTTTGAAATTTTAGCAATAGATCTTGTCTCATTGATAACTTAGAACGTTTTGGAATGTAAAATTTTATTAAGTGACAGAGTATGTTTAGAAATTGGTAATTGCAACCTAGGTCAGATAGAGGGGTTTATAATCTAGTTTACTTTACATATTACTAATACTTGCATTTAACTGAAGGAGTCTTATGTTCAGTATTTTATTTGGATGGAATTATTTATTCAAATTATTCACTCGAAATACATAATATTGCTCTTCTATAATATTCTTGCTTTGGAACATTAATTTGAAATTATAGTGAATTTAAATGAGAACATTTTTGGGATTTTACTATTGTGATTCATCAAAAGACTGTTGACATATCACCATGTCACATGCAAGTACCAACACATCAACACATTCAGAGTTCAATGTCTTGAAAAACATCATTGGAATTACAACTTTATTCATTAGGACTGGTGATCAAACTTTTTGTACTATTTGGGATTTAATTCACAATATTATAAGTTCTTTATAAATTTTCATTTTGTGTAATAGGAAATTAAATATATGTTGTCTTTCCAGCTATCTTAGCTTGTCCTACTTTTTTTTTAAAGTACACCTACCTATAAGGACAGCATGTACTTTATAGACAAGTTTTTTAAAATTTGTTTCATTCTAATAAGCATCACCATTAATATTTTTTTAAAAATTCGAACAGAGAATATACATGTATGATAAACAATAAAATGTAAACATATGCAGAATATCCTGAACTTCTAAAATTTTTAATTATTATTCACACACTTTTACACTGTTCAATGTACAGAGTTGTGAAACACTATGAAAGTATTCATCTGGCATTGTAGACTGTGACTTACTTTTCATATGCCAGCAATTGCATAAAATAGCTGTATTGCAGACACAGTTTTGGGTGTGTTTGCTGAATGTGTACCTACCAATGACAAAATGAACTTTTCATGCTGCAATGATTATATTATTGAATTATTTTATGCTAGATGCTTAATATGTAACATTACAAGAGGCCAACAAGTTGTATCTTTTTGAAAATGTCCCCATGTGAATTGCTAATGTGATGAAGATTTTTGTCTAAATTCACTTAAAATAATAAATACTGTCCAATAGGCTTCTTGTCCACCATCAAAACCAAAAAAAAACAACTTTTGGAAAAACATTTGAGTGGTGTTTTTAGTCAAAACCCAGATAAGATTGTTGTCAGATTTAATGGTGACTCTTTTTAGATAAAGGCAATGAAGCATTTATAATTTTACAATCATCACACTATATATGGAAACTTTTCAGAGTTGTATTTTGCTAGTCTTAAGTCAACATTGTCTTGCAGCATTGTATTCAACCTGCTCTAATATTTGTTTTGTTTTGTTGTTTTGGCCAATAACTTTTATTTGGAGCTTTTCCTCAGGATAACACAAGCCTTAGCAGAGTGTAAAATTTCAGTGGAATCAATCCCCAAAAGTTTCCAAACAAGCAAATTCTGCACAAAAATGGTCCAGAGGAAAATAAATATCACACCATATTTCCAGATTTTCATTAAAAGCCTCCAAGCAGCATGGGATGGGAGACACGATCAAATAACCGAATTGGTATTTTTTTAAATTCAGTTTTGTAAGAAACATTACCAAAAATGTACAGAGGAAAAGAGAAAAACACCAGCCATGTATCACATGTGCAGTTGCTTCAACATCCATTAAACTGGTTGGTAGGAGAGGTGATGATTTTCAAAGAAACCCATTTAAGTAATATATAAAAGAAATATCAAGGTTCATTGTCATTTATTTTATGTGTATGACATGCAATCCCTCACCTCCAAGCTACTGGAAAAAAGAAAAACATTACACTTCGCCAACAGTGTGTTTGGTTTTAAGAGATTAAATACAATACTCAAGGGAGGAAAAGTAATGATTAACAGGAATTCACAGAATGCATAAAGCACCTTACTGAAATTATGTAAAAGATGCCCCAACCCAGCTATCCAGATGAAAAAAGTTTAGTTTTTATTGGGCATCAACACAAGGCAAAATTTCAGTAGAATTTCCGAGTACATGATGAGAATCTACAAGTTCAGCTCTGAAATATTCTTTATTGAAAACTGTTGAGAAATTTTTTAGAAAAGAAATGGGCCAGAAAAAAAAAATAAACCTTGGTACCAAGCTAGTGTGCATAAAGTTAGTATTTTTTTAATATAGTCTTTTGGCAGTTTATTGTAGGATTTTGGGACTGAGAAGTTGTCTGTTCAGTGCATATGGGGACTTGGGCAATTTGAATTTTATTTGTGCATATGGACTTTATACAATTCCATTCTTGTCATAACACAATGTGTTACATTTAAAATGATTTTTTTTTTTACTTTGAAAATGCAATTTTCAGTAATCTTGGACTTTTTTCCCATACTTCAATGCACGTCCTTAGCTGAAGTCCTTAGAGTGTCGTCAGACCATTCACACCCCATTTTAATTACACTTGTACTTTGGCAGCTGTCAAGAGTCAATCTTCTATCAAAAAATTAAAAATTGTTTTTCATTGTGTGGTGTCGGCATAAAGTAGGCTAGCCACTTACCAGCAGGGCAAATAAATCATTTCACATTATGATCTCCCCTTAAAATACCAGAGGGCATATTGGGGTGGAACTACTTCCAGATAGTTCAATCAGTAAGATGACTCAGTAAAGATGATGGATGTAGATCAGAAAATGTGAAGACCTCTAAAAATTCAAGCAAGATATATCACTATCTTCAAAAGAAATTCTATCAATATTTGATCAACTTTTTTTTTTCTTCATCTTTTATTTTTTCAGTAACTTGCACTGTTCCCAGCTTTCAAAATAAATGTTCTCTGCCCATTTCATAGCTTTATTATCTTTCCACTACTACCTCATAAGATTTTATTATTTGATTATGCGAAAGTGTATCCCTGTGTAAATTGATCGTTACAGCAATTTATCCTGCTTGAAGAATAATGAAAATGTTTATTTTTTAAAACCACTACAACAGTACTATAGCAAAAAAAAATATAAAATAAATAAAATTGTCCCCAATTAGCTTTGATCCCATGAATTATCACTTTGAATGCTGCGTAATTTTCTCTGCAACCAAAATCGCATCTCCATTTCTGGCATTTCTCTGTCGTATATGCAAAGTTTTATTACCATGATTAAATTAAAAGAAGGAATAAAACAATAGTACCATACAGTGTATATATATTTATTATCGATTTAGACTTGCAATTATATTTAATGTTCATTATTGCTTGTGTTATATTGAGAAATGATATATTTCTTTTCATCTTTTGCATGGGTGTGTATATATATATATATATATATATATATATATATATATATATATATATATATATATATATATGTGTGTATTTATATGTTTGAATGAATGTGTTTGCATACTATATTACATAAACATACTTAGGGTTATAAAAGGTATATAATGGTGCTAAAGAGTGACTGATAAATAAAGACAGAAAATATTAATAGTTGTGACTCAATTTATTTCTGACTTGAAGAGCATGTTCTTACAAACAGTCTCTTTTTTAAAATCATACTCTGCAATTTTACATCCAATCACGTGGATCAATATTGGTTTAAAAGGCGAACCAAAGTTTAGGATGGAATCTGTGAAATAATTGGATCTTTTAAACTTATATATTTGATGCATGGAAAGGCAAATAGAATTAAACTAAATTCAAGAAGGCTGTTTAGGATGCATTTCTTGGTGGCAATCAGAAATGTTGTCTAAAGACCCCAACAAATTTGAGAGTTATTACAATGTGTCAGCATAGGCAAAGAAAAATGATGCTGAAAGTTATTGAATGAATACATTATGGTTAATCGCCCACCTAGTGTATGATTCGAATTTATGCTAGATGATTTGCAGTTTGACTTTACAATGTAGTGCTGTTCCCAGTCAGACCATTAAACTTTCAGCACATTTCATTTAATATATTGTTTACAATTGGAATGCATTATTCCATTTGCTACTTCATACCATTGTATCAAGTACCAAACCATTTGGAATTTAAATTCATAATTTTATTTGTTGGATTAAATCATTTCATTTTAGACTACATCTTATCTAATACCTTGTCATTTGAAAACAGATTTCATCATTTCATTTTCTTTAAACCATTTTATTTAATAATACATCATTTAGAATCTGAATTTATCATTTCACTTATTGGTTTAAATCATTTGAATTTATGCTATGTAAATTCTATTAATAAAATGTCATTTAGAATCAGAATTCATCATTCTGTTTTGTTGTTTTAAATCATTTTATTTAATACCAGTTCATTTGTAATTTGAATTTATGATTTTATTTGTTGAATTAAATCATTTCATTTTAGACTAAATCATTTTTTTTAATAACACTTCGTTTGGAAGCAGATATCATTATTGTTTTGTTCTTTAAATTATTTAATTTCATACTAAATCGTTTCATTTAATACTAGGTCATTTAGAATCTAAATTCATTATTTCATTTTTGGGGATCAATCATTCATTTCATGCTACATCATTTCAAATCACATCATTTGGAATCTGAATTCATCATTCCATTTGTTAAATTAAATCATTTCCTTTCACAGTACAGTAGTCCCCCTCTTAAACGCCCCCACCTCACCAGCAGCCACCCGCTCCTTATGGCCAGAATCTGAAGGCACTGACGAATTTGTTTTCTTAATTACCCCTCACGAAAGGCCACTAGACTAACGTGGCCAGCATATTTTTGCAAAAACATATAATTTACCCCTCACAATCAGCCACATTTTATTTCGTAATATGTATCTAGAACAATTTTTATCTAATTGTGTTAAGTAATCTGATTTCTGTTTCCTGATGTCAGATTTGTTCTTCAAAAAAGTGTTCTACAGGTACCACTAAGATTAATAATATATCCTTTACACCTCACGAGAAGCCAAATTTATTCATTAAAGCCGAGAAAGACTCCTAGTTTATTCCTTATATAAAGGTAATCTGTATATCCTTACTGGTATATCCTTACTGCTTACTGGTATATCCTTACTGCGTGTTATCATAAGATGTCTGGTTTATCCACTGATAATTATTAAGATTACTCTTAGTAATAGTAGTAACATCGAGAAGTGGCAATATTGATGGACAAGACCAAAGTCTGCACCGAAAATGGTTTGATAGCCTTTATGGCTTTCCTTTGCAAGATGTTGAACTTACATAATTAATGGCTATTACTCCACAATTGTAAAGTGTAACGGCCTGGATGTGCTATTGTTCAGATCAAATTGGTGTACTTATCCAACGTTTTTTGCACTTAGACTAAAAAATATATATATATATATAAAAATAATAGGGTGCCAGACTTCCACTAATGAATCATGAGATAATCGCTGCCTTTAAAAATATACAGCATCTGTTTAAATGCAGAAAAAAAGTTGTTTTATCAGTCTTGTAGTTGCAACATTGATGATTATTACTGGACGTAATGTCAAGATCACACTGTCAGCATTGGCTAAAAAGAAAAACAGGGTACTAGACAAAAATCGAAAAATCGTGTAACAACACAACTTATCGCTTCTTTAGGAAAAAAGAATTTCGTCCACTCAACAAATGTATCGTCTGCATAATTAAATCGCATACAGTTAGCAACATCAGAATAACTCATTACCAAACATTAACATGTCATCACGTAAACGAAGATGATTATTTCAGAAAACGGTTATTATAGTCGACGATATCGGGTGAGGTGGGGAGGGGGACTGGTCAAACAAATTTAGGTAGAAGAGACTCGAATAAAACAATTTTATGTTGAAAAGACTCGAATAAATAATATTGTAACCGATAAGTTATTTAGCAGCAGTGGGAAAATGGAGCAAATGGAAAAAGAATTGCGTATGTACCAAGATTCAAATGACCAAGATTCAAATGACGTTTTTGAATGGTTCTGCAATTTGCATGACAACACCCTCTTGCATATCACGCTTGCATGCTTACGCCAAGAATAAGAACTATTAATTCATATTCAGTTGAAATAAGTCAACTATTATAGCACAAGAACCGTTCAATATTTAATGTTGCTTTTAAACGAAGATATTAAATGCTTTGAAAAATGAAGCTTTCTTACTACGTACATATACTTCTCACAAAAAATTTAGTCCCCCTCTGGAAAGGCCACCCGCCTTATAAGGCCACTTTCCCGGTGCAGAAGGGGTGCAGAAGGGGTGGCCGTATAAGAGAAGACTACTGTACATCATTTCATTTAATACCACCTCATTTGGAATCTAAATTCATCATTTGGTTTTGTTTGCTAAATTGTTTCATGTGAAACCACATCATTTGGAATCTGGATTTCCCAATTCATTTCCTGGAATAAATCATTTGATTTTATACTGCATCATCTGATTAATTTTGGTGGTGACAGCTGCCCATAGAAATCCTCATCTGAAGTTGAACCACACTGGGGAGCAGACATTTTGGGTTATCTGGGTAGCCCATATTTTAAACATGCATTTGTAAAACTTCCCAGATTCACTTCAAATTCTGACATATATATGAAATACTCCAGATTTTGTGTAACAACTGTTTGTCATGTGACTAGCAATGAAAATGGCAAATTCCAGGTCAAATCTCATCAACTAGTTTTGTCTTATCTGTCAGTAAATTAAAAGAATGTTGGTGCTTTTGAGAAAATAATATTCCTAGCATACAGGTTTGGCCATATGTAATGGACTTTCAGGATTGCTAGACTCTCTAAAGGGCTATTTATTCTATGCTGACACTTTTGATAGACAAGCAGGCTCAGGCACTGCACACTAACATAAATGTCCAAAAAAATCAGAAACAATTACACATATTTAGACACATTTTTTTTATCTGGGACACAGAAAAATCACTTATGCAAGAGTCCTCCATACATGAGCAATATTTGCAAATTCAAAGGCTTCCCAGTCTTTGCTTAAGCCACCTGTTGATCAATTGATCATTTCAGCTGTGCTGATATCATGTGTAATGAGAGAATTTACTGTGGCTGAAAGACCCTTCCCCCCCCATGTACATTTTGTCAATGTAAGAGTACATTGGATGCACATGACACTCATAGATGGGCAGCAATTTCAAAGACTTTCACTAGTTGCTGAGTGGTGGGGAAAATATACTGATATTTACCATAACTGAGTTCAGAGGCAGAAAGACTCAGCGTTGTACATGTGGTCATTATAAGAATACATCAAATGAACAACTTAGGTTTCATTATTGAGTTTGTTTCCAAATGTAGCCAAATAAGTAGTACATGTGACCTCAAAATCAAGATAGTTGTTGAGACCATTTGTAAATTTGGATTAGTATTTTGGGGTTAAATGGCAGATTGACAAAGACTAAAGAGATTCAGAAGAGTGCTAAAGTTGCTAGAACTGATAGTTTGCATTGAACAGTAGCCATATATAAGAAAGTGTGCTGCCTGCTAAATTTGTCTAAAGTACACTATTCTTGGCAGCTATTAAAATATGGAAAATGAATTTTGCCAAACTAGATAATACCAGCTTCTAAAAGTGCAATGACTGAATTACCAAATACATAAATGCAAAAAAAAGTTAGCCGCTCTTTTTTTTACAATTTACCTCTGAAGTTTAAGAAGTGAAAATGAGCAAGTAGAGCTAGCACTTTTTTGAAAGGTGCACACCTGGAGTAAGGCCAAGCTGTATACTCTCTAACCCATATTACACCCATCAATCATACATCAAAATAAAGGGAATTAAAGATTCTTTGAACAACACCTATGATATACAAAGTCTCTTTTTCTTTAAAATTTTAACCCTATGCTAAATATGAAACTGTAGAGTGCCACTTTAAAAACAAATATAAACATTTATGCAATTATTTTTCTTATTTTCATATTATGTATGATGTTCTGAGTAAAATGGTACATTAACAATGATTTTATTCATGAAAATAAGCTAATTATGTTTATTTTTGCTCTAGCATACATAATTTGCTATGAGGCATGTTTGCATGAGTAGTGACCTTCATTATGGGGAAATTAGAAGTCTTAGAATATAGGAATAAAGTCAACTTAAATTGAAAAATGTTGCATTAAGTAAAAGAAATACATAGTGAAAATGTTTTATTTCATTTATTTGCAATGAAATAAAAAATAAATGATAACAAAGCAAATTTGCTTTCTTCCATATCAAAGAATTAGTTAATATTTTACCCTTTGACCTTTATGAACCTCACATGTTATATCCCTTTTCTAACTGTAAAATTTATTGTTGACATCTCAGGAATAAATATGGCTAGTTCCATGTTCCTGTCTATCAGCATAACACTGGTTGCTATGTTGAGAAAATGCAATGCACATTTTAAAATAGTTCACTTTTTTATCATAAGGAGGGGGGCTGTACCGGTTTAAGACTGACTCTAATAAATGCTGTTCTGAGGGGAGAAATACAGGACAATTATTACAAAGGACTGTTTTGATGCTTGCGACTTAAGTATTTCAGTCATACAATCAAAATTAAATCATACAATAATAATATCTATATTTTCTTTATGGTGGCGCTCACCAGTTATTATGTACTTTTGAGAGAGTGATGTATGTAAGGTGAAGTTGTTTACATTTTAAACATGCACAGTGGAGAGAATGTTGGCATACCTATATACTACTTTCATGTAATGTGGATGAAATTTCTTTGGATATTGTACTTTTGGAAATTTTAAATGATCTTAGGACACTGCTAACTAAAATAACTGCTCCCTTGTGCTCCAAAAATTAACCTAAATTTGTCTAAAAAATACACCATTCTTGACAGCTTTTAAAATATGGCAAATGAATTTTGCCAAACTAGATAATACCAGCTTCTAAAAGTGCAATAACTGAATTAACAAATACATAAATGTAAATAAAAGTTATCAGCTTTTTTTTTTACAATTTACCTCTGAAGTTCAAGAAGTGAAAATGAGCAAGTAGAGCTAGCACTTTTTTGAAAGGTGCACATCTGGAGTAAGGCCAAGCTGTGTACTCTCTAACCCATATTACACCCATCAATCATACATCAAAAAAAAGGGAATTAAAGGTTCTTTGAACAACACCTAAGATATACAAAGTCTCTTTTAAATAACTAGTATAACTAGTGAGGAAACCTGGGGAAACTTTTTCTTTAAAATTTTAACCCTATGCTAAATATGAAACTGTAGAGTGCCACCTTACTCACAGAGTAACATGAATTTCAGGATAACTTGCAGTATATTGATCATCAAAACATTTTTCCACTGGTTTCCATTCGTTTAGCACATGTACGACTTTACGTTGTGTACTACGTCACTAATTTTTGATGTGAATGGTATACATTCTAGTTTTATTGTTTGATCCAAAGTAGACGTTTTTTTAAATACAAAAGATCAACACATTTCGAAAATACAATGTCGATTGAACAATGTGTAGATTTTAATTGCGGTAGAAGTAAAATGGAAGAAAAATATAAATTCACAAGGGTTAACCATTACCAACAAGAATTTGATGGGTCTAAAAATTTAAACGCCATAAATTAGAACAGGATAATACTTGCAGTTTGTGACACGTTGCTTGAACCATGCGAACACAGCATCATCTAATTCATTATTGCGTGCAGTCTGTTCTCGTTTTCGTTTCATCCCTTCTTCTGAATCAATATCATGTGAGTAATTTCGAAGTTTCGGCTCATCCTTAAGCCAACTTCCAAATGTCCACTCAGCAATTTTTAGTTTAATGCAAATTTTTGATCTTGCTTCATTACAAACACTATCCATGATGCACAGCTTTTCAGTCACTGAGTACGCATTTCGTTTAATTCCTTTGCTCTCCATGGTCACATTTACAAATAATTAAGATACATTACTGATATTATATACTTTAATGATGTTAATACATAAAATGTGAAAACATTTTCGATTGGTGAAGTAAAATTAAATTTGATAACGATAATGAATACAAGAACATATGCTCCTATTGGCATGCCTTTGAACTTTATTTTATTGTACTTACCTTGTTTGATTTGATACAAAATACATATTCAAAGTGATAAAACAACACCGGTCTCTTTTAATTGATTCTTTTTTTTGAAGTACTTTCAGTTTTCGGGTTTCGATGTGACGGTCGACTGACTCTTTTCATGTTTTCATATAAGAGAATATGTATGTTGCCCTTAGTGTTGAGACAAAATTAAAGGATTATAATGTGAATTTCACCTAGCAAGACATTTAATTAGTGTCTAATTGCCACATGTTTGCATTTACCAGAATTTTTCATCAAGCACAGTTTATTTACAATTTACAGTGTATTAACAACTATTTTCTCTATTAAAAACGAACATAATATGTGATATCTTTTTAGAAATTGCAAATTGCACAATATGGATTCTATCTTTATGGGCAATAATCACCATTTTCGATGATCAAAACGAGTTGAATATCAAGGTTTAATTTACCAATTTACCATTTCTTATCATGACTTTTATCACGGCTTTTATCACGTTCAACACATTTTAAAATATATTTTCTTTGAAAAAATTGGGAGCCAAGCCAGACACTGCTGGTTCTCTTGTTATGAGCTATCTGTGTTGTATGTTATCTGTGTCGTGAGTTATCAAGGGAGTGGTGTATTAAGAGGTTAGTGTAGGTATGGTTGGCCTGGTGTCAGGATAATGTGACTGGGTGGGACATCATGCCTCATTGATGCTCAGAGTTCATTGTTGTTTTCAGATATAATTTGAGAAAAATATTGAAATTATTAATTGGAATTACAAAGTACTAATTTAAAATTTTGGATTGAAACAATATTTTGAGATTATTAACTACTCAGACATTTTTGATTGCATCAGTGTGGCCCATCAAGACTTTCAGGACTTTTGGAATTCAGTTAGAACATCTGGACTTGTATGCAACATTTAAGATTATTTGGGATTTAGTTCACAATACTGTTAATTTCTCAAATTTTCAGTTTGTAATATAAAGAATTATTCCTATTAGTAAATTTGTTGGTCTTCTTTCTGTTACATAGTTTAAGTTTTAGTATAGTAAACATATAAGCCTGATATTTTTTTGGTAGAATAGGAACTGAATGCATTTTCCAGGTTTCAATTGTACTGACTGATTGACCTAGTCATCACTTATTATAAACGTTTTTTTTTTTTTGTTTTTATGCCAATCTCATAAGGCAAATGTCATACAATGTTTGCCATTAACCAATGAAGTCTTGACATAACCATTTTTAACCATAATGCACAGAACATTTGATCATGCCTTCCAGCTTACTTGTCATAGATTTTATTTCTATGAGTGTAGAAAACCTCATTCTGTGGATGTATTTATGTTTATATATATATATATATATATATATATATATATATATATATATATATATATACAGACACACACACACACACACACACACATCAGTCCCGCTGGGATTTTAAAACTAGGAGTCTATGACTCCTAATTTGGTACAAATAGAAGACCCAACAGTGCAAAAATTACAGTTCCTACTAAGCAAGAAATCACATAAATTCTTCCACTTGGCTACTGTCGCATCCTATCAGTTCTAGCAACTTTAGCACAGTTCTGAATCTCATTGAAATCTTCATTTTTCCGTTTAACTCCAAAATACGTCTAAATTTGCAAATGACATTTTGTCTGAGTCTCTTTATATCGAGTTTGCATGCAATAATTATACACCAACAACCAGAAATGTATTCAATAACGCTGGTTTTTGCCAATGTTGCAAATTGCAATTTTGCTTTATATATTGGTGAGACACTATACAATCTTTCAATATTTTTGGCTGTTAAAAATGGTGTATACAGTCTTGAGTTTGGAGTGGAACTTGGATATAAAAATGCACTGGAATTGTTTCATAAACAAATCCTAATTTCATATTGACAAAGTACCCTAAGAGTACATTGTTAAATCATAATCCACTTTTGCTGATATATGGCCTTCATACTGTATACTGTAATAATAATCAAACTAGCCACCAACTGACTAGCTACAATGGATCACCTCTGATGGCAGAAAGTGAAATGACAATTGACCACATGACAGCAATAAAAAAAATAGAAAAACTGAAAAAGAAAAAAGTTTTGTTGCAACTTCAATGAAAATAGGTTACCTCTCAAGCACCAATATATTTGATGTTGCTGCAGCAATAACAAACAGGAGGTATGTGTTTGGTCATTCATTAACACATCCACTTTCATCATAACAAGCTGGTAACCTCTGATCAAAGAAGTCAGCAAGAATCTAAAATAAAAGCATTGCTTTAATGGTGATTAGAACAAAACTTCTCTCTTTGCAATAAAAACAATCATATGGAGGACTCCTGTGTGGGTGATTTTTCTGCGTCCCAAATATGGAATGTATGTCCAAAGATGTAATTCAGCGTTTCATATATATATATATATATATATATATATATATATATATATATATATATATATATATATATATATATATATTATGTGTGTGTGTGTTAGTGAGATAGAGAGAGATAAACAAATGCAGCTTTTGACACGTACAATAATTGTAACATTTACAACTTAAATGTTTCTCTAGATAGGAAACAATTTTTTCACATAAATAAATTTAATATTGTCAGTCACCATTCATAATCAGTGGCAGTTGGATCAAACAGACAATGCAGTTGAAATCTTTAGTTTATTTTTTGTTATAGTAATTATGCATATGGTTGCTGTATATTTTATCTCTGCATCGTTTCAGTGTTATAACTTTAATTAGTACATGTACATTTATACAGTGTGTGATTCTGAGCTTGTGACCAAAAGGGCACCGCTTTGAATCATGACATCAAGGAAGCATGTAAATGCTACTATGGTATTTCATTGGTTATGGTACTTTGTTCCAGTTGAACCAGTATCTCTTGTAGAGCCATAAAATACCAGGTTCAGACAGTGTTTGCAGAGTCCAGTAAACTCATTGGTTGTTTACTGCAAGTTTGGCAAATGTAGGTGCAAATAAACAAAGGATTGGCAGCACACAGAGTTAGTACTTTGGGTTTTAGGTCTAATTGTCCTATATATTTGATATCAGTAGATAGTACTTTTTGTTACTTTCATTAAACCTACTCACATTTATTAGTGTTTATATATAGTGTCAACTGCAAGAATTTGTTGCAGTCTAGTCATGAATCATTTAGACATTTATTATAGAAAAAACATCCAAGAGGGCCTCGATTATTGCATTTTCATATTAATCCAACATTAAATAAGTTGGTCACCTCACTTATTCTTAATAGCCCAATATTTTTTTCCAGAACTGTTTTTTACTCTATTTCTTTAAATTAGACCTAAAATGTCATGTATGTGTATATATTACAGTGTAAGAAAAGACATTCAAAGCAAGATGAGTGACAACCCAGTGGGAGCTGGTGATGGCCGTATCATGTCTGTGGCCGGGTATCAGGTTTTTCAAGCTGGAGATGATGGTAACTTTTGAAAGAAGATAGAGAATAAATACTTTTGGTTAATATTGTAATTTTACTATTTACTGGTCTGAAAAGTCAAACTGTCCACAAAGCCTGCAATCTGACCAGTGTTTATCCTTACTATAAAGTGACTAATTATCAAACAGAATTTCTGATCTACCTGATAAGCCAAGTGAACACAACACTTTATTCATTCCTGATTCATGGTAGTGGTAGTTTAATTCATTTTTCTATTTCCCATCCTTTCATTTACAAAACCACATTTAAGTAATGCCAATAACATACTCATTTAATTAAATGAGGATTCCATTGGTATGTACATTGCTATAGAAGTTAATCGTGTTACTGCAATCTCGTGTCTTTATTTTTAATTGTTTTTTCTTTCAGTCTTTTCATTATGGACAAACAACATAAACATTGTTTGTAAAATATCTTTTTGTAAAAAAAAATTGTATGACAAGCATATAATCTTTTCTTTCTTTCCCTCAGTCTTACATATTGTATAGACCTTACAAAAATAATAATTTGTGCCTAAAAACTTAAATTGATTGAAAAATGTTTAAGAGTAAAATTGAAACAAAGATGTTTTCTGCAACAAGAGTGAACTGTATTTGAATCATTTGCACCAAATAGATGTTTTACATACATTTTCATGCTATTGTCATCAAATAATTAGAAATATATTATTAATATCAGTAACACTTCACTTGTCACTATTGTGTAGCCTACCAGATACAGAAATCCCTTGACCGAAAAATACTCCCATTTCTAGAAATGCCTAGAATATGTACATCTTAGACCCAGTCTGACTCTCAGTCATGGGTCCATGCGCAGTAGTTATTGTCATTTCTTTTCTGGGTGACAGGTCGTGTTGAGATAGAAAAATCATTGCTTGAGGGAAGCTACTGTTGAGGGCCATAAAATAATAATTTCAGCAGACATCAATTGGATTGTTTTGAAATAGTCTTTGACATTAATGGTAGCTTGAAGAGGAGCAATCACTGATTTGGACATTTGATCAAGTATCATTTGTTTGCCCATAAGACAGAACTGTATACTGTTGGCTTGCAAACCCTGTTGTTGAAGGTAAGTAGACTAACTTGAATTGTGTTTTACTGGTGATGCCTCGATCTGCCAAATGTTTAACAATTTGGAATTAGCAACATGTTTAACGATTATGAATCAATTATGACTTTATTAGGTTAACTTTTAGTCAGATATTGGTGTACAGATATCTTTTCAAGTCAGAATTGTGTGAAGACAAAGGTCAGGTCTTGACTTGATAAATAGAATTTAGCAATACTCTTTATGTGAAGAAAGTCCATGAGTCAATAACTTTGATCCAGAGAGGGTTGTTGCCAAGTTTGTAAAGAGTAAAAAAGGGAGGAAATAGTGTTATTTTGACTTATTTCTTCCGAGCATACAAAGTCATCAAGTTTTCTTTATTAAACTCTAATGGAGAAAAACAAAACAAATTTTGCGAAATTCAACAATAATTTATTTCCTTAGAGTACAAAATTGGAATATAAAGGGAACTTGTAATATTGGATTTAAATCCCATATAATCATACAAGATTATCACAAGTTAAAAAATTCAGAATCAATTCCAATATTGAATGTGCTGATGTACTAATAGTCTTAAATGGGTTGGTGTACAGTCTCCATGTACCGAGTCTCAATGTATCACAATGATATAATCCCAAATGTCTTTAAAAGAATCCCAAAATAGTTTTTTAGTCCAGATAGTCAATGACCACTTTGCAGTTCCAATGAATAATTTAAATAAATGATTCCTCTCAAACTATATCTGAACATGTCAATAAATAATTCCACATACTAAACTTTAAACAGAAATTAATAATTTTGATTTGTGAGAACCTTTTACAAGAACCTAAGATAAAAATAAAATGATCAGGATGTGTTGGTCACAAGTTCACCTCCAGAACATTGTAAGTTTGTATATAAAGCTATAAATTGAAGTCAAATTTCAGTAAACAATTAAAACATACAAATATAAAAATCCCCCATAAGAATTGTCAGTTAGCCCAAAGTTTTTTCTCCATTATGGACAAAGGTCAAGGACACCATGGAAGTTAAATATACATAGATGCAACAGTATTAGACTGGATTAGTGATGATATAAAACTTTATTTATTGGTTTATATATTACTTGCATTTAAAATGAATTGACTTAAATAATATATTTAAGTTAAAAATTATAATAATGTATAAAATAATTCTTTTCTGTTGAATAACATATAAGGCTCGTTCATAATTATAAATGGAAATACTGGTACAAAAAAAGGTCAATAATAGCTATGCCCGATGCGCTGTCTACTTGTTTGTTTCTTACAAAACACTAGTGTTTCTCTTGATTCAACATTAAACAAGAAATTGTAAATGTCATTTTACTCTTTGAATAATGAAAAGTCACTAATAGCTTGTGACTCAGACTGACAATAACTAACAAATTTTGAAAATTTTGTTGTGACTCAGAAAATTTTATATGGACTGAGAGATAATGTGGTCAACAGTCCATTGACTCTTCAGTTATTGAATCTAATGAGATCTGTGGTGTTTGTGTGTATATGTGTGGTGTGAAATAATATTGTGTAATACCAGTCACTGTTGTCTGATGCCCTCATCCCACCCTGCTCTGATGTCCTTAAGTAGTCAGGGTCCTAGAAAAAAAATGGAGTCAGACTGGGTTTATGATGTACATATTCTAGAATGTTCTAATGGACCCATGATGTGGAGTCAGACCTTGTCTATGATGTACATTTTCTAGAACTTTCTGGTAAGCTATACAGTGGTGACAGGTGAGTATTACAGATTAAAATTTCCCCTCCCCCAACTGTATATTCATAATATCCTACTAGAAGCCATGTTGAATCCGGTTACTGTATACTTGTGGGGCTTGTGACCCCATTGTTGGGGACATCTATCCATACATTTTACCAGTCACAAAAATCATGTGACTTAGACAAGTCAAAGTTTAAAGGACATGTTTCTAACCCTGTGTATATGCACTGAATACATTTTGAATAATTTTCATATTTATTTTTCATTTTTCGGACATGTTTCAGTGCAAATCTTGTCTGCAGAAAACTATTACCTAATCATACAAATATTGATATTTGTATTTCTCTGTTCATGATCTGAATAGATTTTTGCACAAATTGTTTGATTTTAAGATTTTTATCATTTTTGTAAATTGTATCCCCCCATTGCTTGCAGATAGTCATATTGGACCAGTCTATCTGTCTGTTTCAAGGCATTGAGATGTTTGTTTCAAATTCTCTTATTGTCAGAAAATTTATACAATAGGCTGGAAATGAATAGTGCCAGTTGGAAACCAAGAACAAAGCTAATTTTCATGTATTACCTGTAGCAATGTTTAGTTCCCCCCACATCATAGTTTTGAAACATTCGTTACAAACCTCACTAGTACGATCAGGTGTAAATCATTTGAGATAAACAAGGACTGGGTTAGATTGTCAGGTAATTTCAATAATTTTGTTCCACACAAATAACCTGAGTTGTCTTACAGTTATGAATGCTTGGAATAGCTTGGGTCCAAAAATCACAATGAAATTCACTGACTGTATGGTAGCTAGAGTTTTCAACCACATAATGTTTCCAGACTTTCTGAATGGATTGCTCTTATTTCTGGGTGGAAAGGTCAGAAGTCAGGGTCACTGCCTGATTGTTGCAGAAGTTTTTTAACAATTGTGTATGGCATGCACATGGAAAGGAAAAACTTTGGTCCTAAGGTCCAAGAGCAAGAGCATTAATTTGAGTTCTACATCATCAGCAGAAACTGAACTTTTTGGTTGGCTAGCACTCAGAGTGAGAGAGATTTAAAATATCTTGATCACTGAAGAAAAATTGTCTCTACACACTGTTGTTCTCCACTGCCTGCATTTATCAAACTTGGCTTGCAATTGGTGAAAGGAAGAATTCTGTTGATCTTGGGGTTCATTAGAGTTCAGTAGGTGAAAATTCATGACTACTAACTGAAAGCAGAAAAAATATTTTCACAAATTCATTTCTCCATTATTTCTGGTAACCAGACTTCATGGATGGCTTAAATGAAGCAGAACTGTGGGGTCAATACATCAGGTGTCAAGGTCAGTGTCTGAATGAAGAAAACTCATCTCTCATTTATGAAAGACATTAAAGCAAACTACTGTGATGATCTTTTGAGTTGGTATGTGGGAAATAAGGATTTCCTCAAGAAAGCAACTGCCCTTGATCATAGGTTCCAAAACTTCCCTTTTGTGACCAATAGTCAACTACAGCTGTTTGGTTGCATCCACTTATGAATTGGTCAACAGGAACCCTGACACGATTCCACCTCCTCCTGCATTAGTTTCAGCCATGTAGGCAGAGGACATAAGCCTTTCATCTCTTTTGTCCCCATTGATTAATGCCTCTGTCTCATTCCAGCCAGTTAAAGTTGACTCTGCTTTCCTTTTATCTGCATCAGCTAATCACAGCCATTGTTCCAGCAGAGGCAAGTTTTGTTTTACTAAGACTTCTAATGGTAATGCTGGTCTTGCTTTCATATTTGGTGATGAATATAATACTGAAACTTTCCTTGAAAAAGTAACTGAAGAAACTGACAGCAACAACGATGAGGAATCCATACCCTATACAACCATGGTCAGTTCATTGACACCAGCTTTCTGTGCTATCCAACTTGTACAGGTGAGCTGCTCAGAATACCAACAACTATCCCTTCTAAATGAGTTGTTTTTAAGCAGCAAGTAATATAGAGAACATTGATGTCCTGCTACTTCATTAAATAAACATGGCCATATCTAAATGTCTTTTTTGTGTGCACTATGATCTCGGAAAATGTATGCTAGATTGATACAGCACATAATCATAAAATAAAGTTTTTCTTCTTAAAAAAAACATTTGTTGCACAGCTTTGGTTTAAAAACTTATTACGTTGGTTTAAAAACTCGTTACATAAACCAACATATTAATGACTAGCTTCAATTTTTGTCCAGTTAAAGAATTTTGCTTTTTTAGTCATTAAAATATTTTAGTGTACCAGAGTCATGCATGGAAATGTGATTTTTATTAATGGTCAAATGGTGTATATATATATATATATATATATATATATATATATATATATATATATATATATATATATGGAATTTTCCTGGTACCAAAAAATAATGCCAGGTAAGCCTAATTTGGTTACTTTAAATTCATTGCTGCTACCTGATCCAGTATTTAGCCCTCTTGGTTGAAGGCTACAAAGATTTGGTGGTGTTGATATAATTCATTTACCATATTATTCATTTTTCTGATGATGAGAAGACATTTGTTAGTGTAATGCATTTGTGTGTTGTTTTGTTCTCTTAGCAAACAGCACATCCCCGATTTCCCAAACAATTATGTGAAGGCAGAAGTGAGTCTATGAAGTTCAGATGGTTTTTACATGTCTGTAATTTATTTTAGTTGATGTATAAATATGTACTTGGTCTTTCGATAATTGTATCTTTGGTTTTTAAAATTGCATTCTTTGTCCAAGTAAAACATGTTTCAGGCTTGTTTTTTGTTGTTTGCAGGAGCGCCTCCCATTAAAGAGGAACCATTCGATCCAGAGTATCAGGTGGCCCTCAATTCCTCTGGTTTATCAGCATCCAGCCCTGTTCATCAGCCTGTAAGAATAAAAATAACACAGTGTAAAATACTAAGCAAAATAGCTTGAACAGCTTGTGGATTATGTAACACTTAGAGAGATGACATAATCCATTTACTGTTTTTGTATGGTTCTTTCTATTTCTAGTTCTAACTTTTAATTGGTTGCTAGTGCCAGAAAACATATTTTGATGGAGGAATGCATATTTAAAAAATTTGAGATGGATAAACAAATTTATTTTCAGCATTATGTACAGTCCCAGGATCTCAACAGAAGTTCAGCTATGTATTCATTAATACAGTAGTATTTATTCCCATCATGTATGCATCTCACTTGATTGCTTGTGTTTAGATACTATATCGTCAGTTGGTTGTTCAAGCTGTTTTGCCAGAGTAATTGATCAAACATAACTCATTAGTGAGAGAACCTAATTTCTAGTCTAGATCATAAAAGTCTGAGCTTAAGTTTTCACTCTCGACCATTTTTGTGACTAGCTGACACAAGACCTAAGCTTACAAGTTGGTCCAGTACTCTATATCATAACAATTAGATCTTCAAATTTCTGTTCAATAACTCTTGCTTTTAGCTATAATTGAAGATGACTAGAAGAGCTTTTTTGCCTGTTGTCCATTAAACTATTTGCACAAGTTTGTTATCGCTATTTCTCCTAACGTAATTGGGGGATTGCCATGTAATGTCACACGCAGATAGTACATTGTAAATTCTGGTTAGTGATAATTGGAAATTGTGCCTATTGGGCATCCAGTATGAACTCCATGACAATCATTTTGAAAATCTAGTTATCTCACTCCTTCTTTCAAGTGGAAAGACATATTGAAATGTGCTTTTCACCAAAAGTCCTTATGGTGTCTGGTTGGGCTCCAACAAAAGTGGTGCTGATTTGAAGTCCATTATGGTCACTATGTAGCCATCTTGAAAATCTTGGGTTTTGATACTAGTATTTAGTACCAGCTACTGTTGCATTGCTGCTTTTTGGGGGTGCTAAATTACCAGACCAGGCTAAAAATAATCTCCAAGTACTAGAAAAACTATCAGAAACATGATCAGTCTGATTCTTTGGTCATATTCAAGATACAGAATATCTTTCTCACAATCCTTGGACTGGTTTGGTCATACATGTGTCTGGACACTCATTGAACTGTACCTTCATTTTTTTGTTTGCAGGTTTCTTTTGGTAATGTTTTAATTTCTTTTAACCCAGTCCTTGCTTTTTTTTTTTTGTTGCGGTTTTGGTTTTTGGGGTAGGGGGATGCTTAAGCACCACTGGTCCTACAGCTTTTATGACCACCACAGTGACACCTTGAAATATAGCTACCCGTTTTCAGTGGAAGTCATATTAACACCAACAAGGTTTAATTGGTTTAATATGACAATCAGACAACCAGTATGGCAGCCATCATGAAATAAAATCTTGTTATTGCTGCTTCACCTGAACAGAAAATTGTATTGACATGACATTGTTCTGCTTGGACATCCAATATGGTCATCATAGTTGCCTTCTTGAAAATATTGTTCACACTACTCGTCCAGAGTGGATACTAGTATTGTCACTAAAAGATGAACAAATCATATTGGATCCAAAATAAAAATGTTGCCAGTCAGACATCCTAGTATGGCCACCAACATTTTTAAAAAAAGTCTTGTTCTTGTTACTTCATCTGAACAGAAAATCATTAGCATGATATCTTATTATGATGTCTACTTGGTCCTAAATGAAAATGGTTTTGCTTGGAAACCAATATGGTGACCATGGTACCATCTTGAAAATATTGTTCTCACCACTAAATGAATGGTCATATTGGCATAGAACTTGCACCAATTGAATTCTTTAATTGGTCCAAAATGAATTGGGGCCTATATGACATCCATTATGGCAGACTTGGCATTCATTTTCAAAATGTTATTAACTCCTAGACAAAAGGCAAAATGTCATGACAAAGCAGAGGCTTCTTATGATATCTGGTTCTTCTGAAATGAAAATGTTAATGCTAACACATCCAATATGGTCACCACAGCAGCCATTTTGAGATCTAGATGATGAGTACATTCACATCCCCATCTTACCTAAAGGAAACTCATCTGGTTTTGTCTGGGAAAGGTTTTATTTCAATCTTAGGATTTCCATTCAGCCCATCTTCTGCCACCAGAGCTTTTGTCATGGTGATTGGAATTATAGCAGTGCATTTGAGATCTTTTAATTACTAGTTGATACACAACATCCACCAAGATCCTCTTCTGAAGGACCTGTTCTTCCTTTTGTTGATGACTTGTCTTAGTCTAATCCCTAAACTAGAAAAGTTGGATTTTGTCCCTCTGGGAATTTCCTCACCAGTCAGAGGGTAGTTCATGTCTTCCCAGGCAAATTTGAGCCCTCTGATGGTTGATTTGCCTCTGCTTCTCTCTCCTGGTTACTTACATTTCAGTTGTGAAATTAGCTCTTCCAGGAAGACTTCATTTGCATCCTTTCCAGTTCTTGATTCTAGCAAACTGGAGGCATCACAAGGAAAATCTCGGCTTGAATAATCCTGGGATCTGAAGTTTGTCATGAAATGAGTTGGTGGCTAAATCTGAATCTGCATTAAGCCCTGATTCTGACCCCTTAGACCCACTCCTTTCTGTACACACACCTGTCAGATTTACCTGCAGCCTAATGTTTTAGTTCTTCAGGAACTGTGTTCTCTAGAAGAACCAGCCTTTCATATCAATAACAGGAAATGTCTGTGTTTGTAGCCCTATAAGTGTGTGTCAGCAGTGTAGCTGTGTCATGCTTGCTTCATACAGAAATGGGCTACACGTGCCTCTTTAAGGGAGGAAGTTTGGAATTTCTTTTGATGGACAGTCTCATCTTAGATCACTCTCATAGTCCGTTGTATTCCAGACAAGAAAAAGCCTGGCAGACTTCCTGTTCAGGCAATGTTGTGTGATGATCCTATTGTTCTTTATGCCACTTTATTGTGGAGTTGTCAAAGCTGAACAACATATTTCCTCTTTTTGTCTCCAGTTTTGGACCAAAAGGTGTGTGGTGACACTTTAAGAATTAGCTCTGATTGTCTGTACACCTATGCCTTCCAACAAACGAACTTCTAAGTCACTGCTTATCCTGACAACCTCCCAGTGGCACCAGTGTTCATGGTTCAGCGATCTCTTAAACCCACAGGAAATTTAGCCCTTGGGTCATAACAGAAAGATGTTTGACATTCCCATATTGTAAATGTATACACACTTAAAGATTACCACTCCATAAATATGTGAACAATTTCTGGGCATGAAAAAAAATGTATACACCTGAAATTATTTCTTGTGTTAATCTTAAATCATACCCCACCCATCTTAAGAAACTAAATCCTCAGGGTGGAGATCAGAACAGGGAAGCATGGAGATTCATCTTCAACAAACACAGAAAATTTGTACCAGTCTATTAAGTTTTAAAGGAGACAAACTTGCAAAACTGAAATTCACGCAAACTCCGTATATAATTTGCTATATATATGTTTCATTTTTTGAAAATTTGTACCTTTCTTTTTTTACTCGTTACGAAGAAATTTATGAAAAGCCGATCATCTATCCCGATCCGTCTTGAATAAACTAATGCACTTCCCTTCCCCTGAACAATTTGCGGATGTGACGTCATTTGAGACACTGTACACGCTGGCATTGTTGATAATAGCAAAGGAGTCTGCAGTTTTATCAATAAAGCACGACAAAAATTTTGACTACATGAAATCACCTAACGGTATTATAAAATAATTATTTTATATTACCATTAAGGTAATTTCATGTAGTCAGAAATTTTGTCATGCTTTATTGATAAAACTTCAGACTCCTATGATAATACAGTCAATCATTCTATGAGTTGGCTGTACTTGAATGTTTAAATTATGTCGACTATCAGTGATGACAGTGATGTGGATGACAATCCAGAAGTAGAATATTTCATGAACATCCAACCTTATATGTATGAACTCAAGACAAATTCGTGTGACAAAGATGTACAGGAATCATCAGGTTCTGACGATGACGATAATTATAAACTACCTTTAATTTTAAATACCAAACTAAATAGCAGTACAAAATCTAATCAATAAACCGGGTAGAGAGAGGGCTATAATTTTCTACCGATTATGATTTCTTTCACAATTCATTTTTTTGTTTCATTAATTCCTCTTCTTTTTTTTTTCATTTTCTTTTAAGTCAAAACAATTTAATATTGTAAAGTAAATGTGTTTCAATGTCCAACCAAGAATGGAATATTTGTTGCCAATCTCAGCTGCTCTTGGAAGAGAAAATGTGTGTGTGAGAGTGAGAGAGAGAGAGCACATGTTACAATACCACCTCTTCCAAGGCGCCATAAACCAATATTTTAATAAATACCACATAGCCATGTATAAAGTGATTGAATTGTGAAATTATGTGTAATACTATCCTATTCAGTAAATTATTTTGTCCTTTTAGAGTCTACCGACACATATAGACGATTTTTCCGCTGGGTGTGGAAGATACTAGGTAAAAGAAATATAAAAATATTACCATCATGTGTAGTGAGCACAATTCGCAAGACCTTCTCATCTGAAACCTTCACATGATTCCAGACCTGTTTACCCGACCGTATTTGACCGTATTTGTACGGAATAAAGCCCATCCGTACGGTCATACGGTCATTGAACTAAAAATACGATTTGAGGTTGCATTTATTTATTACTTTTTAAAATTAATTTTTTAAGCTGTTTTTTTTTCCGTTTCGTTGTATCGTCTCTTCGGTCCGCATCCGCGTCCGCATTTTGTGCCACGTCACTTATTTTGACATTCTCAACATCCGGTTGTTTAAACAAAGGAAAATGCCGACAAGAAAGTTTCAGCACGAAACTGATGATGAAAATGGAAAGTCTAACACAGAAAGCAGCATTTTCTACCAGTTTATTTTACTCTGTGGCTATGCCTTAAATCATCGTCAAAAGGAGAACATTTTGTGCATTGCACTGTTTGCAACTTAGACTTTTCCTGTGCACATGGTGGAAGAAATGACTGTTCACGGAATCGGAAAATCATACAAAATTGAAATCATTAGTGAATGGAAATAGAAACATTTTGTCAATGATGAATTTTAAAGGAAAGGAAGTCAGTGATCAAAACATACTTCAAAAACAAATAACACGTGCTGAGGCGATTCTATGTGAGTTGATCGCAAATATGAATTTGTCATTGAGTACAGCTGACAAGTTAACGGAAGCAATGAAAAATAATTTATTAACCTTATTTCCATTCTAGTAAATATTAACAAAGATGATACTAGATTTTATCAGATAAATAATTTTGCCTTCACCTATCTAGATAAACTTATTATTTTCTAAGTGGATGGGTGGTAACAATGTCATAATGTTTTATATCAAGTCGTCCTTAACTATTAAAAATAGAGAATTGGCTTTAATTAAAATGTTATGGATACGTGTGAAGCTGAGAAAACAGAATTTCTAGAGAAAGTAACGGAGGTAAACAACAATAAATTTGGTTATGTTGTATTTTTTTGTGGTTTTTATCACTATAATATGAACAGGATGTTTAAGTCAGTGGTGTTCAATTTCTGCATATTTGTGTCTTGAAACACAAAATTAATTGAATACCAGCGTCTTTGCAAACTAAGAGTTATTTACACAATATTGTATAGTCATTATGTCGTGTAATACTACATAATGATAATTATAGCATATTGGTAGTATCTACTATTTGTTTGCTGAAAATACTGACTGCGGTCTGAAAATACTGACAGGCATAGCTTAAAATACTGACAGGAAAATTTATGGGTAAACAGGTCTGTGATTCATGTATTCTCACTTCTGACTGATGAATCTGAAAACTTATGACAGTTCTAGAAATTTGTGTGAATGATGTGTATAATGGCAAAATAAAATATCAGAAGCTACTGAGGTTTTAAACTTTATTGGCTGAAATTACACATTCATGTATTGAAATTTTGACAGTGCTTCTGAATTATCGAGTCCTTAATGCTCCCACAGGAGTCTGCAGTTTTTTCAATAAAGCACGACAAAATTTCATGTCAGAAATTTTGTCGTGCTTTATTGATAAAACTGCAGACTCATGATGCTCCCTGGCCTATGTCAACTACGACTCGCCGGTGTGCTTCCCGTCTTCTGTCATGTTATCAGAGTAAAAAAATATTTTTAAAAAAGAGTCGGCACTGCATCAGGCTTCAAACGCTAACATTTTGGCTCAGACGCAATAGTTTGAAGAGTCTCTGGTCTTTTGAAAAACTTTCATGCTCGAAATGTCTCGGTCATAAATCCCTTCTCTCTTTAATTTGATCGCCCATACAAATCACCCTTTAGGGTCCTATAGAAATGTGAAGAAAAAAAATATTTGTCGGGAACTGCTATTACTCACACAATTCAGAGCTGCGCATTGAAACATCATTCTACTTGACACTGAATTTTTATATGCCTGTTGTTCGGGAATTGACTCAAATGACGTCACATCCTGCTTGTATGAAAGTTAGATAACTTGAGAGGTAGGTTCTTTCTATTTGATCTCGGAATTCAACGCCGTTTTATTATTAAATGTTTGTGCAAATACAATAAATGCAACAAAAAAAATAGGATAGATTATATATACAAACTACTACATATCCTATTTCCAATAAAATTTTGCAGGTTAGGGTTTTTGTCCCCATTTAAGCAAGTTTTTAGATCGTATAACATACATCAAAGCACATTTTTTGGAAAGATATCTTTTTAGGCATAATACATAGCATTTCTATTTTCAGGCTCCCATCAGTGGTTTGTCGGGGCCCAGCAGCATGGAGGAGAGTGCAGCTGGTCTGTTTGATAGCTTGTCCAGTCAAAAAATTCGTGACATCCTGAAGAATGTCTTGGACAACAAGAGTCGAGAGTTGACAGTCAAAAATGTTGTGGAGAGCTTGCTGCAGAGGAATGAGAATGTCTTGTCACAGAACAGCCTTCAAACTCTGAAACCTAATCCTCGGACAATAAAGCCCAAACCCAATGGTGCAGCAGATCAAAATGAGACCTCAATTGGTACTACCACGATTGTTCCCCCTAGGTCCCCAACCAGTTGCTGTAGTATTCCCCAGGATGATATTGCACACATCAGCCATGCTCTTGTAGAGGAGCCTGTTATTGGAGATAATGGGGAGAAAGTGAATAATAGCCTGCGGTTGGATATGGTTTGTGCTGTTGGGTCAAAGGTCATGTTAATGACCTCTGGAGGACAGTCGTTAGCCATGGACATAACATGCTACTGGTGTAACTTCTGTAGTTATAGATCGGAAAGAAAAGAAGCTCTTCTGCAACATATCATGGAGCATCGTTTCCATTGCAAGTATTGCAAGTACCAATCTTTCTCCCGTGCAGATGTCATCCGTCATTGTAATAAAGAACATGACATGTTTGCAGACACAGCAAAAACGTTGAAATATTGTACGTTTTTACCTGACTACCTTCAGTCTGGAATGATAAGAGAGGATAATGAAACTGGCAAGAGAAAGGCAGAAAACAATCTTGATAGTGAACCAAATGCAAAGTTGGCAAAAACCAGTGAAGAGAAAAGGGCAGTAGGTAAAGGAGCAAAGAACACAAAAGCTAAAGATGATGAATATGAGGCTTTTGATATGGAAGTGGACGAGGTAGATGAAGGACCTAGTTATCCTGATGTTGAAGGTGATGAACAAGATGAAAGTGAAACAAAGGTAATCTCTCCAAAGAAAACTCCAGTTCCGGTTGCTTCTGTACCAATCACTCATGTGATAGGCTTAAATTCAGCTCAACCACTGACAGCTCAGTCATTACCAGTCCTAGCTCCAGCCCCAAATTCAGCATTTGTTTCCAGTCCAATCCTCTCCTCTGTCTTAGGTCAAACTAGTCCATCTGTTGTAGGACTTGTTGGTCAGCCTTTACTTGCAACAACCAGTCAGCCAATCATTAGTTCTGTTCATTCTATTGCAACTAGTCAGTCAACCTCTGGGCCATTCATAACAAATGTTATTAGTGGTCAGCAGGCTGTTGCTGCAGCAACAGCAGGAGCAGAACCAATAACTACACCTACTCCACCTCCTCCTCTGCCTCCATCAGAGTCACTCAAGAAGCAGAATGTAGTGACTGTGTCATCAGGACTCTGCTGGAACTGTGGTTATTGTAATTTTGTTACCTTAAGTCAATCGTATCTAAAAATTCATCTCAATGCCAAACATCAGGGAAAGGCCCATAAGTATGTGGCCATGCTAGTTTCATCAGAGGAGGAGATGAAAAGGATAAAAAAGAGTGATGCTGAGATGATGAATGCCCCACCTGGAGGAGGCATGGTTACTGTTGGAGGGACAAATGTCACAACACCTAGCTATGCATTGCCATCTAGCTCTCAGGTTGTCATTGATAATGCTGAAAAGGTGAGTGGTGAGAGGGAGGAGGGAATATCAGAGGAGGAAAAGAAGAAAATTCCACAAACATATAAATGTGCACATTGTAACTTTAGTGCTACTCAGTATGACAGAGTTAAGTCCCATTTGTTGCTGAGACACCAGTCCTCAGTTATGTATGCACTAGATATGAAAGCTGTCAAGCTTCGTCAGAAACGATATCTTTTCTTCTGTCTGAAGAAGGACTGTGAATTCAGTACAAAGGATTTGGAGGATTTCACAAACCACACTGACGAATGTACCCCTTGGTTGGATGGGAACCAGGATGATATTGACACAGGTTTGGTTAAGGCACTGGAACTTACAAGGCAGTTTGCAGCTAAAGTGGCAGGGAATGCATTGTTGGGACAAAAGGATCACAGGTCTGAGAAAACCGCAGAATATGGCTGTTATTATTGTTCCTACGTATCAAATAATAATACCAGGGTTAAAAAACATGTGCTATCCAATCATAAAGACAGAAGTCCAATGATCAAAGATCTCATGGGAGACAAAAAATCAAAGCCGACTGTCTACTTTTGCAGCTATTGCCTTTGGGAGAGCCGAGATGGAAGTGAACTTGAGATCCACTTGCGAGAGCGACATAATGATGTGACAGAGGCAGAAAAACACAAAAACCCACCTGTACAACAATCTTCATCACCAAATATTGTTGACGAGACATCATCTTCATCACCTTTTCTATCAACAGCTTCATCTGCTTCATCAGAGAATGAAGATGAACAGGGAGATTTAGATTTTGATGGTAACATTCCAGAAGAAGAGATAGAGAGGGCCATGGAGGCTTACATTACTGATGAAGCTAGTCGTGACATGCAGTCTGGGAGACCAGTTCGTGCTTCAGCTATACGGGCACAGGTCAAAGTACGGGCACATGGACACACTCCTACACTTTACATGTGCATTCACTGTCAGGAAATTGCATTTGGAGCAAATCTGATACGAAAGCACATTCGCAACATGCATAAGAAGCAACCTTTAAGAGCCATTGATGTAAAGCGGAAGATAAATCATCAGCAGAACCTTACTTGCATCTGCCCTAAAGAAGGATGCCAGTTTGTTTCACAGGAAGCAAATGAAATGTTAAATCATGCCACAAAAGAACATTCCCTTCCAAAGTCTGATCCAGACCTCACGAAATTACAGGAAAAATTTGTACCTCCTGCAAATGTATTTCCTAGCAAAGGTAACGCCTCCAAGAACAGCGCTACTGAGGTGTATGAGTGTCTTTACTGCTCAACTTCCATCATGTTTCATTCTAAGTCTGATATTAAAGAACATATGCTAGTGAAGCACAGCACTGAGGAATTCATATACCGGGATGTGGTAGCATGGAAGAACAAACAGGCCAGCCGATTCTACCTTTGTGTTTCAGACCAGTGCAGCTATTCCACCACAGAGCAGAAAGATTACACAATTCACACTTTAGCACATCAGAATGCACACATCTACGAGTGTGCAAAGTGCCAATGGTTCACAGCAGAGCGAAATTTGGTGTCAGAGCATGTTAAGCAGATGCACTCAGGTGAGCAGGTAACAACCATGGAGATTGACCTCACAGTGGACGCCAATGGAGAAGTTGTTAAGATGGTGGGAGGAACAATTATCAAGCAAGAAATGTAGAACAAAATTTTTTTTAAAAAAACATTTTGATGCACAATGAGAGAATGTTTCTTAAAATTTGTCAAATTTTTTTCTTTGCAGGCACTTTTCCCATATCGGGGTAGTTTAGCTGTAATAAAAAAAATTCTCATTGAAAATAAGGTAATGCTTCCATGTATGCATGTTTTAAAATATTTGCTCGCAACAAAGATTCACTCAGAATGACTTTGTAGATTTGTATGCTGGTGGACTTGTTTTTTGTACAATTGGTTATTTTTACTTAGAACTTTTGAAGAAGAATAACTTGAGTTGTCATATCTTAGGTAATCTCAACAATAATCTTTTGGATGTGTTGCAAGAAAATATGTAAAGATATATATGCTGAAAATTTTTAACTTGTAAATCCAGATGTGAAATGTGCAACCAGCTGCACACAGGATAGATCCAGAATCACTAACCTCCAGGTTTGCTAACATCCAGGCTAATATCTTTGCTCTTTGCTGGAAATCAAAAGTCTAAAGCATTGTGAAGATTTTTTTATTATTTAAAGTCTAGAGCCATTCTATTCACAAGAGAATATGAGGAAATAAGATATAGGGAGTAAATTTTTTGTGTTCTAGGGATAACAAGCCGTTATAATTGCCTCATTTAAATATTTTTTATAATCCAAGGTTCTGCATATTGCTAAAATTAGTTTTAGAAAGGGTGAATTGCCAAATAAAGATTAGTTTTAAAAGGTATTTCTGAATAGTTGCATTTATTCTGTGCTGTATGTAGTATCATATAACCACAAGGAGCTCAGGTGAATTGGAATGCGTCACTTGTTTGACATCTGCTTAATAGCAAAATGCAAGAGCTCTTGGCCATAAAGTCTGGGTCATTACGATGCTTTCTGTACAAAATTTTTCCAGTGATATTGATTGTACATTATAAAACTATTGTTGTGAGGTTTCTTGTCTGTTTTTGTATATCATGAATTTTTATGTTTGCAGGTATGATGACATGAAGATGTTTTCTTTTAATGTTTATCATATTCTGTTTAGTGACTTTTTTAAAATAGATAAAATGGTTTAAATATTGTCTATTTTTAGTAACATTGTCAATAACTGGCAGAAAGCTGTACCAAGATGTTCTTGTCATTTTGAATGATTTATGCATTTTCTTTTTTCTTTTTTTTTTTGGAACTTGTTGCAAGGTTTTATTCTTGGGAGAGGGCAGATCATCAGAACTAGAAAGTCCATGATACCTGAGTGCTTTGTAAGAATTGGGTAGGATTGGGGTGGGGTGTGTTGGTATCTATTCTTCTCTTCAGAAGTTAATGGGTTTCTTTGATGGGTTTTTTTATGGACTGTTTCATGCAAAGGACAAAGTCTTTCCCTTGGACACCAAGTCAGTTGAACCTGGGTTACTGTGGCTTCCAACCCTTAAATGGCAGCCATATTTGATGCAATGTTGTATTAAATTTGATTACCCTTCATGCCAGAGTGCTGTCAAATATTTGAACCAGAGGAATTGTACGTTTCACATGATTTTGTTTGGACGAAGCCGGAAAACCAGAGTTGTTTCAGTTTTCTGAGAGTTGGGCACACCCAAGTCTTAGATGGCTCCAGGAAAGCTTCAGAATATTTTCAAATATTCTATTCAGATGAAGTTTTTGGAAAAATTGTCCGTTTAATGAACTTCAATACGACGATCAAACGTGACAGAGGCGATATAGGTGTGTGGACAGATCTCACCTTGGAGATCATTTTGGTTAATTTTAAAGAATTTTATATATTATGGACACCATGAAAGAAAGACTTGTGTTGCTACTGTGATTATTCACTAGTACATCTAGGATCAATTGGACAAGTTTTGAGAACTTTCTAAGTTTTCTAAAAGGTAATAAAATAATTACTTGTATTTTACCTGTTGTGTTACCTGTCTGTACCTGCATTTTAACAGTTGTAATAAATATGCACATTTTCTTGAATTAGTCATAAAATTTGATTTTTAACCTTGATTTTGACACCTAATCCAGCCAGATATCTTTAACATTGGCAATGTTATGTTGTTTCAAGTCCACAAGTCATTTTGCTTTACAACTCCAAAGTTACTTAGTGTTGAGGACTTTATGTCTACAAAGTTACTTAGTGATGAAAGGGTTAATACTGGCTGCCATGTATAGCATATCGTCTGCTGAAAATGGTGTTAAGTCCCAGAACAACAACTCTTTATACAAGAGTACTTGTTAGATTTGGTCAAGTTCTCTTTAGCAATTTTGTTGTTATTGTTTAAAGTTATTTCTATGTTTAGTAATGGAAACCAAATTTTATCACAGATCTTTATTTCCGATTTGAAAGCCATTTATGCCAGGTTGCTTTCAACCAAGTATAGTTCAATTCAATTTTGTGATTTTTGAGAAGTCTGTGAAAGGTATTGTCTATACTTTATGGTAGATATCATTTTGGTGGTTTTGAATTCCTCGCATGCAGGGATGCTATCAAATTATGTCAAATTCTTTTGAATTGTTGAAATGGCATATTGGCAATTTTGTTTTCTTGGAAGGCAAGCTTGAAAGCCCTTGATGCTTACTATCCAGGTTTTGGCAAAATTTTGTTCGGCTTCTGTGACAGATGTAGTGGACAACTTATTGAATATATCAAGTACATACTCCCACATATAACAGTTGGGTTTATCTTGCAATGCACTGAGCTTAGATTTGATACAGGAAACTAGACTTTACAGTCCAGAAAATCCAACATGCAAACATTATAGACCAAAGTCTGTTCTTGAAAAATGACTGGAACATCTGGGTATGCTTTGTTCTCACTAAATCACATGTGGAACAAAAAGCGTGTGTCTGATCTGGTGATGGATTATGTAGTGGACAAAGAGGATAGTTAACATGCTTATATGTTGTGTGTACTGCAAACCACATGGACCCTGGTCTGCTGACATGTAATGCACTGGCAAATCATGGCCTGTCTTTGTTGTATTGATTAGGTATAACAAACTATATAGACCTAGATCTACTGGCAGATTATGTAACTGCAGATCTTGGTTTGTGCAGTTTGCAGTTTGATCCAACTTGTAAGCAAGTATATACTTGAAGCTGCAGTTGACATTCTATGTACTACAGCTCCGATTATTTGTAACCACCTACAGATTTCAGTAACTAAAACGTTTAATGTGATAAATAGTGCACTGAACTAGGTAAATTGAATCATCGATGTATAATTTACAACCTGACTGTGACCTGAATGGCAACTAGGTAAATTGAATCATATATTTATAATTTACAACCTTACTGTGACCAGAATGGCACTAATACTGGCATCGCATGATATACTTGGACTATAATTATATGGAAACCAGCCTGGAAATGGGTGAACATAAAATAGAATATGGTTTTGGCTGGCTTGGATTGGTTAATAATGCAAGTTATTTTCTAGGAAAGGGAATCTTTTGAGAGCTTATCCTAGTTGTAACTGGAAGAAAAAAAAAGATATTGTTTTATTATTGGAATTTCAGTCCTTTAACAGTCTTGAATTTAGAACACTCATTACTGAAATTAGCACTTTACTCTTTGGTGCAGAATTGAAAGCACGTTTTAGACACAGGTCCAGGAAATGCACTCTTATCCTTTTCTCTACACAGAATCTGACATCCAGATTTTGTCTATACTGGTAAATATAGGTTAGATCATGAGCACACGTAAATGTATAAAGTTATTGAATTTTAAATGTTTTGTTTGCATAGGTTTATTATGGGAACTGAATTAGTACCATTAGTCCTAAAAGCCTGTTCTAATGTGTTTATCCAAATTCATTAGTGTCAGTTACAGCAACATTTTGGTAGAAATGTTAGTATTGATTAAGAGGCAAAACAAAAAATAGCTTTTACTATTTTTTTTTTTTAAAATGCTTCTACCTCTGTTATCCAGAACTTGATATGAACAGAAAAACTTTGCTTGTAAGGAATAGATCCTTAAGTATATTTTGTTATATTTTGTCCCATGCAGAAACTGCACCATGGAACACTCTTCATTGTTGCTGTTTTCACCAGTTACATTCCTAGTGTATATATATTGGTATATTTGCTCATACTAGGTTTGACTTGGTACAGGAAATTAGAAATTAACATATTAAAAAAAAATACATGTGTAAATGGGATGTATGAAATGTGACTAGTGAATTTATGTACTTCATTTTCTTGTTAATTAAATTCTGTTTGTAGTGAAGATACATTGATGAATTTCAAAGTTTTTTTTTTATTATAAATTTGTTTCACTTCAGCTGTAGAATTCTTAAAGAGTCGCACAAGATGATGAACTGTGGTTAATAGTGTACTGTCTATACTTGCTTATAATTAGAGTCAAACTGCAAACAACAAAGATTCTGTTCTGCCATAGTATAATGAGCCTGTAGATCAGGGTCTGTCTGTTTGTTCTACTGATTATTCTTAACAAACTGCTCAGACCAGGGAAGAGCTTTATTCTGTGCAGTCTGCAGTTGGACTCCTGTTATAGGAAGTGTGTATATAGTAATATAGGTTACTGTATATTTTTCTATGAAATTATAATTATGTGAAATTACCATAATTTGCATGAAAAATTGATTTCCGTGGCAGCCAGGTATTTTAAGTATCCAGTAAGACCACTGCACAATGGATGAGTTTCACAGTTGCCGATTATAAGAGACAACAGGGGTGTTGTATAATCTTGCCAAGTGTGTAGCATCTCGATTGTGTACTTGTGACAATGGTGAACTATAACCAAACACCATACTCGTCTGTTATTGGACATCACTGGTTCTGCTTTGAAAGAAGGCCTTTTAAATTGTGTACGAGAATAAATAGATCTCTGTATCGAGACCAGCTTGTGTGTGTCACTATACATTAAACTTTGTATGTGCTATACAACTGGACTTTGCCAGTACTTCCGTTGCATACTTGAACAGACTGAAATTTGTTTCCAGTGTTGAAGAAAAGTGAAGAAGCTTATTGTGAATGGGGGTTCTAAGGATTGACGGGTGAGATAGAGTTTTGTAGATGAATGTACTAAACTGTTCAACTAGTTTTTTTTTTTTATTAACAGCAACTTCATTTTAAGGAGAGATTCAAAAATTAGGTACATATGTTGATTACCATATAAAATGAGAAGAAAATCTTTTCTCACCCAGCATTCTGAGAAATCACAATCTTTCATGTGGTATTAGCGTTTGGATTTTAATTTTGCTGTAAACCACAAAATTAAAGATCTGATGAACTGTGGAGAAAAAAATACTTCAAGGCCATAAATTGCAGAAATGACAAAAGTGGCATTTTTTCAGAAAACAAATTTATTCTGACAAAAAAATTAGTTCAGAGTAACATTTTTGTTACCAAAGTAAAACAGAATTTTCCTGGCTGTGATCTTTTTGGGATAACATTGAGTGTATTTTAATTTTAAGAAGTTGGGGACAGATTTCCTAACAGTTTGTATCCTTCTTTCCTGTTTACTGATAATAAAGTAAAAAACATTTAAAACCTATTTGAATAGATTTTATTATATATGTAAATATATACAAAGTGTATGCACTGTAAAATATGTAAATAGTAAATTGTTTTCAATTTAAAAAAATTTCCAAGGTAACTTAGATAATATGCTCTATACATGTACACATCTCCAGGACTCCTTGCTTTAATCTGGTTACATATGTGTCATATCCAAGTCCCACTGACAATAATTTAATATCTTGGAAGGTTCATTGGTGGACTACAATTTGTGTCCAAAATCTTTTGGTATCATCTACAGTTTTAAGGTGGACTTTTTGGGGGGAAAAGATGCAAAAATATGAAGAAACATTTATATTCTGGACTTTTAATGACCATATCAGAATATACAAATTTTTATTCATGTGACACTACTTAAAGATATTTTATTCATGTGGGGAAGAAAAAATAAATTTTATAGCTGGCAAAATTCATGAGTTGTTGGGGGCTGCTTTTTCTTTGTCTTGATTTTGTCCATTGGCCCACTTGGCTCCATAGTCACACAACCAAGCATAAAAATGGAAAATTATAAACAATAATTTTGACACCAGTAAAATCATAAATATATGTGTGTGTATGAATGTGAGTGTGTGTGTATGTATATGTATATGTGTATATATATATATATATATCAACCAAAATTGTGTTAATTTTGGTGGGGGGGGTCGGTTTTTAATCTGAGTAAAAAATTTTGCAACATGGACTTAAATGTTAGCTTAGTCTATGTCTTTCTAGTCAAGAGTTGTGATGGAGCTAAATGGAGAGTTGAAAGACTTGATCATGGCATGATTGGGAAATGATATTGTTTGTATAAATTAAGTTGGTTTAACAGTATGTGAATATTCAAGGCTGTTGCTGTATATTAGGATATGAAACGACAGCCCCAGGGTATACTGGACAAAACATTTGTACATTGGAACAGAGCCTTTAATATCTCTTCAACTTGTTATAATTATACTACTTGTATGTAAAATTATACTACTTGTATGTATAATTATATTGTGTGTATAATTATACTACTTGTATGTATAATTATATTGCATATAATTATACTACTTGTATGTAAAATTATATTGTGTATAATTATACTACTTGTATGTAAAATTATATTGTGTGTATAATTATACTACTTGTATGTAAAATTATATTGTGTGTATAATTATACTACTTGTATGTAAAATTATACTACTTGTATGTATATATTGTATGTATAATTATACTTGTATGTAAAATTATACTACTTGTATGTATAACTGTACTACCTGTATGTTAAAGGAACATGTAGCAAAGGAAATAAAGCAGCATTTTAAAAAGTGTAAAGGATCAGCTTTAACAGAAATGCTTGTATTTTTTAGAAAAGAATTATTAGGCTGAATGTTTTAGTCATCAAAATTGTATGATTAAAGTTTTCAAAATCGTACAGGTCTTAATTTGCTTCAATACTGCATACATATGTACTGATTTGTTTCAATATTGAATACATTGTTGGGTTGTTTCAATATTGAATACTTCTGTACTGATTTTAATATTGAATATTGCACAATTGCACGTCTTCTGAAAAAAGACAATATTTGACCTAATTTTTTAGATGCTTCTACATATATTTTCATGGCAAGCAGTAAAAAGCAAGTATCCCAAAAAAGGATGTGTAAACAGTGTTAGAATGTAAAAAAATAGGCCACAGTGACCTACTTTTGTAGCACTCTAGTTTCGTGACTGCATACACAAAGATGATGCAGAAACTTACCTAAAGTAGTGCATGATCACGGGTGTAAAAATGGTGTCACGGGAACCAGCTTCTGGTATGATGGTAAAGTACTCCTTAGGATATATGTCTAATTAGTATAAAAAAGAAATATAATGATTGCAAGCATTAGTGTAAAAGGTTTACATGAAAAAAGATTGGAGGTATTGTAGCAAAAGGTATAGCCAGGTCAAGAGGCTAGATATTGCAAGCCACCACCACCCCATTTGGATAAAGGTGCAAGAGAGCTGCTGAAACCAAGCCTCTGGCAAAATGAACTTATTACAAGTTAATTGTTGTAAGTAATGGGAATTGAGAAAGTGTACTTCAGCAATCCCCTTTTTTTCTTACAAAGCTAAAATTGCCCAGTCTTTTTAAAGCAATAATTTCTCAAAGAATATTACAAGGAAAGCAACTTCTAGGTTTGGAACAAACTAAATTTGCAAGAAGCAAGCTTAACATTTCCCATGGACAATTTTCTGGTGAACTTGCCTTGGGTAAGCTGAGATGTATAAAATTCAGAAATCCATAGCCTTAAGTATCTTGACTGGTATGTGAGCCTTTGAGCATAAAGAAATGCTTACTTGAGACACTCCAAACTGGGAGACCCGAGTGGCCAAGCTAGTGAACTTGGCAGACTCCATTGATTGCAGGGTGGCAGAGGAGACTGAACAATCCCTGTTGTCTGACTTTAGTGTCTTGAGGGTGGCATAGGCTAAGAAGCTATGCCAAGAACACTACAGATGTGGAGTACATGTAACAATGTAATGGCTGTGCTATCAAAGCAACCAATGAAGTGCCACTGGAAACAATTCTTTAGACTGAAGAAACAAAATCAGCATGCAGACCGTGGCTCACTTGTGTGCAGGTCTTGGATCCCAAACCTCCTTGTTACAAAAAATAAGTGTATGGCGGGTAGAACAAATATGAGAGGGAGGAGGAAACATTATTTTGGATACTTATGCTTTAAAATAAGATTTTTCAGTGACTTTTCACTAACATCGGCTATACCCAAGTGTCACTATTGAATCAGTGCTTTAGTGTTTCTTGAACAGGTGCTACACTGACTACTGTGCCAGATTTACTCTTCCATAATGCTGCATTAGGATATCAAGTCCATTAATGCCTGTCTGATTTTTCATATGGAGATATTTTGATGAAATGTTTTAATTTCATTTTTAGATTATTATTAAATTTATCTTTACCCATTATACTGGGGCAATGTGGTTTTGAAGCAAGTAATCCTGCAGCAATGCAATAAATTGATAAAAGAAATGAAAATTGCACACTTTAAAACTATTTTAATTTGGGTTTTTGACCATTGTAGGATTGAAAGTCACCAAAATCTCTAACACTTTCCCAGTTTCATAACAATCAGCTATTATTTGCCAAACATCATCTAAAGATGAACTTTGCTGGGAATCGTCCGTTTTGATTTTTTTAAGAATCTGCATCATAAACTTTCATGATAACTGTTCAAACTGTGATAGAATGCTTGTTCTGTGGCCCAACCAATTTTTGTTGAGCAGCCATTCATGTTGAGCCGAAGAACCTAGATCTGTTAACGGGTGTACAAAATGACATACCATGACTGGTGCTATAATAACTCAACTGATGTGACTTGTGGCAAGCACTGTAAGAGTGAACTGAACTTGTTTACTATGTAGAATACATTTTCACAACTGAACTAATTTGCCATTTTCGCCTATCACTACGGTACATGGTAAAAAAATAAGGTATTTATGTTTGCTACTGATGCTAGTCAAAATTCTTTTCACTAATGAGCAAAATCCCTTTGGTTCAGAACCAGAAAAAATTTATATTCAACACTCACTATAACCAGTCTACTAGTCTACCATTTGCTGAATGATTGTAAAGTGAACAAATTCTGCAGTGATCATAATGATGTGCTCAGTCTGAACGCTGTATTGCATCACTCGTATTCATTTCAGATTTGTAAAACTGCTAATTTGTCTTTTCCGATCCAACATGTTTTGAAGTGTGAAAAGATCCATCTGCTCTAGAATTTTTCAGTTATATAACATCCACAAGTCACCATTAATGCATGTTTTACTTAGCATCTGATGCAATTCTTTAAAAAAAATAAGTTATAGACTGGTCCACTAACAAACTATTATCAATATAGTGAATCTGAGGCAAAGTTTCACACTAAAGAAACCAGTCTGTTTTGTCCAAAATGTGCCATGTACAGTGCTACGATTGGAAATTCTATTTCAAGGATGGACCCTTATGCTATTCTAATGATGAAGTCGTTTATATTTAGAATCTCAAATTTATGAGTTTTAAAAAAATAATAAATATGACAAAAGCAACAAAATTATAGATTTATTTTTATTTTGTTTATTGTACCAGAAAAGCAGAATCCATATACAGATGAGTGTATGACATTATTGGGTGATAAAAGCATGATTATGCCAAAATCATAATGGTTGGTATGTATGGCAGAGGAGTGGTGGAGGTTAAGTAACCAAGTGTTTCTAACACAAAGACATCCGATTTGGTATGTAACACACGATTCCCATGCTTTATTACAAAATAATTTCCAGGTCTTTTCCAGGATGAAATTCAGTTTTTCAAGGTTCATTTATGACCAATACTAAATGGAATTAAAGAACATTTTAGATTTGAAAATGCGCATTATTTCAAATTAAAAACCAATTCTATTTCAAGACACTACCATACCATCAGAATCAGGCAAATGACCATGTACTTAACCACAAAATATTTTACAAAAAACAGGTATACCCTGTCTTCAGTTTGTCTAGACAGATGCAATACCTTTTTTTTATACAAATTTGTTCTCTTTTATTTGGTCACACTAGATTACATCAACTATTGACATGAATGAAGAATGTTTAGTACTATTCGGAATTTACACTGATCTTGGCCTATGTATATCAGAAAAAAACTTCTAACCAAGGTGTATGCTAGTGGGATATATCCTTTCATTTTATGTACAAATTTATGAACTAGTTCTTTAAACTCTTAATGAGTATGTACATATGTTGCAATTCCAAAACATGTAATATATACATAGATTTTGTCTCACCATAACTCATACTTCTGATACTCTTGGCAATGACAGTCTGGGAATATCCACTGAAACATGTATGATGTTTCTTCATTTAATGAAAATAAAAAGAAAAATAAAAAAATAAAAAATAGAAGAAAAAAAATCAGAAGCCACCACACTTCTGCATGAAACTACTCTGATTTAGCGATAAAGTCGTACTGAGATCGGGACACTAGTATCTGAAGGTATGGTTGTTGGCGCAGCAACACATGGCGGCTAGTAAAGTGGATGCATGAAGATTTGTATGTTTCCTTCTCAACCTAGCATGTTGTGTTCCTTTTGAGCAGTCATACCTATGACTAAATGCTATGCTATGACTAAATAGCAAAATGCTTTTAACGAGTTACTTTTTCCACTTTATTATTCAAGTCACTATTTTCCATATTTAATTAACAAAGTCTTGTCAAGCAAGTGCTTAAGTTTGTTCCGATTTCTTTGAATACAGTAAAAGTGTAAACTTGTTGCAAAAGATGTTCAGCCTTTTCATAATGAAAAAAAAAAGTAAAATAATACATTGTTAAAGGCATTTCAACTGTTAATGTAATAAATTTGATTTGGAATTGTATTACAAATTTTCATTAGCATTAGGAAATGTTTATAATCAGCTGATAATGAAGAAAATGAATTTACACCTCTCCCCCCATAAACCTTGAAAAAGCATGCCTGCAGGGGTCATACACCTGTCCATTTCATAGGAACCACTCCACTGTGGTCATCCATGATGATGAGCATGCGAGGTATGCAGAGCCCAGCAACTCTTTCGGGATGCACATCAAAATGATGAATGGGGTTTTGCTTAATCCTCTCCACTTTACAACCCCACTGTGACAAGTCAGGTTCCAAAAAATTGTCCAAGTTGTACTGTAGTTGAAGGCAGAGATGAGTTACTGGAGTGTAGAAAGGGGACAGCACCCTTCTGCTGCTGGTCAAGCTTCTGGCCCAAGAAAAACTGGAGGGTGGGTCATTCAGTGTGCACTCTACTTGGACCATTGTGGAATGCAGAAGCAACAGATGTGGGCAAAGGCCTCACAAAGCCTTTCCTGACTAGACAAAGTTTCTTATCTTTAGCACCAGAAAGAGAAAAGGAGACAGTAAGTGTCATGCACTCCAACACCTGACCCATCATGTCAGAAGAAGGGGACCCCAACTTCAGATTTTAGTTGTGCAGAATATTTTAGTATTAAAAAAAAGTTAATTTGATCGATCAACTGTGCACAAAATATTTAACAGGTAAGAAAAATTATAGAATACATTTGCTAACAAGTCTAGCCCTACTGCAAACAAATTCTGTGCTGGTTTATCATGGTTGTTATTGTTTGTGAGGGAGCCATGATAGGTCAGTTACTAGTGTCCCACACGTAATCCAAGGGTCATCAATACCCATCCCTGGCATGGAAGAGTATCTCCAGAAAGGTGCTTGGCTCCATCTCCATGGCGATATGACCAGAAATGTTATAAAAAGGCTGTCAAACCAAAACAACACAAAACCAGAAATGAACTCTGTTTCTTTTACTGATTAATCCAACAAACAAGATGGCAATTAAAGGTCTGTGCAGTCAGCAGTTGGGCTGAACTTTTAAACAAATACATATGGTATAGAAGCAGTACACTAGCATACCAAAATGTTGATCATAATGACCTATTTTTACACAGAACTTCTCAGCTTAAATACGTGTTAAACTTGGGTATTTTCACAAAAGACAAGATCATGACACTTATTTAAATGGCATGGTTATAAATTGCTATTACATTATTCTGTTACTTCTTCCAAATAAATTTAAAAAACTAGAGTAAAGTACTGGCTGAAAACTAAAATCCAGTTCAAATAGAACCAGGTTTCATCAAAGTAGCAAGGAGTGGACATAACTAAAATTGTTACATCACACAAACATTAATTACTATATATACTGAAAATATTTTAATTTAATAAAGACAAAATAATCATTAACTGAAAATACTTGCTCAGACCTGTGTGCCTTAACAAGACTTTCTCAATAAGGGTTTCAATAATTTCCTGTTAAGTTTTAGTAAAGAATAACATTAGTGTATACTGCTATTGTAGACATGAAAACCATGCATTTAAACAGTTCAGAAGTGTACCTGAGGCTGATGCAATTAAAAATGTAAAGTATACTTGGACATTATTTAGTTTCTAAACGTGCAGTTCCAAACCAAAACTCAGGCTTCCAGCTACATTTCTCAACCTGATGTAATCTTGGGGTTTGTTTTGAATTTCATGTAATGAAGGCTATCATTTTTTCTGCCACACAAACACTTGATATCCAAAAGACAAATGTTGCCTTTCCTACTCCAACCTACCACAAGATCTGAATATTCCCTTTTAAGACCTATGTGCTTACTATTTAAACATTGGGAAGCTTATGGTCTTTTTTTTAATGCTGAAAGTTTTGGGGTTTATTTCATGACATTGGGTTTATTGGATGAAATTTACTGAATATTGCCATCTAAAAGCCAGAGTTTTGCATGAAAAATGTCTGAAGTACTCCTGTGGGACTTTTCCACTCTACCAAATCTAATAGGTAGTCCAGGTCCAGATCAAACATGGACAAGCCATTTGTATAATCATTCCATTTATTCCAGAAGTCTAAGTTTGAAGGTCAATGCAGTAAAAAAAAGTAGTGAGCTCAATACAGCAACATCACACTCCAATATAATTTCAGTGCAAATAACACAATTTTAATTTACATCTTTATAGTCATTAATAAAATGGACAAGGAACCGGGGTCAATATTTTCTTCATTTACATTCAAACAATTCTAGATAAGTGGTATCAGAAATTTTGTGGAGGAACAATTTTCATGGTGTTTGGTGTTGTCCTGAACCATAAATTTAAAGGCTAGATGAAAAATTGGTCATATGTGTTGACGACCCACCTCACCTATATTCTGTGTTTTATTCCTAGAAGTTAAGAAAGTTACTAATATTTAATAAATCAACATCAATACTTTTAATCTGGTAATAAAATATTAGCTTGATCACATGCTGCTTTTTTTCTTCCTCGAAAAACTACAATTATTTAGCATCTTATTTGTTTTAATGGACACATACCAATAAGGTATCTGGTAGCTGTAATTTCAACTCACTGTGTTAATATAAAAAAGGATAGACAGAAATGAGAAACAGCATAAAATTTTCAAGCACTTGTAATACTTAAAGTGATGAAGAACAAAAAAGTACTAGTACATGAAAATTAAATATAATTATTCAAAATATCTTCCTAAAAGCATACATTATCTTATCCATGCAGTCTTAGTCGAAAAGAACAAGACACCAGAACAATTGTTAGAAGCTGTCATCAATGGCTGGTAGTAGCTATATACACTAATTAAAGCTCACACTTCACTGATTTTATGACTAAAGTCACAGAATCAATGTTGTCTCAATCAAATCTCATGGTACACACAAATGCATGCTGGGTAAATCCCCAAATTGTAGAAATAAACAAGCCTAGCTTTCTTACAACCACTAATAATTAGGTCTGATCTTTCACTCATTGTCATGTTGCTACACATATCCATTCAGTATGAATTGGCTTCCTTTTTCATGATTGTCTGCCTAACCTATTTTAGCATACCAGTTGTGGAAGTGTGAATTTAATTTTTCTCTGTCCACTTTATTTATTGGTAAGCATGGCAATTGAAGTTGATCTGTACATAAAACTGGTGCAAACAAAATTGATTCCACGGTCTTTCAATTTAGTTAATGTCTTTGCACTTTGGTATCATCAACTTTCTTTCATATTCAGCAATCAGATGAAATCACGGAGTAAGTAACAGATCTGGACAGGTGTTTTATTTGTGTGCTTAGAGGTGGTAGTATCATTTTAGTGTTATTGGCTGCGTCAGCTTCTGTTGATAGTATTGACCTGAATAAAACCATGGTGTATATAATTTATCTTGACGGGTGTTCTAATAATGCTCATAGACAGATGTTCTATTTATGCTCAGAGGTGGTGGTATTGTTATTAGCAGTGTCAGCTTCCATTGACGTTATTCACTTGGATATGGTGTAAGTATTAAACTTGTTGCATATTGATTAGTTCTCATACATGTAGTATTCTTCTAAATGGCCACCTTTTGCATCAAACATCTAAATGGCCACCTTTTGTCGTTGTTGTGCTTAACACCATTTTTCAGCACACGATAGGCTATTCATGGTGGCCAGTATTAATGGTGGAGGAAGAAACCGGGAAATCACCGGAAAGAACCACCGACCCACGAGAAGCTACTGGCAAGCTTTCTCACATATCCACATTCGCCAAAGGCCACCTTTTGCATCAAACATCTAAATGGCCACCTTTTGCATCAGCCAAGTTTTATTCTTTTGTATTCTTTATCTGTAGAGGTTAAAACACTTAATTAAGTACCAGTAAAATTTGATCTCCACAGAAATAAATGATACTACAGTAATTCAAGATAATAACAATAAATATCAGAATGAAGTTATGTGATATATAAATTCTAGAGTGTGGTATTCATACTTGCTTAAGTTGGCCCCAACTGCAAAGAAAACATCTGTAAAAGCAAAATGTTCCAGCAATCAGGGTCTATGCAGTATTGTTTTTTTGATTGTCCTAACAAACTGTAATGACCCAGATTTGCCAGTGCATTAAATGATAGTAGATCTGGATTGATGCAGTTGCAATTGGATCCACCATACAGGTAAGTATACACAGCAGTTATCAATATATGAAATACCATGTTTTACTATTCCTCTGGATTAATTCTGTATTGCATGTCCAATGATAACATTTCACTCTGACAACTGTCTGGACAGTCTTAAAATCAATACCATAATAATAAATAGAAGAAGCACATCTAAAGTTAACATTCTTCTCAAAAACCTTTTAGTTATTTGCTGGGATATCAAATTTTGTCTTGGCCTTGCAAGACAATATTTATGCAAGTAAAAATCAGTAGAATATGTACACTATTCCTGCGGTATCGAATGCACTGCTGCTTCAAAATCAAAATCATCCTCCATTTCTCCTGAATCACTATGCTGAGATACCTGGGATGGTTTTGATTTGGGAGTGTTCTGGGATGCTGGGCGCAGAGATCGGTTTGTCCCTCCACTTGAAACTTTAAAATAAATTAGAAGTTGAATAACATCTCATACAATAACAGAAATCTTTAATCAGAACTTGCAAACACTGACACCTTTAAACATGGTAGTCATGAAGTTGCCATACATACTTGCTTTAAAGTTTTTATATTTTATGTCTGTATTACTATAGTGAAACAATAATACTAGTAGCATGTAATTTTTGTTGAATAAAAAAACATAAAAAACTTATTTTAAAATGGATGTGGTGTTTTGTTACAATGATGTACTTAAATTCATAGTTACAAAAAATGAGCCATTTATATAATAATTAATTTGATGACTGAATTGTTTAAAAAAATTAAAGTTTATGAAAAAATACATAAAATACAGTACATAAGAGAATTAAAACACTTATCATTTTTCAGTTATGTCCCAGGTTTTTATGAGTTGGAGTGCAATTATGATTTATTTATAATTTGTTAAAATTTAAGAGTTGAAAAAATTAATTTATTCTAAATAGACAGTATATTGCTGGACTATTGTGAAAGGACTTTGACATTTATTAATTATCAATTAATTTTGTTGGATTATGTGAAAAATTCATGACTTAGTGACTTTTAGCTTTCACTGGATTACCTTGAAGTAAAAAGTTTTGATGTTAAAATAACATAAATAAATTTATATCTGGAAAAATTGAATGCTTGTTGGGTTTTACCTTGTTTTGTTAGATAAGCCCATAGAAAATAACAGTTTATGTATAGTATTCATACCCAATTTATTTCCATTGAGCTCCTTTTGACTGTCATCAAAGTACTGGCTGGGGTGGTTGATTCCATTGTGTGTATCCAGGGAAAGGTGATGAACAGCTTCAAAATAGTGTGTACATGCCAGTTGGTAGTGGTTACCCTTCAAGTCAATCATAATCTGGAGAAGGAAAAAAAAAATCAGAGTATCTATAATTTTCACACTGAATTGCTAATGATATTATATAAATAATTTGGAGACCATAGAGCACTCAATACAATGCTCTCCATACCGACTTAGAGAAAGCTATAGTGAAGTCCTTCATCATAATACTGTCTATGGGATTTAGATTAGCCTGCCTTACAGGTAAATAACATTATAACAAGTACAGAATGCAGACCTTAAAATCCAGTACATGATGCAGCATCCCTAAATTCATTAAATTCATGCCAATTTCCTTCCAGTTGCATGCTAATTCTGACTGGAATGCCCATTTCCTTCCAGTTGCAAGCTAATTCTGACTGGAATGCCCATTTCCTTCCAGTTGCATGCTAATTCTGACTGGAATGCCCATTTCCTTCCAGTTGCAAGCTAATTCTGACTGGAATGCCCATTTCCTTCCAGTTGCAGGCTAATTCTGACTGGAATGCCCATTTTTTTTCCCAGTTGTATGCTAATTCTGACTGGAATGCCCATTTCCTTCCAGTTGCATGCTAATTCTGACTGGAATGCCCATTTCCTTCTAGTTGTATGCTAATTCTGACTGGAATGCCCATTTCCTTCTAGTTGTATGCTAATTCTGACTGGAATGCCCATTTCCTTCCAGTTGCAGGCTAATTCTGACTGGAATGCCCATTTCCTTCCAGTTGCAGGCTAATCCTGACTGGAATGCCCATTTTTTTTCCCAGTTGTATGCTAATTCTGACTGGAATGCCCATTTCCTTCCAGTTGCAGGCTAATTCTGACTGGAATGCCCATTTCCTTTCAGTTGTATGCTAATTCTGACTGGAATGCCCATTTCCTTCCAGTTGCAGGCTAATTCTGACTGGAATGCCCATTTCCTTCCAGTTGCAGGCTAATTCTGACTGGAATGCCCATTTCCTTCAAGTTGTATGCTAATTCTGACTGGAATGCCAATTTCCTTCCAGTTGCAAGCTAATTCTGACTGGAATGCCAATTTCCTTCCAGTTGCATGCTAATTCTGACTGGAATGCCCATTTCCTTCCAGTTGCAAGCTAATTCTGACTGGAATGCCAATTTCCTTCCAGTTGCAAGCTAATTCTGACTGGAATGCCAATTTCCTTCCAGTTGCATGCTAATTCTGACTGGAATGCCCATTTCCTTCCAGTTGCAGGCTAATTCTGACTGGAATGCCCATTTCCTTCCAGTTGTATGCTAATTCTGACTGGAATGCCCATTTCCTTCAAGTTGTATGCTAATTCTGACTGGAATGCCAATTTCCTTCCAGTTGTATGCTAATTCTGACTGGAATGCCCATTTCCTTCAAGTTGCATGCTAATTCTGACTGGAATGCCCATTTCCTTCAAGTTGCAGGCTAATTCTGACTGGAATGCCCATTTCCTTCAAGTTGCAGGCTAATTCTGACTGGAATGCCCATTTCCTTCCAGTTGCAGGCTAATTCTGACTGGAATGCCCATTTCCTTCAAGTTGCAGGCTAATTCTGACTGGAATGCCCATTTCCTTCCAGTTGCATGCTAATTCTGACTGGAATGCCAATTTCCTTCCAGTTGCATGTTAATTCTGACTGGAATGCCCATTTCCTTCCAGTTGCATGCTAATTCTGACTGGATTGCCCATTTTCTTCCAGTTGGATACTAATGCTGACTGGAATGCCCATTTCCTTCCAGTTGGATACTAATGCTGACAGTAAGATAACTTGCTTGGCTGACACATCAAGCATAAATGCACAAATATCCTCACTCTGGTATGCTGTCAAACAAAGGTAGAATGAGGAAAAAGTGAAATTAACCTGCCATGAGATTTCTTAATATCATTCAAAGAGGAATGATTAAAAAAGGCATAAGACGCCCTTGTGGACTTTCTCATAAATGAATGATCACTCTCAGTCATAGACTGAACAGTCTCTTGACAGATGAACCAAGCTACCTAAGAATGGTTGGTAGCTGTCAATAAGTCACTTTCTAAGATGGAGAAAAATTTCCAACCATTCCTTCTCCCTTTTATTTTGGCCAAACAGAAACATAACAAATTCAATCTTGATCATACTCAATTGATATTATGGTTATAAATTGGCTCATAAGCTACCAAAGGAAGTAGTTCTTATGGTTTAATTTTGAGTCAGGCATGAAAGTGGAGAATCTGGATGGTTTGAGTGTTAACAAACTGCTGGGTTATTCTAGTAACATGTCAAGGAGTGTTAAAAAACTGCCTGGTTTATTCTACTAACATGTCAAGGAGTGTTAGCAAACTGCTGGGTTATTCTACTAACATATCAAGGAGTTTTAACAAACTGCCTGGTTTATTCTAATTCTACTAACATGTCAAGGAGTGTTAACAAACTGCTGGGTTATTGTTCAAGGCATTTCAACTGTTAGTGTAATAAATTTGATTTGGAATTGTATTACAAATTTTCATTAGAATTAGGAAACTAACATGTCAAGGAGTGTTAACAAACTGCCTGGTTTATTCTACTAACATGTCAAGGAGTGTTAACAAACTGCCTGGTTTATTCTACTAACATGTCAAGGAGTGTTAACAAACTTCTGGGTTATTCTACTAACATGTCAAGGAGCTGACCTAAGCACAACCTATGACAGACACTACATGGTCTACTATAATCATCCAAAAACAAGTCTGGACTTCATTAATAATTTCTGGTCAAAGGTGAAATGACATATGTATTAGTGTTTTATGTCACCTAATTGCAACAGTACCTGTCTGGTTCCAATCACAGTACAGGCTATGTGGTCCTAATCACAAGAGTACCTGTCTGGTACCAATCACAGTACTGGCTATGTGGTCCTAATCACAACAGTACCTGTCTGGTACCAATCACAGTACTGGCTATGTGGTCCTAATCACAAGAGTGGCTATGTGGTCCTAATCACAGTACTGGCTATGTGGTCCTAATCACAAGAGTACCTGTCTGGTACCAATCACAGTACTGGCTATTTGGTCCTAATCACAACAGTACCTGTTTGGTACTAATCACAGTACTGGCTATGTGGTCCTAATCACAACAGTACCTGTCTGGTACCAAACACAGTACTGGCTATGTGGTCCTAATCACAAGAGTATCTGTCTGGTACCAATCACAGTACTGGCTATGTGGTCCTAATCACAAGAGTATCTGTCTGGTACCAATCACAGTACTGGCTATGTGGTCCTAATCACAAGAGTACCTGTCTGGTACCAATCACAGTACTGGCTATGTGGTCCTAATCACAAGAGTATCTGTCTGGTACCAAACACAGTACTGGCTATGTGGTCCTAATCACAAGAGTATCTGTCTGGTACCAATCACATTACTGGCTATGTGGTCCTAATCACAACAGTACCTGTCTGGTACCAATCACAGTACTGGCTATGTGGTCCTAATCACAAGAGTATCTGTCTGGTACCAATCACAGTACAGGCTATGTGGTCCTAATCACAAGAGTACCTGTCTGGTACCAATCACAGTACAGGCTATGTGGTCCTAATCACAAGAGTACCTGTCTGGTACCAATCACAGTACAGGCTATGTGGTCCTAATCACAAGAGTGGCTATGTGGTCCTAATCACAATACTGGCTATGTGGTCCTAATAACAAGAGTGGCTATGTGGTCCTAATCACAGTACTGGCTATGTGGTCCTAATCACAGTACTGGCTATGTGGTCCTAATCACAAGAGTACCTGTCTGGTACCAATTACAGTACAGGCTATGTGGTCCTAATCACAACAGTACCTGTCTGGTACCAATCACAGTACTGGCTATGTGGTCCTAATCACAAGAGTATCTGTCTGGTACCAATCACAGTACTGGCTATGTGGTCCTAATCACAACAGTACCTGTCTGGTACCAATCACAGTACTGGCTATGTGGTCCTAATCACAAGAGTACCTGTCTGGTACCAATCACAGTACTGGCTATGTGGTCCTAATCACAACAGTACCTGTCTGGTACCAATCACAGTACTGGCTATGTGGTCCTAATCACAACAGTACCTTGTCTGGTACCAATCACAGTACTGGCTATGTGGTCCTAATCACAACAGTGGCTATGTGGTCCTAATCACAGTACTGGCTATTTGGTCCTAATCACAACAGTGGCTATGTGGTAGAAATCCTAATATTGGCTATAAGGTATTTGACTTTTGCAATACTCACCGCCTATTGCTCTTTCCTGGCACTAGCCTGCAGTCCAAGGTAGTTATTCCCTCCTCTTGTCTAGAATCAAAAACCTAATTTCATTCTGATACCTTCTGTAAATTAGACCATGGCCAATATTTAACATGGACTGAAACTGAAAGGACTTTAGTGTGGGTAGCAAAGTGCAGACCTGCCAACATTGAAAATAATCAAACTTAGGAAGTTGCCACAAATCACCACTAAAAATCAGAATGTAGGATAAAAAAATCAGGAGGTACAAGAGTAAGGTGTATATATATCCTTTATATGTTGCTGATTTAAGTGCATCATTTATTTGTCCTTAGGTGCCAAATTTGCTTACAATAAAAGCTTCCAGGGTTGATGCTGATAGCTGGAACTCTGGCTAGTTTATTCCTTCTGATCACTGAGAATGCTATTTCAGCATCGCTTTTGCTGTGCGGTATTGAAAATATTGATAGCATTACTCTCCCATGGGTTGGAAACAACAGTTGGCCAGATCCTTCCTTTCTTTCCTGAGTGCAACCCATTGATGATCTCTCCACATTCTGACCTAAATTATAGATTTGGTAAAGCTGAAACTCTCTATGCATATCATCAGCAGACCTGCCAACCTTGACGAGTCCGTCTCAGTAAGGCAGTTGATTATTCTCTGTAAGATTGACTAGTTTTCAGTAAGGTGTAACAAAATATTAATAACTGCTATTATAAAGCTCAAAACATTTAAAAGTTTGACACAGTGACAATAAACATCATGTTCAACTGACACAGTGACAATAGACATCATGTTCAACTGAAATGTTTGTAATGTACCTGTAGACTTTATTTACCACTAGTACAGTTGCACAAACTTTAGTTCCAAACCCTATGCAACTCAATGGCTTGTTGCAATCTCTCAACCTGATGTAATTCTCAGAAATTCTTTTTCCATTTCACATGACGATGGCAATCCTATCCCCTGCCAAGGGACATACTCAAATTGACATATGATGTCCTATAAAAGTAATTGTGTCCTTTCCAGCTTTTATCTACAAGAATCTGCATACTCCTTTTTATTCTTCTGTGTTGATTATTAACCTTAATGTCCCTTTTGTCTTAACCATGCATTGCTTTCTGGCCTAGTGGTCTAAAGCGCTCTCTGTTACGGATCACTGCTATCTCATCTCTGCGTGGGTTCGAGTCTAAGATTTGGTGAATGTGGATATGTAAGAAAGCTAGCCAGTAGCTTCTCGTGGGTTGGTGGTTGTTTCTGGGGATTTCCCGGTTTATTCCTCCACCATTAATACTGGCTGCAATATATAGCCTATCATGTGCTGAAAAATGGCATTAAGCCCCACAACAACAAGAGGCATATTTTCCCTTTCGTATTAAACATGCATTGCTTTCAGGACGCCATTTTAAAAAACTTATATAATCAACAATTTGATCATGCAGATGTGTCACATGAACAAATAGGTGCAGTTTAAATCATCTGGTGTGCTGTTGTAAAGTTAGTCTGGTTCCCTAATTTCACTAACTCTAATATGAAATTCGGATTGAAAAAAACCAACAGATGAACCAATTATCTGGATTTTTCAGTAATGATTCTTTTCCGTAATTTTTGCTTGTATGCAGCAAATCTGTATTTAAGAGTAATTTTTGTAAGATTTACAGCAAAATCGTAAGTGTTGACGGTCTGTAATGGATATAGCATTGACCCTGAACATAATGCTTGGGAATATAGCTATGGTATATGACAACACTCTGTCCAGTCAAATGATGATTTATTCTATTGTACCTTATCCAAATATTCTCCACCAATATTTTGAGCTCTTAGCTTCTGTTTAAGTAGGTCTGCATCCATATGTCTAAATGGACAACCTGAAAGAGAAAGCAGAATACCATGTCACTTTGTACAAGTATCATTTTCGGTTTAACAAATCAACACAATCTTTTTGCTTTAAATTAAAAGTAAAAAATGAAACATTTCTAAGAGCTGTTTAGTAAATATACTTAAGACTGGGCAAAAGCCTTTTTGAATTTGGGAAGCCACCCTAAAATCTGATTAAGGCCTTTCTGTGTCAATCTATAGATTCAGGTAAAAGTGATTAATGATATATATTTTCATTATACAAGGGCAGATATCCCAAAATAGATGTATTTATCAGAATGATTGATAAATGAACTCAAACGACCTGATCATGTTTGACATTCAGTACAAGACATCTATAATTATTCTGTACCATATATACTCCCCAATTAACATAATGATCCAATGCCATATATTGTAATTTAAGTGATTAAATATAGTTTGAATGATACACAGTGATCCTTCAACTAGCCCCTTTTTTGGACCCCTCTTTGTCTACGAGGGTTTCTCTACCAGAAGTGATGTTGTAGTTAGTATTATGTCAATAAGCTATTAACTAAATTGAGGTGTGTCGTCATGTTGAACCAATCAGATGACTGAGTCTGGAGCATGTGATCACGCATTAAGTTGTCAGAGGCATTCATACAGCAGCTTGGGATTCGTGAGAAGGGTTCGCCTTCCAGTACGAATTATCAACGCCACAGTTAACTTGAGCAATTTATCAATGGAAAGAGTGCAAGATACCGGAGTTACTTTTGTGTTACTTGGGAACATATGTTTATCCTGCCCACAATGGCTTCTCATCGTTCAAGATGAACCGTTGATCATTTGACTAGTGTGCGCAATATAGAACATAATAATGATGTCATCACTACGACAAATTCAACTTGGGCAGACGTTCCAGAAAATTGGACTACATTCAAATTGGTGAAAAAGCTAGCTGAAAAGAACATCAGAGTTTCTGTTTCTATCGGAAAGAAACTTCTACTTCAACTGTACAGAGATAATGTGCATCAGTTAGGTAGTCCATCTTTTGTCTTCAGGAGCATCATCACGTGACCAGATTGGAGCTACATATGGGTCAACAGCATCGTCATGTGACCTCGGAACAGTTGATACACGTGATCTCAACATTTCGGATGTAGCAGCTATCAAACAACAGTTAGCCGAATTACAAGCATCTGTCGCCGCATTGACACAATCTTCCACAAAAACCATATCATCGCGAGGTACCACAGCGGCACAATCAGCACGGAGTCCGTCTTCCGAAGATGAAAGTCAATCGCATAGTTTAACCTTCAATCAGCTCTCACTATGTGCAGCGATGACAACACAAGATTCTCACAAACGACACATTACGCTGTTCCTGTGGACAAACTCCCGCCTGTGGAAATTGTGCCTAGCCATATTCGCAAGGACATAATCAATGGTAAGCATGTTAATCTTGCCCTACTATTGATACCTGGAATGGACTCGTGTTCAGATACAAAAATTATTGACCACGGTGGCAACCAAATTGTTGTTAAAGGGAATGTCCCCCGTTTGGCTGGCACACTAAATATTTCCGAATTTCGTAATGCTTTTTCTAAATACAAAAACAATCTCTGTGAGGTCTATCCGTTTGGATTCTTATGCTGACTTTATTGATGAACTACATATGAAATACAGTGGAACTGGTTTTTACGAGTATCATAATGCTTTCTCGCGTAAGGCTGCACAGTATTTAATACAACACAATATTGTCATAGACTGGTCATCCCAGGATACAGAGTTATTTCTAGCTATTTTCTCTGGTAGAAGGACTGAAATTTGCATTCACTGCCACAGTACTCTACACTCTAGTGGCTTCTGTCCAGTAAACGTCATGACACATTTCAATGGTCAACAAACTAATAAAAGAAATACAAAATATTTGAATTCCAACTTGGCTAGTAATTCTAGAATCGATCGGCGTGGCCGTCCTGTGATTCTGTTCAATGGGAAACAAATATGCAACAATTTCAATGAGACTGGTTGTATCTTGCCTGTCTGCAATTTTTTACATATATGTAAACTATGCAAGAATAACCACTCACAGGCCACTTGTGATCAGATAGTCAAGAATGACAACCAAACTAAACCATTAAAAGATAATAATATAAACTGACTACATGCAGTTACTGGTGTGGCACGGGACGTGACACAGGGGGATTATGTTTCTTCCATGCCTACAACTGCCACTACCCCTATAAATGTTGATGTGCTTCTTCAAGAACTCCATGCGCATCCTGATACTGAGTTTGTAATGGATTTAATAACTGGTTTGCATAACGGTTTTCATACTGGTATTCGGAGGGCACCATCAGCAACCTTTGAATATAAAAATCTTCTTTCTGCTAGATCCCAGCCACACATAGTTCAAGATATTATAGAACAGGAGAAACAGAAGGGTTTTCTGATAGGGCCTTTTGATTCTCCACCTTACCCCATCTACAGAGCAAATCCTATTGGCATTGTGGAGGGTAAATACTCCAAGAAAAAGAGACTAATCGTTGATCTCTGTGCCCCGCATAATGATCAAGAACACTTGAGCCTTAACTGTTTGATAGACAAGCAGGAATTTTCCTTGAAATATGTCAAGGTTGATGATGCCATTAAGACAATTAAAAAGGCAGGTAGAGGGGCATGGTTATGTAAATTTTACATTTGCGATGCATTTAAGCTCATCCCCATATACCCTAGTCTGTGGCCATTTCATGGCATTAAATGGAATAACCAGTATTATTTCTATGTACATTTAGTGTTTGGATCCCGTTCTTCACCAAAGATTTTCACCCAACTGTCAGAAGCTATCAGTTGGATTGCAGTGAATAATTATGGCATTAACAACTTGCTCTACTTGTTGGACGACTTCCTTACAATTGATCACCCTCACCACATGGCTGATAGGACCATGGCCATCATGACAATGTTATTTGCTCGACTGGGAATTCTGCTTGCCTCTCATGGAACTCTTGGTCCAACCACATGCTTGGAATATTTAGGAGTACTTTTGGATACTTCAGCCATGCAAGCAAAATTACCAGAAGAAAAAATATGCAGAATTAGAATTCTTCTGACTGAATTTCTCAAAACAAAGTCTGTAACTAAACATGAACTCTTAAGCCTCCTGGGACACTTGAATTTTGCCTGCCGTGTAAATGTCCCAGGCAGGACATTTGTCTCATATTTATTACAAATATCTATGTCTGTTAGGGAGCTACATCATCGCATACATGTTTCCAGTGAATGCAAGAAAGATTTACAAATGTGGAGTAGTTTTCTCAATCAGTGGAATGGAATTTCTTTATTTTATGATGATGATATCACTAATTCTGCCGATATGGAACTTTACACTGATGCTTCAGGGTCTGTAGGTTTTGGAGGTTATTTTAGAGGTCGCTGGTTTGCAAACTTATGGCTAGAAGAACTACGTCATTTAGTAAACCAAAAATTGTCTATAGCTTTCTGCAAATTATATCCGATAGTGGTGGCGGCAATGTTGTGGGGTTATGAATGGCGGCAAAAGAAAATACTCTTCCACTGTGACAATGAGACTACAGTTGCAATTATAAAAAGGGGCAGATCTAAGAGTCCGGACATTATGAAAGTCATGCGCCGCCTGACTTTGACAGCTGCAACTAATCGCTTTGTCATATATGCGGAACACATACCAGGAAACAAAAACGCTATAGCTGATGCATTGTCTCATTTACAGGTTGCACGATTCCGGCAGCTGGCGCCCTCAGCTGAGGAACAACCATGTGAGTGCCCTCCTCCAGCAAGACTACTGTTCACCTAGAGTCTACAGTAAAATTTTTGTGGGAATCATCTTTGGCCACAGGCATGAGATTGGCTTATTCTACAGGCTTCCAAACCTTCAAGTCTTTCTTACTAATGATAGGATTGTGGATTCCAGGATCTAGTGGGCCCCCTTGTGGATGAGGACACATTGATTTACTTTATTGCGCATTGAACACAGATGCTGCACCTGACATACCGAACTATAAAACTATCTAGCAGGTATTAGGCATTCACACTTGTATCTTGGTATCCATACTCCATTAACTCATATTAGTTCTTTGCTTCAACTACAGAATATATTGAAAGGTGTCAGGAAGGTGCAATGTGACTACAGACAGAAAAGACTTCTGATTACATATGATATATTATGTGATATATGGCAGTGCATGGAACACTATGGAGTGAGTGAGTACACTAAACTATTGCTACAAACTGCTTCAGCACTGGCTTTTTTGCATTTTTTGCGGTGTGGAGAATTTACTATTCATGGAACACATTTTTTCTGCAGCAAACAACTTGTGTATGTCTGACATAATTTTTCATAAGGATAAGCGCCTATTCATTTTGCATCTTAGAGCATCTAAGACTCATGTTTTCCGTCAAGGGGTGGATATTCAGATCTATTCTATGCACTATGACTTCCTTGTATGCCCATACTGTGTGATGATAAAATTCCATCGTATTCGGATATTAGCAGGAGCTCGCCCTTGTGATCTTCTGTTTCTCATGGACAACGGTCACGCTTTAAGTAGAACTTTCTCTATCACTACCATTAAGGCCATTCTGTCCATGTTAGGTTATGATGCACTTCATTATAATGGGCACTCCTTCCTCTTGGGGGCGGCTACTAGTGCGGCTAAGGCTGGAATTCCAGACCATCTTATCCAGACTTTAGGTCGTTGGTCCTCTAATGCATATTGTAGATATATTCAGGTGCACCCGGATAGTATTAGCTTTGCACAGAGACAGATGTCACACCAAATGCCTCACTAGTTCCATTGATTCATGTTCAATCTATGCATTATTCATTTGTTTACTTTGTAAGACCAAAACTGACTGTTGAATATATATATATATATGTGTGTGTGTGTGTGTGTATGTATATGTCTGTATGTATGTATGTATATATATATGTATATATGTATGTATGTGTATATGTGTGTGAGTGTGTGTGTATATATATATATATATATGTTTGTGTGTGTGTGTGTGTATGTATCGAATATGCCTACCTTTGTATGCATCAGGCTTTCTCATGCAATTCAAAAATATTTCATGCATTTCCAGGCATTATTCCCTTTAAAGATCCTTACCTTACTTCAAATTGGGAGCCTCGTTACAGTCACACTGTTCCAGAGTCACAGTGCTACTTTCACTTCGTTTGGGCCATTGCCAAGTTTTCATTCATTCAAAACTTTGCTTTTGAACCCCAATTTGTGTCAGTGCTTAAATGTAAACGACTATTATGTCCATATACTTCATACCAGCTTCCTACGGTGTATGTATGGAGTATCGGCTGATGTTTGTTATCATAGCATCCTCAGGAACGGACTTGTCGAGTTTCGATATCATGGTCCCTATATACCTCATGTCAGTCCCATGCCGCTTAACATACAGGTATCGGACACTTCACAACCCTACAAACTCCAACATGTATCTTGTCCTGAGGTTTCCTTTAGAACAATTCAGAGCTGGGCTGGGGCAGTGTGCTGTGACAGGATTTGCCCCCATTATGCCAAAAGAATGATGTTATATATACAATAAAGTGTCTATTGAACCAGTGTATTGTGTGTTATTTAAATTTCCTAATTAACATAATTATTCCATGCACTATACCATACCTTCCCTAATTAGCATAATTATTCCATGCCATATACATTTCCTTATTAACACAATTATCCCATGCCATATACCACACATTTCCTAATTAACATAATTATCCCAAGCCATATATTCTCTAATTAACACCCACCGTCCCTTTCTTAAAAGCGGAAAATTTATATGCAGTGTAAGACTTGTGCGTTTTGATGCCCATGATTACAACAAAATGCTGCAGCAGTCTTAGTTTATCACTCTTAAAATGTATCTATTCATATATAAATTACTAAAGTCACATGTGGTGTTAAATAGCTGGGTGGCAAATTCAGACTTGCCAGTCCTACTCCAACCAGCTGCTGAAGTGGAAAATGAGTTTATCATTTTAATGTGATGATAATTAGAGTGACTTAATTCAGTGGCACAAAGACCTTCCCCAAATTTACAAGTGGTCATTATTTGAGTACATCAAAAGATTAGCTTTAGCTTTCACTATTGTGCTCAAATACCTTCCCACATTAGGAAAATGTCCTGTTCCTTAGTTCATTAATTAGAGAATATATGGTATATGTATATGTGTGTGTGTGGTGTATGTAGTTCGACAAATTGCATTTTTTCTTTCATAAATACAGACTTTAGGTTTAGATCTAAATGTGCCTTTCCATTGGTTGTTGCAGAATAAGTCCAGTCAGGTCATCATGTTCATGATATAGCACATGGCACTTTTTTCCAATCACCCCACCCACACAAAAATAATGTAGTTTTTTTATAAATTAAAATTTTTCCAAATGTTAGATTTGGTCTGAATAATTTTCACATCACCATACATGTGTAAAACGTGAACAAAGATTCATAAAAATAAAAGACCTGTGCACCCGCTAAAATGCTTTTCAGTATTTTCAAAGACATTTTCAGAATTTCATGTCAGCTTTCAAGTGCAAACCAATAGAAACAAAGTTACCAATGCATCTTTATTCTATCTTGTAAGGAAATTATCAATTTGAGGAATGATCTAACTTCATATTTATAATATCTGAATCAAATAACAATTGAAAATAATTTATTATTGATCATCAGTGTTGAGCTTAGATAGTGAAGGTTATGGAAAAAACAGTGTCAAGTTCAGTGCTTATTCATTTCATAGCAGGCATTTTTCATCTTCACAGTGTCAAGTTCAGTGCTTATTCATTTCATAGCAGGCATTTTTCATCTTCACACAATGTCAATTCATGCAGGAATGGCGCTGGTTTAAGCCCCCCTCACTTCATATTGCCAACCACAAAATTTTGTCTCCAATTTTAAGGTGTCGCCATTTTCATACTACAGTACTATCCATTTACATCAACGTCCTCTGGACCAAGATAATATTGTCAGCATAAGTTTAAATAAGTAAGGAGGGGATGGCTGGGGCTGGAAATAAATTGAAAGTTTGCAAAGAAGTGAAATTTTTAAGTGATGACCTGTCGTCACAATGTGTTAAATAATATGCATGCATATGAAAAATCCAATAATTTGAGTATTCAATCGAGTTAGAAAATTCATGTATCAGTCAAATTGTATATATATATATATATATATATATATATATATATATATATATATATATATATATATATATATATATATATAAATGGTAGTCCTTGTTTGATCTATATTCCATTGTCAACAAACATTTCCCAAAACAATTCACTCTGATATTTATTATCCTAGTAGTTGTTGGCTGTTCAGTTGCTTATGTGCTAAATATACATGTACTTAAATTAGCTAGAGACAACTACCATGATGTCAAGGGGATAAGGCTATTCACAGAGTAAAGAAAATATGTCAACAAATTAAAAAGTTTCACATTCTGTGATGCCCCACATTCAGTAAACCTGGAGGCCAATTATCTAATGTTTCAAAATATTTGAACTTCAATTTGGGTTTCAAACTGTCATTGGTAGCAATTGTAAGCATTAACTTTTTTGTTGCAAATAGGAAATTTTCATGGCACAATAAATGTTCCAATCACTATGAAATAATGCTTTCCTTTAAGTTTGTTGTTGACTTTCTTTGATTAAAGACCCTCAACCTGCTTCAAGGAAGGTTCATGTGTTATTGAAGATGCCACTAAAGGAGCTCTTTTAAGGACCAAACAAATCACTGTTTGTTATTGCTGAAGCGAAATCAAATAATTGTGAAACACGGATGGAAACAGAATTTTTTTTCACTTGCTTAGTATATATACAGAAGGATCGATGCTTCAAAGATAATCACTTTTCTTTTAAGTTTCACCAAAACTAATTTTTTCAGGTACTTTTTTGAAAAAGGAAAAAATTATTGACATCATTTAGTAGATTGTAGTCATTCAGTCCTGCCTTCAGAGGTGGTCAATTGTAGCTAGTCAGACTATTTGGGTTATATTACAACACAGAGTACTAAGGCCAGACATCAGCATAAGTGGATTATGATATGATGATGCCATGTTAGGGTAGGGTGGTTTATCAATATAAACAAACTATTTGTTTATGTAACAATAGATTCCAGTGCAATTTTACATCCAAGTTTACGGCTTCCTGTCATGGTGTCTTTGAATTTCTCAACTACAAACCCAAGACTGTACAATTTTAACAGCCAAAAATGTTGTTGCCAAAAAGACCGCCAGATGATATATTTTGTCACCAATAAGTTTAAAAAAAAGCAATTTGCGACATTAGTGAAGCCGAGCATGATCACTTCGGCATTAAGGAATATTCATCACAATTGGTAAAAAGTTTGTACTTTACAAAAACAATGACATTTTAGTCATATTTCTCGCTTTGTCAATTTCTTATAATTATATGTTGTGAGTGATGCCATTCCCACCATCACTCCCAAACAAAATATTGGTTTCACACTATTTGCAGAAGGCATTTACTATCGTCAGAAATGAATGGTCAAGTCTTGTATGATGTGAATAACTGCTGTATTTGCCTTGTCACATCTTTGGCTTAAATTGATTCTTCTTCAGCCACTTTGTTTCTCACAACTTTATTTAATTCTTTAAATATTAAATTCCTAACATGCTTGTTCGATAATTTCTGTCATTCCTTTCTGATGGAAACTACATAAGTAGTGGTATGTACTATACTGTTGTTGTTCACTATACCAATTTTTTGTAGTCAACATTTAATCATACTTTAGTACTAAACAAAGTATTCTTCAGTATGCAAAGCTTTAAACACAAAACAAGACAACCCACCGTGATAATCTCCTGTTCCAGGGACATTGGACATAATTATCTTCATACAGCTGTAAGGTGTGTAGTCTGCCCGCTTTCCTTCTTTGCCATAATTGTGTCGGATGTTATAAGCATATTGCTTATCAAACTAGAAAGATAGAACAAAATTTGTGAAATTTAAAGGGAACATCAAACTGACCTAATCTGTTTATAATGACCATGGCTTATAATTCCTTCTGTACTCCCCCTCTTCACTTGCAAGCAGTGATACTCATAGAATGACAACACTCTAAGGGCTGTTCCAGTAAAACATACCCCCCCCCCGGACAGCACTTTATGAAAACTTCTGCAAATTACATCAATGTTACAGATATAAAATGTGCTTTGCGCAATATGCATTTTTTTTAACTTTTAACTTTAAAAGTACATTTAGCGATGTTATTCGCGCTTCTAGTAGCAGGGCTTGATGCGACAATATTCAGGAAGTCAATTGTTAAAATAGCTGGATACTTCTGTTCGACATAAATGGCTGTTAAACTAACTTTGATTGGTTCATTAGCCCTGGAACAAGCATTTATGGGAGTTTTAACCTTACTTTCATTATTTAAGTTTTACAAATGTGTGTTTCAAATAAGGGCCAATCAGGAAACCAAAATGGCTGAATTACAACATGGTTTGTCGTCAGACGATGTTTTCAGTCGGCAAATACTTGCTGGTGATAGCTATGATGACAATGAATTTCATGTATATCAGTCTGTTGGACATTGGGAAAATATTGCTGGAAATACCAGTGTGTGATTTTGAGCACAAAATTGATATTGAGCACGAGTCTGATGTAAATGTTGGATGCACAAAATACTGGTTAAATTTTTTGAAAGATACCCATGTCAGAACAAGCAGACTATGGGAATGTTGGACTTAAAATCCTAATAAAGCATTATGGAAGAGAAAAAAACCTAACCTAAGAGGCAGCCATGCACAGATTCATGGAAGTGAATCTTTGGCAGAGTTCATATTATGGAAAACTATTCTTTTTGGAATAGAGATATCGAAGAGAATACCCATGGCCATGGAGCCATACATGTAAGATGTTGAAAATTGCACAAGCAAAAAGAACAGTAACTTGTTCAGGCTAGTTATGCATATGCACTTCAGACAGCAGGCAATGAAAGGGAGTTCTCAGCACAGAATAATATTCGTACATAGAGGAGGAGGATCATAGTCAGAAACAATCAATATAGTAATGCTCATAGTGAGCATCAGAAACCCCCATACAACATAATTGTGTAAATCTATAGTTGCCAGAACCAATATGGCAACAAAAGAATAATGAGACTAACTTTCACATCATGCAGATGTATTATTAAATTAAGTACATGCTCTTTATGTGCAAAAATTAAAGGACATTATTAAGCATAAGAAACTGAACTGTGTAAACTCGAAGCAAGATGGATAAAATTTGTTGTTTGTGTTTGGTTATTCCTATGACCATTTTGAGGATGATGATATTTTCTGCAGACCTTTTGGCACTTAGTTCCAAGCCATAATTTGGTATTTGTATTACAAATTTGATTACTATTATCTAATACATAACAGTTTGAATCAGTGTTATTAACTAATGATGAAATTGATGAGAAAAAAAAATACTTGATGTCATTCTGATATAAGGATTCTTTACTACAGTAATAATCTGTTTCATCCTGATTCTTTTTTACCATTTCCTTTAGTTTTACTGGTACCAATACTTTGAATAAAATTGTAACTTTTTTCTTTCAATTTAATTATTTGTGATCATGTATTAAAGGTGTGATAAAAGTGCAAAGTGTTGTTATAAAATCTTAAATTAATTAATTAGCAAGAGACCAAAGTATAAGTGGGTCAACTTCATGTGTGCAAAAATTGTTGCCATATTAGTGTTGTTACAAACAACAGAATAGTTGCACAAGATGTATTTTGCTTAGTTGTGGAACCAGCACTCCTATTGTAACCACATATTCCATTTCAGTAATACATGTACTATCATTATCTCTTCATATTCCTATCAGTTTTTCCCAAGTGGTATCATTCTCCTTATCTAATGTTGATTGGAAAAAAAATCTGGCAAATTTAAAGATTGAAAAATCTTTTGGCAGATTATGATTATAAACTGTACTTCTGCCTGGAAGATGTGAATAATTTTTTTTCTTGGTTTGTTGATTCTGGTTGTGGCTCAGTTCAAACGCATCATTGAAAAATACTGATGCATTCTCATACTTTTCTTACAAATATTTATTACATATGCACATCTCCAGATATTGGTGAATATAGCTTGAATAAGTTATAACAGTTCTGGTTGGAACAATGGACATTGCTAGAGAAACTTTAGGTGATCTAAAATGTAAACTTTTCGGCAGTATGTGATGCAAGATTACTCAAGACTTCTCAATCTTGTATGTTTACCATGAAAAATCCATTTGTACTAACTGATAATAATTTTTAGGTAACTAAACTTTTAGGTAACTGTCAGAAAGGCATAATTGACAATATTCAAAGGTCAATGAAACTTTAATGGAACAGCCCAGAACAACATGATTATTAAACTTAAGTAATTCTTTACAGTAAAATATTATTTAAATATAAAAATGTACAACAATACTGAAGCCATACAGCAAATGTAAAAAAACCACCAAACTCACTGAATTTTATCAATCTGACCTTGACGGTCGTTCTACATAATTAATCCAAAGTCCATAAATATTTATGGTATTACCTATAACAAAGTTGATGTAGTTTTGGTGCCATTTGACCTTTGACCTTCCCAGTTTGACAAATGTTTAAAATCTTCAGCTACTTGTTATGAACATAATATGAACAAATTTTAAAGACCTTGATCTTAGAATGCTTTTATCAAATCTGGTAAACAAATATCAGCAGTTTTCAACAAAACTTTGTAAAAAGGAATACTTTATTTAGCAATCGTAATCTCACACCTGTTTACCCATACATTTGCTTGTCAGTATTTAAAGCAATGTCTCTCAGTATTTTTACAAGGCAGTCAGATTTTTCATTCAGTGTTTCTAACATCTTAATGCAACACAAATCACTGTGAAACAACACACAAATATTATACACTATAAATACACTATAGGTCCAGGACTCCTAATTTGGTAAAAATAGGAGTCACACCGGCAAAAGTTGCAGTCCCACCAAGGCAGAAATCATGTCCTTTCTTACACTTGGCTATGGTAGCATTCAAACTATCAAATATAGCAACTTTAGCACATTTCGGAATCTCGTTGAAATCTTCATCATTTTCCATTTAACCATAAAACACTTGTCTAAATTTGCAAAAAGAATTCTGTCCAAGTCTCTTGATTTCAAGTTTGCAGACAATATTTATACGGCAACAACCAGAAATAAAATCAATAAAGGTGTTTGGGCTGGGCTTCATCAATGTCACAAACTATAATTATGTTTTACATATTGCCGACAAAATATACCATCTGGCCATATTTGTGGCTACATTTTTGGCTGATAGAAATGGTATATGCAGTCTTGAGTTTGGAGTGGAGAAATTCAAAAGTACCATGACATGAATCCGCAAACTTGATATATAAAAATGCACTAGAATAAATTGTTACATAAACAGATCCATATTTCATATTGACAAACCACCCAAACAGTTAATTGTTGTCATAATCCGCCTATGCTGATATCTGGCCTTGATACTGTATGCTGGATATTGTATTCTGTAATATAATCAAACTAGCCATGCAACTGACTAGCTACAATATTTCTAAAGATTCCAATTGTGAAGGTTTTTCCGATTCTATGTCCCATGAAGTTTTTCCTTCCACTATGTGCACAGGAAAAGTGTAAGTTGCAAACAGTGCAGAGCACCAAATGTTCTCCTTTAGATGATGGTTTATGGCATAACCACAGTATATTATAGACTGATAGAAAATGCTGCTTTTTATGTTTACACTTTCCATTTTCATCATCAGTTTCAAGCTGAAGCTTACATGTCAGTGGCATTTTCTTTGTTTAAACAACCAGATGTTGAGAATGCTAAATTCAGCAGAAGCGGAATGAAGAGATGATACAATGATAGGGAACAATAAAAAAAAAACGGCTTAAAAAATAATTAAAAAATTTACTTAATAAATACAACCACAAATCGTACTTTCATATCTAAGACTGTACGGATGGGCTTTATTCCATACAAATACGGTAAAATACAGGTCTGTAATCTTACTAAATGAGGGACTGTCATCAACAAAGCATATTGATGCCAGAATGAATTCAGTAAAATCATGTGTAAATTGTTCAAGCAGTTTGCTCTGAAGTTAATTAGCAACTGTGAACAGATAACACAGAATGGATGAACCACCCTTGCTTAAGGTTGCTGTATCGTGTCACTTGAGCATGGCTCTTAGGGGTATTCTTTGCTTTATGTTGTTGTATTGTTCTTTTAAAAACTCTATTTTGGGGAATTCTAAACAATACTTATGTGTTGTTTATGGTATAAGAATAATAGTCGCACATAATTTCTTAAATTAAAATGGCTGCCGAAGCTATAAAAAAATGAAAGAAAGAAACGAGTTTATAGCTAAAGATTTCTTTCAGGCTTAAAACTGTTCTTCACATGCTGCAGTGTATACAAACGTGTAGGATATGATGATTTGATACCTTATCTCCATCCATAATTTTGGTGAATTCTGATCTCCAGAACTTCAATGCCTCATCAAGAGAAAGTCCTATGCCCTTCAAGAAAAGACCATACTGCATCCTCCCACCGTGCCGGAGGTGGTGGTTCTGGCGCAAGGCTTGATGTAGATGCTGCATACACAGTGGGAATGACTTCTTACTCAACTGGAAAATAAAGAGAAATTAACAGGATGATCTAAAAAGCTGTGTTAAAAATGGTACAGATAAAAGTATGTTTATATTATTTCTAATAAAATTCTTTGGTTTTGACATCAGGACCATTACAGCCTCAATGGTCAGTTTGCCTAGTAGGATTTCTGATCTGTAACATTTTAACTTGTCAGCTGTGCTCAACCACAAATTTATATTTATGATGAACTCACACAGAATCACTCCAGCACATTATTTGCTTTTGAAGTATGTGTTGATCACTGACTTCCTTTCCCGTGTTGATCACTGACTTCCTTTCCCTTCATCACTGACAAAATATTTCTATTTCCCTTCACTAAAGATTCCAATTTTGCATAATTTTCCGATTCTATGTGCTGTGAAGACCTTCCTTCCACTATGTGCACAGGAAAAGCATTAAGTTGCAAACAGTGCAGAACACCAAATGTTCTCCTTTAGATGATGGTTTATGGCATGGCCAGTTTATTATAAACTGATAGAAAATGCTGCTTTCTATGTTTAGACATTCCATTTTTATCATCGTTTTCATGCTGAAAATTTCCTGTCAGCAGCATTTTCTTTATTTAAACAACCAGATGCTGAAAATGTTAAAATCCGTGATGAGGCAAGACTGCAAACGCAGACCATAGTGATGATACAATGAAAGGAAACATAATAAAAAATGGCTTAAAAATTAATTTAAAAAACTTACTGAATAAATGCAGGCTTCAATCATATTTTCATATCAATGACAGTATGACCATATGGATGGGCTTTATTCTGTACAAATATGTATAGGTAAACAGGTCTGAGAGCTATGCATATTGTCAAGAGATAGGCATAAATTTACAAAGTTTCATGGCAATCTAAAATAAATTGTTCCAGGAAGGAATGGCTCCTTATTTCCTATATCGTCATGGGCATAATAACTTCCTTTGACTTTAGTAAGAGTATTAATCAACACCTTCATTTTGTGAAATATTTTTGGACCAAACTACAGACCTAGAGACTGGGTAGGATCAATCAGTTCTCTCATTTGAAACTTATAATAAATATTTTTTAATATATGTTTTTAAATCACAATATGACAGTGGGGCTGAGCACAAGTTTTAACTGCCATGGTAAGTAAAAGCTACCTAACAACATGCCTAAAGATGTCAGTAAGCAAACCAATTTTTAGCTAGAAATATGTCTTAAGGTCACCAAATTAAGAATCTTCTATCAGTGATGAATGGGCAAACTTCAAAGTGAAATGGACATTAAGTTAGTCATTTTATAAAGAATTTTTAGGGCCAAATGGACCCCCAATCCAATTTAAATAGGACAATATACATGGATGAAATATATGACAACAAGCTTGAGTACAGATCTTAGGAAATAAATCCTGAACAATTTATGCATCCAACCCCCCTCATTAATAAGCCAATGCTCCATTTTCACTGACTCAAGACTACAGAACTCTGAAACTAAACTGCCCCTGCACCATGATCTAAATACGGAAAATAACAGACAAAAGGACAAGAGTAACTCTTCTGCATTACTGAATGAACATAAAATGAGAAAACAGCACTTACCATTTCTATCATATCAGCTGTGATCTGACCAACATTAATTTTTCTGTTGCTATAATCCTGACCTAGGTACCGCTTACTGAGACCACAAAGCATGGGAAGTAACCTATCATCTTCCTCCAGATGAGGTAGGGCTCTGGATGTCACCTGAAACATTTAACTTTTAATTAAAAATAAATTTAAATAATGTTTACTTTATGTTCATTGTATGATGTTTAACTGCAGTAAAATCTCAATGGCTCTAACCTCCAGCCAACTAGATGAATCAGTTTAAGACTAACAGACTCATCATATTGTCGGAACCAGAACACCATGGCAAAAAGTGCTCAACTCTTTGAATAGAATACTGTCCTCTCATTGGTGTTACAAGTGTAAGCTCTTACAAAAAGTACAGAAGAGTGAAGACGACAAGCTTTGTAAAATTTAACAAATAATTTATTTGCCTACAATACCAAGTTTAAAATGAGAAAAAAAAGATCTTAGGGTTTTTATGAATCAAATCCAAAACCAATAAATAAAATAAAACAGAAGTCCTAGTAATAAAAATTACGAATGAGACTGAGTTCAAATCCTGATGAAATCCAAAATGGAAAGTGATGAAGTCTGTTGTAACCTGTAAAGTGCTGTTGTGTTAACAGTTCTTTGTTGAATCAGAGAAAATATTACTCCAGTTCTGAATTCTGTATAAATTTCAGTGAATATCTTTGTCCAAGAATTTTGTTGGAGCACTTATCCATTTCCAGAGAAAAGAATCACTTGAAATTCAATAAAATAACATTTCAACTCAAACTGGTCACAATATAACTTAATGTGTCAGTTATTGGAGCCTGACTGAACTAAGTGCTATCAAGACAACAGTTATACACAAGTTTAAGGTGCAAAACAGATTCCCAGATGAGGTTCAATCTTTTAGAACAATTAAGAGTGTTTAACAATATATTGTTGAGTCACATACTCCAGGTACGCTACTGACGTAACAAAATGACTCTTACTCTGAGAAATAAATAAAAAAAAAAGTTTATTACCAAAACTGTCACTGACTGAAAGGTCAAAAACTATTATTAGGCATTAAACAGGTGAAATAAAAACAAAAAACTGTCAAATCACACAGAACTAAACACAATTCTGGACAATATCATGAGAATATCATGTACCATATTTACTGCATGTTTTTGAACACCTTTGTTTTGGGCAAGTCTAATATTTAAATGCTTTGTAATCTTTTCGGACATTGCTCCACTATAATTTTTTCTACAATTTATATTTTCAGACACAATATAAGAAATCTTCTGCTACGTTTTAAAGTAAAATTTCCATTGTTTGCTGTTAATTTAACTAATATAAAGTTTGCTTCATTTCATCAGCTATTATTTAATCTGATCAGGAACTTCCACATAGGTTGGTTGTCAATATAAACATTTTTACACACTATACCATGTCACGCAGGTGTGACAGTTAATGCTTTAATTAGAAACCATGATCCCTGCTTTACATCATTAAACAATACATCAGAGTCAGTATGGATTAGTAAATTCATTGATATCAAGCAACAAAACAAACCCCTTCCCCCCTCCTTGAGGTATTACCTACCACTGGGTTAAATGTAGTTATTGTTCTACAGATAATAAAACTCTCTGTAGATAAATATTGATTGTGGGTTCAACATGTTTGGTACATCCTGTGCTCTTTTAAGGAAATCCAGATGGTTGCCCTTTATTTCCGAACACACCTGTCAAAGAAATCTCACAAATTATTGGAGGAACAAGTATCACCTAGACACCCTGAAATCTCCAACATGCATCAAAACAATCTTTGAGCAGTCGATTGCCTTGAGTCGGCAGGTTCTATCCATTTTGAGGCTACCCTCTGCTAGGTGGGAAACAAAAAGAAGAAAACCACAACAAACATATCACCTTTATTTTACCAAAAATACCAACATATTAACGACTAGTATATTGCAACTTGCTTTTTATTTTTACCCTTCCTATGCATGACTACAACACTAACCCCATATGGAGCCTCTCATCCATGGTGCTCTAAGATTAGCACTCATACATGTACCAGCATATCTACTATTGATACTGAATGTTTCTGTCATAAATATCTTCAGAATTATAATTCAATTTTTTTTTAAATTTAGTTTTTATAAATATCTTAATTACTGAGACATAAAGCTTGCATGCTTTATAGATTTTGTTGATCACTGATTAGGCTAGTAAAGAGTCAAACTGGATTACACAATTACTAATATGGCAGTTATTTTGGAAAACACTCACACAATTGTGGCTCAATTACATGTATGGCAGCATTTTCTGGTAGATGGACATGTATCAAATAAACAAAATATGCAAGTAATGCCCGTTTTTCCATTCATTATCCTTTCTGTGGTGTTAGACAAAATGCTTTTATTTCACGGCAGCATGTCATCATGTGAGCTATATAATTGTAACTTTGTTACAGATACGGGGGTATGGTGGGAATTGTTTTCTCCTGTTTGTTTTCAGACACTTAATTAAAGAATTTAATATGTATTTAGACAACAAAAAAAAGTAATTATTTTTTTACGTCTAAAAACATGCAGTAAATATGGTAATGGAATTCAAAACTAACAAATAATTAAATTAAATACACATAACACTTCCACCCATAAAAGATTAATATAATAGAGCTTTCTTTTTACCATAGGTAAATTATACATGAAGTATAAAAAAAAAATACATAAGAAATCTTATGAATGATACAAAATATATAAAAAATAATATATTTCTATACACAGGAAATTGCATCTTCTTTTAAATTGTCTTTTCCCTTGAAGATAATCGGAAAAAGAGTTTAACTAATGTACAAACTTCAAAATGTTGTAATGCCAATATCAAAGACAAACGTTCCTTCACGATTGTTGAATTTCTTTGGTGCTCATTTAATTTCTTAGAAACAATCATTTTTAATTTTTTGATCAAATTTTTGTTATCTCCTTGAATAAATACTGCTTCAACACTAAAATTACTTGCATCAACAGAGAGGTTAAATGATTGACTGAAATTTGGAGTTGTAAGAATGTAAGAAAGTATGGCCTTTAACTTATCAAAAGTCTCCTGACATTTTTCAGTCCAGTGAAACTTGCTTAATAAATTTGTCAGGGATTCAGCAATTATGGAAAATTGGAACAAAATTTCCAACAGTATCAAGCCATATCTAAAAATCGCATCAGTTGCTATTTACTGATAGGTACAGCGAATTCAGAGATAGCCTTGGCCTTAGCATCTATAGGTTTAACTTGTCCATGTCCCACAATATGTCCTAGAAATGTTACTCGCTTCTGAATATATTAATTCTCAAACTTACATAAGCGAGTCTGTCAAAGAATTTCTGAATTTATGCTAAATGTTCTTTCCAGGTGTCATTGCAGATGATGTCATCAATGTAATTATTTAGATCAGAGAATCATTTTCATTAAAGTTTGAAATCTAATCAACTCTTTATCCCAAACAACATCACTTTTTATTGATAAGTCCATTTGGAGTCACAAATGACAAAATTTCCTTTGCCCTATCCATCAGTGCAATTTGCCAAAATCCTTTCAGAAGATCCAATTTGGTGACATACTTTTGCATTTCCAATTTTATCAATGCAGTCCATTCTGGGTAATGGAATTAAATCTGTTTAGTCACAATGTTCACTTTTCTATAATTCGTACACATGCAGAAAATTTTTATCTGGTTTCACAACAAGTATACATGGTGAACTCCAATCACTTCTACTAAGCTCTATGAAATCATTTTCAACAAATAATGAATTTCCTTTTTCAAGCTTTACAGTTTGAGACATTCATCTTGTATATGTGTTGTTATACTGGTTTAGAACTTACCTTTGCAACATCATGAAAAATTTTGTTTGTTTTTGAAGAAACATCTGGAAATAAGATCTCATATTCAGGTAATAACTGTTTACATCCATTTCATTCTTATTTTTGGAAATGTGAAAGTATCTGGTCTAGATTATTCATAATTTCTGTATTCCGAAAATTTGTCGCTCCATAATCAATTCCATTCGCATTCCTTAACTTAAATCCTAATTGAGTGGACAGGTACAACTAAATTATTTGCATCATTAACCTGGCTATCTCTCTTTTATGTGGCAAAGTTGTTTTTGTTTTCGTCTCCAAGGAATATTTATGACATAACTCTACTACCAGGCTGAAAACTCCCTTGAGTTCTTATATTGCCTTACCTTCATTTTTGACTGAGTAAAGTGCAGATTAGCTCTTGCAACCTCCCAAGCCTTTGACAACTTATACTTAAAATTAAAAACAGAATTGAGAGGACTGATTGCAATTATCTTCATTAGAAACAAGTTTCTCTTGCAACAACTTCAATAATCCATGTACATGTGTCCAAAAACTAGTTCAAAGGGACTGAATCCTAAAGATTCTTTTGAACTGATTCCCTAACAGCAAACAACAGTAAATGCATGCCTTCATCCCAATCATTATCCATATAAAAACAATATTATTAACATAATTTTCAAAATCTGATGAAATCTTTCTAAAGCTCATTGGCTCTTAGTGATAGGCAGATCTGATTTGTTAGATGCCCAATTCAAACATAACTTCCGTCGATCAGATTGGACAAATTTGGGAAGGCCAAATTGAGTTTTAAAAAACTTTAAGAAAAGATTTTACTGTTGTTTTAGATTTGATACTCCTCAAATGAATTGTCTCTGGGAATCTTGTCGACATGAACATAATGGTTAACAAGTATTGGTTGCCTAACTTGGTCTAAGGTAAGGGACAGATACAATCTATCATTATTCTGCTAAATGGTTCATTAAATGCAGGAATAGCTTGCAGACGAGCCATAAGTATCTTCTGATTAGGTTTTCCCTACCATCTGATAAGACAAAATCTGCAGTATTTACAAACATCACTTTTGTTTTCCCGCCATTAAAAGTGATTCAATATATTGTAATAAGTCTTACTAATGCCTAAATGACCAGCCAAAGGAGTTTGATAGGCCAGACTAGGAATTTTTTGTCTGTACAATTTTGGAACTACAATTTGATAGTACAATGACCACTCATAATCAGCAGGTACCTCAAGAAGTCTCCATTTTCTCAAAAGAATCCAATTTTTAATGAAATAACAAAAAGGTACTTCAGTGGCTTCAGTTTCACTAATAGCCCTTTGAAACAAACAGGAAATCTCAGAATCTTTTTCCTGTTTAACTATAAGTAATTGCCATTTATCATCCTGATTAGAATAAAGAGAATGAGCAGTTAAAAGAGGATCCCTGTGATCAATACCTTTTAATTGATCCACACAAGAAGTGAAAATGACATCATCAAAAGCATGACCAATACTTTTACCAATAAATGAATACTGTCCTGATCAACTTAATTCTCAGAGTATTCTTTGCCATAGCTCTAATAACTACACAAGCTGGGCATAAAACGGGGAATTCTTTTTCAATAAGATTGACTTTTTATTCCAAACAAGGCTTGTTGTTTTAAAAATCAATTACAATTGTTTTTTACTATTAATGAATGAAACTCACTGCCAGAGCCTGAGACAATTTTGTCCGGTACACACTAAGCAAAATGGACACCATTTCTTCATATGGTACATATGCTGATCCTTGGTGAAGGTAAACTCTTCTTGCTCTCACAAGATCTAGAGCCTCTGTGAATGGAACCTGTTGGAAAATATAAAAACATTTAACTGATAAATTAATATCACAAAATTTAAACATCGGTTCCATAAAATAAGTCTTTAATGCCTGATAGCGAACTAACCTTATGACACAACATAAGAATTCTACATTTTACTCTTGCCAGTTGACAGAGTCAATCTATTGTAATCCAAAGTTTGAGGAATTTTTTTTATTGAGAAAAAGTGAAATGTGTATAAGAACCAGAAGAAGAGAAAGTAATTATGTATATATTCATACTAACATATACACAACCCTGTATGAATCCAGATTACTTTGTATGGATCCAGTTTAGTGTATGAATCAATTACTCTGCATGAATTCAGATTACTTTGTATGGATTCACATTACTCTCTATTCATTTTAATATTAATGTGTCCATATTACTGCATATTTATCAAGGCTGTTCTAGTAAAACACTTACCCCCTAGGGAAAAGGCACTTTCAAATTCAACCAAAACAAAACAGAAGCAATTTAAAAAACACAAGATCCAGTCATGTTTTAATAAAAAAAAACTCGGCTACCTACATAGGCATATTTTTTTTAAACATAATTTCTGAGTATGGGTTAGTGGGTGGTAGAAGCGAGTTTAATATTGGGTTGGAAACAGAAGCAATTTAAATGTCATCTGGCTGGAGGTAATCTACTAACTTTATATAGATCATATAATCTACAGCATATTTTTATCTGTATTTATTCATTATAATCAGTGTTGTCCTTTTGTTTGCTTGTCTGTCAGCCATGTATGTCTCTAATATTGTGAAATCAAATTTTCTTGGTGGCTTATTATTTGTAGGTGTAAACAATCAGTCCGTTAATATCTACTAATTTAATGTCCATAAATAAAGGATTTTACGTTAGGAATTTCTATTCTAATACAGAAATCATGAATTTATCTGTGTTTACTATTGATTCAATGAATCTTTTATTAAAGTTAACAAATAAAGGACTTCTTTATGATCTAGTGCTTTTTTGTTGTGTCATACTCCCTGGTGATCACTTTAGTAAAGCCTAATATTTAATAATCTAAGTAAAAGTAAAAACTTGTGACAATATCTTGTGAAATTCGAAACAATGCTGCAAGGTCAATGTTTTCTGATCTACCATAATAAATTTTTTGTGAAATTACAAAAGAGATAAATAGTAGTGAAGCAAATACTATTTAAACAATGCATATTGTTATAGCCAGTAGGTAGACAAACAATACAACCACAAATGTGCAGTCCAAAAAAGTGAATAGTTATTACTAAATATGTAATGTATACTCTATTTTATCTTCACTGATTTTAAGTATAGTTTTCATTCTTTCATATCTGAAGTAATGTGAGTGTTTACTAAGTGATCACCAGAAGATTAAAATTGATTTGAGTAGCTAAATTCATGTGGCTTAGTTAACTGTACATCCTTTATTGTCTTCCCTTTTTGATGTAGTTTCTTACTGAGGCACACTTCTACTCATTGTTTTTATTTTACTTCTCCATTCCAGCCTCTTCTTATGATGTTGTCCCCCCATATACTGTTTGTCCTGTTTATGATATGTATCTAAATTTGTCCCTTTTCCTACTAATATACTAATTGTTTGTAATATACTAATTGTTTGTGAACATCAATGTGAAATATACTAATTGTTTGTGAACATCAATGTGAAATATACTAAATGTTTGTGAACATCAATGTGAAATATACTTATTGTTTTGTGAACATCGATCTGAAATATACTAATTGTTTGTGAACATCAATGTGAAATATACTAATTGTTTGTGAACATCAATGTGAAATATACTAATTGTTTGTGAACATCAATGTGAAATATACTAATTGTTTGTGAATATCAATGTAAAATATACTAATTGTTTGTGAATATCAATGTGAAATATACTAATTGTTTGTGAACATCAATGTGAAATATACTAATTGTTTGTGAACATCTAGATGGATTCCACATACAACTCAAGAGACTCGCTGTACTAATTCAGTTAATACTGTAAACCTGTGCAAACTCCATGATATTAAAATTTAATAACTCAAAATTTTTTATCAGTACAGACACATCTATTACAAGAGATTTTGTAAAAGAAAACCATAGCAGTTGCACCATTTTCTCAATCTACACAAATTTGAAATGTGTGCTTTCAATACTATACCAAAGAGTGAGGTGCTGACTTTCAAACTCTGGTCTGTATGGAAATTATGTCCCTGATTTTTTCAGTTACATGCAGGATAAGCTCTCAAAGGATTCTTATCACTAAAATCTTACTTTTATTAACCAATCAGGGACAGTCAAGCCATGTATACTCTATTTTATCTTCACTGATTTAAAGTATGGTTCTCATTCTTTCATATCTGCAGTATGCTAGTCCTTCAACAACTATCAATGGTTGTATGCCATTTTTGACCATTCTGACTGGACACACTGTAAGATAATGTTAATAGTAATAGAAACACCATGGGATAACCAGACCAATAAAATCAAATAAAATTATCAAGTTATCTCCCCTGCATGAATGCAGCCAGGATTTTAGGATTTAATCTTAAGTTTTGTGTGTTTGATTTCCAAAGAGGAAGTGGTGGCTGGAGGAATAGCCAATATTAAACATCTCCCTAACACTTATATATCTGTCACTCTTTCTTATTGTTCCACTCTGTTAAGGCTCTACTGAAATCAAAATACTCAAGGAGATGTCATTCTAGTTGTATAGCGATTATTACTGTGATGTCATTGGGCATGGTCATATGGTTGTGGTGTGGTCTTGGTTGGGACCATAGGCTTACTCTTTATTTGACAGATAATTATGATGTTGTCAAAACAATTAAAATTCTTCTAAGAATTCAGTTGGATCGGATTATATACTTGATTCATAGTCAATGAATATGCTTCAAAACTGATGTGTTTATTTTGGAGCCATGTACCTCCATCACATTCAAGATCTGAATAAACCAAAGGTGAAATCAAAACAGCTGCATCATGGCAACTTTAAATGTTTTTTAATGTGAGACTTTAAAGCCAGAATTCATAGCTTCAGTGATTTTGGGATTAAAAAATAAATTTCTTCAAAAACAACTCAATTTGGTGCAGCTTACATAGTTTTTAATGGTACTGAGAATTGTTGACATGTAAAAATTGCACAAGAAACATTATATCAGGAAATTAATACTGCTTAGGAAAAACTGATAGGAATATGCAGAAATAATGATAGTATTTTTAGATGGAATATGTGGTTACAATATAAGTGCTGGTCCTACAACTTTGCGAAATATATCTTGTACAGCTATTCCATTGTTTCTAGCATCACTATGTAATATGGTAATAACTTTTGCACACATGAAGTTGATCCACTTTTTATTCTAGTCCTTTGCTAATTAATACTTTAAATTTTACAACAAAACAAAGCAAATTTTACCTTTTGACAATAATACATGAGGGCCATTCCATTAAAACATACACGAATGGCACTTTTAATAACATCTATCCCAGGGTGTTCTTGATTCAAAATTGCTCCCATGCCAGGTTGTTTATTCAATAAAATCAATTCTATTGGTGGTTGGTTTAACTGGTTCTGTAGGTCTCTCTAAAAATACGACCTAAACATAATTAAAAACTTCCTGTATAGATGCCAGTTATTAAATTTGTATTTTATGTTATGCACGCCATATTTGTTTCTGCCAAGGCCTATTTTCTTTGAATGAACAAGACTACAAAATGTTGTAATTGGTCAGCTATTAATAGGTCAGTATTGCCTATCGTGTGATCTGCATTTGTAGTTTTACTAATCACAAATGTGAAATCTGTTTTTATTTTCTCAATTATAGAAAACTAGCAGATTTTTAAAACAAGTCACCTTATAAAATTAAAGTAAATTCTGCGACATTAATTTTAGTTTCATGAGACTTGGTCTGCATTAGTCAGATCTGATGCATGCTGTGAAAAGAACAGAATGTAGCCATATTATGGCAGTTATTGAGGGAAAACATGTTTTCGACTGGAAAAAAAGTCAGTATTTGGTTGAGAAAGCAAAACTATGAGAAATATATGACAGCCTTAGAGCTAAGTTCTGTTATTTTGTTTAGTAAACTAATCAAAAAGTATCAAGACACTAGTGAAATTCTATTTATATAATCATTATGAACATTGTTGGCATAGACTCATTTATGTCGATGAAAAGACTGGCATTGTAACACGTTCTTGTCTTCATCCAATCAATTCAAGATGACCAACACATACAGAAGTGGCATGGGGCAGATTTCACGTTTGTTAATTGACTGAAGGGGTAGAAATGAACGATTGTGTATAATGGAGTCTTTGTTGGATTTTTTAACTCCAACATGTACTCAGTACAAATCCATTTCCAATAGATAATTCCGATGTTTTGGAATACAGCTTGGCAAAATTTGACTATTTAATGGTTATCAGAGGAAAAATCTGACTGATGGCACTTTAAAGTTGGAATGGAAGAAGTGCACAGGATATTACTATTGGCATTACTGTTGTATATTTGCATGAAGTATCTTATGTGATAATTTCAATTCAATTGCATTTTGTTTAATTACTGTGACAGTGCACATAAATGATACTGTCCCTACCTAATGGAAATGTGTTAGGAGTTTTTCATTGATTTCAGATTTTTTAATAAGTAACAGTTCTTATGTTCATTGGTTGTAGTCATAATATTTATTAACATTGTAGTCAGTTGTGGCTTGTATACAAGCAGATGATTATTACAACTTTCTGCTTAGTATCCAGTCATCTTATTTTCTCAAAAAAATGTAAGCACAATGATACCACAGTTGCAAGTTGAATTACACATTGTTGATTTTATGTTTTGATTTTGCTATGTGCTTGTCAAGCTGATAAACATTTGGACAGTACACCGTATTTTGCTATGTATATCATCTCCAAAATATGCATAGCATGTAACTTTACACTCCATTTGAATAATTGTCATAATAAATGCACTAGTGATAATTTTATTTTGTGTTAGTTTCAATACGAATTGTATGTTGGCTTTGGAATAAACTTTGTTTTGTTGAGTACTGTACATTTTGTATGTACACATAGGGGGAGTGAAGTTTGAATGTGTGGGTGCAGATAAGACCAAGTAGCATGTACACACCTAATAACAAAAATTTTTTTTATTAAAGTTACAATAAAACCTATTTGTTAAAGCCAACAAGAAACAATTGATAGTATTTGCCCACTTTCCAATTTGTTTTTAGTCCCTTACCAATTTTAAAAATGAAAAGCATCAAGAAGATAAGTTATAAATAAGTGCAGTACATCATTTTCAATGAGTCAATCATTCAGTGTACCGCAGTTGCATAATAATTGGGTCTGTTTATGGCCATACAATAGGTGTGAAAAGGGAGAGAAGTGTCTTTTTAAAAAATAGTACATATGTAACTGTTAATTGTAAGCAGCTAGATCAGCCCATGTGTCCTTTAATATCAGTTCTTTTCTTATACATGCATCTACCTCTGTGAGCCCAAGGCATTAAGATGTATGAAGGGGATTTCCTGACAAATTTGAGTTTAAAAAAGATCTTACTTTCAGTTTAAAAATGATGAATCCCATAAAATTGTCAAGATAAAAAAAAATGTTAAAGAAAAAAAGGTTTCCTGGTTCTATTATTTCTGTTTTCTTTGTTTCAGTAGTTTAGATTAACCAAGTAGATGTTCAGAGATGAAATTATGCCATTTATACATGCGTCCAGCATACACGAAAACTGGCAGGGACTCATTAGTTGTTCATATGTGCATTCCTTTAGACACAAGAAATTTTAGAGAAACATTTTACATTTTATAGGAACAAGAAAGGAGTGGTCCCAATTGACCAGTGCAAAGATAATATTTGTTTTCTGAAAAGAATGTCCTGGTAAACAAAAAATCACAATAAGCACGTTGTTGTTCCTTTAAAATTTCTTGCGTTTAAAGGAATGCACATAAGAACATAAGGCTATAACTGAAGGTTGTTAAATAGACAGATGAAGACATCCCACTGAACAAATTTAAGTCTCTTTTGACTCTTTTACATGAACTGCTCTGGTGGCCTAGTGGTTAGAGCGTCCACCCTGGACGATGCGATTTGAAATATATATTCGGTTTTTTTTACACAACCCACCAGAAGTGATTTTCCTAATCTGCCTTCCACTGCCAGAATCAAAGTTGTTTTGAAGTGCCATTCCTGGGGGAATATATGTTTTACTGGAACAGCCCTCAGCATCAACAGTACTCTGTATATGTATCAATATTACTACATATCTATTAGCATTACTGTCTATCTATTAAAAGTACTCTATATGTATCCATATTACTGCATATCTATTAGCATTACTGTCTCTTTATCAAAAGTACTCTATACATATCCATATTATAGTCTATGTATTCACATATCAATATTTAATGTAAACTTAGTTATTTTATTGGGCTTTAATTATTGCTAAATTTTATGATTCATACAGCCCTGGGGATTGCCCACCCACCCACCCCAGATATTTCAAACCTTCATGGAGATTTCAAGGCAATTAATCAAAATGATTTTTTAAAACAAAATTTGTATATGAACTTTACAATCAATTCACAAACCATATGCCTCACATTGATTACTGCACTTCTGTTGAATTCCTCATCTAAAGCATGGTGAGTGTGTGAGTGTGGTTGGAAGTGCCAGACTATAAATGCAGCTGATAAAGGCCATGTTAGAACTTGTTTCCTTTTCTGTTGATTTTATACCTTAAAATATTCCAGTGTGTTCACTCTACCAGCATCAACTTTTCCAGCTTGTGCAAGTTGTTCTTGTACTGAATTCTTCTCTGTATCTGATATCTAGAAAAAAAGAGCACATTACAAAGCCGTAGTGAAATGTTTAATTCAAGAAAATGAAAGGACAATGAAAATTCATTTTCAGATCAATTTCATCAACGAAAATCAAGCGAGGGTTGTGAGTTGAAATGCTAAAAAGAACATGGGCTAACATTTTTACAGGTTTCAATGAGTAAGACCATGAAATACAATGTAGATACAACTATATTCTACAAACTGATTTCTTATCATCCATTGACCAATTTGTATATATTATTTTAATGTTTCAAGATAGTGACAGGGCATTCATGTTCCTAAGTTTGATGGAGCATTCATGTCCCTAGACACAGTATTGGGCATGAATCATGCATGTCACAGTATTGAGCATGCAATTTGTATATTTGTCCCAAGATTGATGAAGTATTCATTTTTCAAGACTGTGATGAAGCATTCATGTTCCAAGACTGATGGAGTACTCTTTTTCCAAGACTAACATGCCAACCCCAAGAGTGGAATAATTATTGCTAATATAAGTGGCTTAAAAGCATAATCTGAACATAAAATAGTAATTTTGTATATTAAATACCATAATAAAAGTACACTGGACGGAAAAAAAATGTATGTCGTTTTAAACTGCTAATCTGGTTCTGCAGCTAGTCAAAATTTTTTTCACAAATAGTCAAAATCCATGTATATTAGAACCAGAATACAAGCACAAAACATAGACAAATTATTTATATTCAACACTCTATTTGACTACTGTATGTGTCTCACTTCATTGACTCACTTTGGCTCTATGTCTCACTTCATTGAATGAGCATGAAGTTCACAAATTATGGAACGAGCATGACAATGGGCTCACTTTAAGTGCTGTGTTACATCACTCTAATTCTTCTTTTTAAATATGTAAAATAGGATTAATTTACACTTTTCCTGATCTGACATGTTTGTAAAAGATCCATCTACTCCACCATTTTTCAGTATCCACAAATCACACAGGTAATGCCTCCCTTGCCTAATGTCTATACAAGTACAGACTGCTCTGTTAATGTACTCTATTATCAATATAATTAATCAAATTGAGGGAAAATGTATTTTTTCTTGATTTGTGTACATTTGCTAAAAACAGAAAATAAGGAAAGCACATGTCTAAGATCAACAAATGTACTCTTATGCTATTCTTATGCAGCAGTCTTCTTATTTTTAGAATTTTTAAAATTTTCTAAAATTTGTATGATTGGGATTATAGATATGTTAACAAATTTTGAAAGTGTAAAATGGTTGGCATGCATGCAGTGATGAAGCATTTGTAACACCAGAAAAAAGAGACAACTTTTCCAAGGTAAAATCTGCCTATGGCAGACAGAGATGCAATGAACGTTCAAACCATCACTATACTTAAATGTCTAGATGAATCACCTTTTTTTTATCTATATCCTTGGTGAAACAAATAAGTTTTCCTTTATCTTGACAATCTGATATTAAAAAGCTAACTAATTTTCATACTGAAGCTAGATATAATTAAACTTACTGGTTCATATTTCAACTTGTTGATTATTTTCCACACTGATATAATTAAACTTACTGGTTCATATTTCAACTTGTTGATTTCAAGGAACTTTTTTCTCTCACTAAGATTTGTTTCACACTGAAACCGAAATCTGAAAAAATCTAACTCCTGTTGTAGAAACCAGCGTCTTAATTCTTCTCTGAAAAGAAAATCAAATGTGAATGCAGGCAATGTTTCTCCAACAATATGACATCTCACCTTTTTAAAACATTAAGGGCACATCTCACTTTTTAGAACACATAGAGAAGGGATGGAGGCAATATTTATTATAGAATAAACACACCCACCTATTTTAAGTTTGTAATTCCAGTCTGCATCGTATTTCAAGTTTGTATATCAAATCTAAAATATTAATGGCTATTAAATCATTATTCCTATTAAAAAACCATTATCCTTGATTTTTGAATGCTTATTTAAGCTTGATTTTGAATGCTACATTTGTTACATTTTAATGCATGGGTATAAGAACAAAAAAAAGCATACCACAACCATATGTACTAGACTGTATATCGAGTTCCACTACATAGACCAAGATCCACCATCACATATTATGACAGATAAGGGTCTGTACAGTTTCCAATTGAATCGCACTTCCAGTCAAGCACATATTGAAATCCTTCTTAAAAATTACAAGGCAAAATCCTGGGCTTTTAAAAAACAAGAAATTCAACATCGATACCCCATCAATATGATGAAAACAAAGGAAAAACTTCTAAGTCAAACTGAGACCATAATTCACAAACATTTTGTCAAAGTCAAACAAGATCTGCTGGTGATCCTCTTAATGCAAAACATCAAACCAAGTGATAGGTTTCAGCAGCTCAAAAGCTTGAGAAGATCAGAAATGAGAATCGAAACCAGTGAAACCAGTCTTTTACTGCATGATATAAAAAAATGTAGCTTCAAATTCATACCAAGTAGACAAGATACGAAGCAACAAAGATGATTTGCATATGAATGGTTATCAAATGATCAGTAAAATAATTAAATCATATGAGAAACCAGTCTGGAATGTCTCACTTAGGCTAAACATGCCAAAAGAAAATAATTAGTATGAAATGTCGGCCAATGTGTGGTAACTTAAAGAAGATAAATAGGTGTTTTCAAATATATTTTTTTATACACAGACAGAAATGAGTGCATATGCCCACAACAGCTGTTTCATACGAATTCTCAAGAATAAAAAAGCAAACAAGTTACTTGCATCAGCTCAACATTAAAGTAATGTGTACAGGGTAAATATCATTTTTCTTCAAATTCTTTTAATATAGAAAAAGTATTGATGCAGCAATATAAAAAAATATCATAGCTCTAACGTCCATATTGTTGATGTCAAGGGTAGCTTATCTCAGGACCGTGAGCCATGAAAAAATATGCATGTCTCCATGTGAGCATTTGAACCAGGGACTTCAGCCATAAACCTTCAGCCTTAAAACAAACAAAAACAGTTGAGTGGAGGTGTTAGTGATGAGTAAGATTGGGATGAGCCAGAGGGAGTGAAACCCTATATGAGCCTCTATCCCTGACAGTGCCATGGGCATAAATGAGGCATAGCTGGAGTGTATCTGGAACCAATGATTCCTTCTTCTGAAGATGGAAGGGAGGCTGTCAGAAAAAGATTGGAATGTGAGGCTACAGTGACAGATGACTTAACTTTCAACACCTCCAGCATTTTAAATGAAAGGTCCCCTTCAAAATCCACTTACATTACTCCAGAATCCAGGGGGACAGGTCATATGGGGTCAAACAGGGTGTGCAAGCTATAGATGGTGGAGTGGGGGAGATGTGAAGGCAAACCAATCCTAATGTTACCTACCAAACTCCTAGCCTATTGAAAAAAAAAAAACTATAGTGAGCTTCCTAACCATAGCTGAATGGGAGTAAAAGGACTGAGGTAGCTCTCACAAGACTCCAAATCTGAAATTTCTTGTCTTCTGAACCCAAGGGTTTGGGACACAAATCTGATTTTTTCTTTCTCTACTGCCAAACAGGTGGAAAGAGACAATGTTCTAATGAGTACCCAGGTGAAATTTTTGTGGTTTTGACAAGCCCTAACTCAAATCAGCACATGCTATCCACTAAATGTAATAGTTACCCTTCCTGACCTTCCCCCCCACCAAGAATCTGAATATTCCTTTCAATTCTTCAATTAAGACATTTTAAGACATTTATTGTCTCTTTTGTCCTGGCATATCGCTTGTTGGATGCCATAAATAACCAACATCTTGATCATGCATACATTCTGCATACAAAATATATGCAGTTTTGAGCATCTGATGTACTCCGATAAGATCAACCTGGTTTCCTGAAGAACTTCACTGAATTTAAGAAATCCAGATCTGAAACAATCAAGGACAAGTATCCAGACTTTACTTCAACTGTATTTCTGTAATTTATTTTATTCTGCAAGTCTATATTTTGAGGGTGATTTTTGTAAGATGGTAAGGACTGGCAGATCTGACAAGGCACCCAAGAAAATGAAAAAACCTACTGTGTATGGGCTTATGACATGGGGGTATTACTGGTCCCTTCATGCTGTTCTAGATGTTCCAGGCGGATGGAAGGTCCTAATACAGATGACAGTAATTTCATCCCAAGAAAGGCAAACAAAGTAATAATGGCATGCTGTTCCTAAAACACATAGATACAACAATGAAACACTATCTGGTAACTAAAAGTGTTGTGTTACTTTCAAGCCACTCAATTTAATCCCATTTGACTAATTAAACATGAGTTTCTTTTAGGGACTGATGATCTGCAACAAAAGAATTTCCAGGAATTCAAGACAAGATCAATTCTCAAATTAGCAGAAGTTTCATTCTGAACTAAGTAGACTGACATCACTATATAATCAAGAGTAGCAGTGATAACCAGACTTTCAAGATGGCTGCTGTGTGGAAGCCCAAGCAGGATCATTTTCATTTAGATATTGGACAAGAGGCCATCCCATAAGCTCTTCTGACCAGTTTTTCAGCTAAACATTATTTTTGGAAATTACAAAGTAAATCCAGAAGATGGAATAAGAAATATAAAAAAGTAAGTTTAAATTGTTTTATTCACACAATTTTTGACGGCAACCATGCTTTCAATTAAAGGCTATATGAAATGAGCCTCGGATTTACCCAACAATCCACCTTACTGGACCATTGACTTACCCAACAAGCCACAACCATCTTGCTTACTGGACTCTTGATTCACCAAATGAACAATTTCAATCGATAATAAATGCCACAACCACCTTTAAATGGAAAAGCACTCTGGAATTTTAAACTTACGATCTGCAATAAGCCAATCGAAGGATAAAGTGAGAAATCTTGTCCAGTTGTCTTGCCTTGTGTAGGTCAGATTCAGAAACAATGTCACTGTGCTGAAATATAAAACAAGTCAGAACAAAAATTCTCCAGAAATATAAAACAAGTCAGAACAAAAATTCTCCACGAAGGTCTTGCTCTGCTGAAGAAGAATCCAATGTGTTCATGGAAAATGGATCCCCATGCAATGTGTTCATGGAAAATGGATCCCCATGCAATGTGTTCATGGAAAATGGATCCCCATGCAATGTGTTCGTGGAACATGGATTCCCATCATCCTAATGTAAAACCCAAGTAAAGTGTGAGGTATATACAATTTATATACACTGCTAATTATATAATTCACTTACAAATGCAACAACAAAAACCCTGGCATGATGTTTGTTTATGTCATTCTTTTGTAGAAAACATTCTGTGCTCTGATGGTGTTCTGAATGATGTATACAGAATGTAATAAAAAATGGCTTTCTAAATGATGTATACAAAATGTAATAAAAATGGCATTCTAAATGATGTATACAGAATGTAATAAAAAATGGTGTTCTAAATGATGTCTACAGAATGTAATAAAAATTGGCATTCTAAATGATGTATACAGAATATAATAAAAATAACATTTTAAATGATATATACAAAATGTAATAAAAATGGCATTCTAAATTATGTACACAGAATGTAATAAAAAATGGCATTCTAAATGATGTATACAGGATGTAAAAAAGGCATTCTAAATGATGTATACAGAATGTAATAAAAGATAAAGACCTTTATGACAGTATCACAACTGGATAATTACAACTTCTGAAACAAATCTTGCACAAGTCTGGTAAAAAAATTTAAAATATTAATTTTAGAAATAAATAAAGTGGAATATCCTTTACATTAAGCTACAATGTGTGACTTCCTGTGGACTGGTTATTCTCATGTTATTCCTCCACTAAATATACCTTGTATAGCCTATCATGTGACTGAAAAATGGCATTTAACCAGTAACAACCAACCAGTCAATCAATCCTTTACATCAAACTACAATGTGTGAAAGCTTGACAACAGCTTCCTGTGGACTGGTTTTTCTCATGTTTTCCTCCATATAATATGCTGGCTGCCATGTATAGCCTATCATGTGACTGAAAAATGGCATTAAACAAGTAACAACCAACCAGTCAATCAATGATATGTATGGTTCAATTAATTCAGCTGGCAAGCAGTCGGTTTTCCAAAATGGAAAACTTGAATCAATTTGCTGACCAGCAATTTTTCCCTTTACTCTCATTTGTGCTTTAGAGACTCTCAGTATTTTAATTTTACCCCTAGTTTGGATACCCAAGTTTGTTTTTCCTTAGTTTGAACCACAATTTTGACACCAGTTTATTACTCTCAATCTTGCACCTTTAATGGACACACTAGATCAGAAGCAACTGTATTTTTTTTTTACTTTTAATACAACCTTGAAGAGTTTTCATTGCAACAAAACTTAAACCATTTTTAAGTTGAATTGAAAGTTGATACATTCATTGTTGACTACTAGGAACAAGCCTGTATCCTTATTTCTTATTTTTTTTTAAATCTAAAAATATACATCTTCAATTCATCAAAATTTATACAGATATATTTATATCATTTAAAACTATAACTTATATATACCAAAATTCCCAAAATTTATTCAAAATTCTGAATTGGTAAGCAAAAATTGCAAACTGGTTGCCCTCTAGTGACCGTATGGCAACCAAAATTTACATACCATATTTAATGTTATTTTTTGTACAAGAAAAAAAAAATATTAATTTTAATGTACGAAAAATTATATGTAAAATAAATTATCATTTAGAGATACTGTGTGCGAAAAAAAAAGGGATCATACTTGAACAAGTTTTACGAAACACACGCTTCTCGACTACTTAGCTCTACAAACATATATTTTTTGTCTCATTCTGCTCTCAACTAAGAATCTAATTACAATAAAAGTAAAACTGCTAAAAGATTTCTGTTATTATGAGAGAGAGAGAGAGAGAGAGAGAGAGAGAGAGAGAGAGAGAGAGAGAGAGAGAGAGAGAGAGAGAGAGAGAGAGAGAGAGAGAGAGAGAGAGAGAGAGAGAATTATATTTCAGTGTGCAAGCTCCTCTGTGTTTAGGCCATATGTAGCTGTAGCTGTTATGTTGTGTAATGTTGGCAAAATGATAAAGATGGTTTGAACACGTAATAATTCCTGGTAAATTGTATGCAATAAAAGTCCACATTGTAAAAACAATAAGTGCAACTTGCATTTTTACAGCAACAATAATCTCAATTTTATATTGCAATAAAAAAAAGAACTTGAAATCACCTTTTATTTAATGTGCTGAGCGCCAGCACACGCACACGCAGCACGTGTGAGAGAGAGACTATATATTCCGGGCTGTTTTTATTTGTAGCTTTTGAAAAAAGAAAAAAAAAAAAAAAAAAACACCTGACAATTGTGATAATTCGAATGTATTATCCTACTATATTCCACAATTCATTCTTACGATGTACATTGTGACAACCACATGGCTATGGGGTGTTATTGACACGGTAATTAAGCATGCTTAGGGCTTTGGCCATTCCAGTTGAAGCAAGATTGAGAGAAGAAAAAAATCAACTGAAGAGTTCAAAGCAGCGAGGCTGCCAGAAGGGAAGTGAGGCTCTCTTTAGGGAAATGAAAATTTGTCAATGTGCTATTGAAACTTTTGTCCCATATAGCAGATGTTATAAGGACAAGCCATTATATGATTTACTTGTTTAAACGTGCCAATAAAGATAATAGTGGGGTATATTGTAGAATAGTTTTGTAATAAAATGTTAATTATATCCAAGTCAAAACAGAACAAGCACTTCAAAGATACAAAGATAGTGTGTATGTATGTATATATATATATATATATATATATATATATATATATATATATATATATATATATATATATATATATGCACACATACACAAATCGATTTAATGGAGTCCATGACTTTCATATTTATGATAGGTGGCCCCGAGTGGCTAAGTGGTCTAAAGCGATGTCTGTTATGGATCACTGCCATCTCACCTGGGTTCGAGTCTAGGATTCTGTGAATGTGGATATTCGAGAAAGCTTGCCAGTAGCTTCCTGTGGATTGGTGTTTTTCACGGGGATTTCAGCGTTTCCACCGCCACCATTATGACTGGCTGCATTTATATAGCGTATCATGTGCTGAAAAAATGGCATTAAGCGCCACAACATCATATTTAGTATGGCTTTTAAATGACTTTTTAATGACCAGTTTCAATTTTCAAGTACTATTATAAGTATCAAGTGTTCCCTTTTCAGTCAATAATTGAAAGAAACAAAAATAAATATAATAAAGATTTAAATAAATGTCATGAAATGCCAATGATAATAACGTCATTGTAACTAGACCCAAATATTTAACACTGCTCCACATTCACCTTCAGCTGCAAGTTTTGCTTTCCCACAGCCACCCATTTCCAAGCCCATTGATTGTTTGCTTCTCTTCTGTATCGACCAGTGGCCTAGCAGTAGAGCATTTGCCTCTGATGCAGGTTGCGTGGCTAGTTTGATAATATAGTACAGCATAAAGTATCAAGACCAGATATCAGCATAAGCAGATTATGACATAACAATTAACTGTTATGGTGCTTTGTGAATATGCCAATGATTTGTTTATGTAACAATTGATTCCAGTGCATTTTTATATCCAAGATTGCGGTTTCCTGTCATGGTGCCTTTGAAGTTCTCCACTCTAAACTCAAGACTGTATATACCATTTTTATCAGCCAAAAATCATGTCGCCAAAAATATGGCCAGATGGTATATTTTGTCACTAATGTGTAAAACATAATTGCAATTTGCAACATTGGCGAAGCCCAGCACAACCACTGTAATTGATTTCATTTCCGGTTGTTGCCAAATAATTATTACATGCTAACCTGAAATCAAGAGACCTGGACAAAATGCTGTTTGCAAATTTAGACAAGTGTTTTGTAGTTAAATGGAAAAATGAAGATTTCAATGAGATCCAGAAATGTGCTAAGTTGCCATAACTGATAGTTCAGATGCTACCATAGCCAAGTGTAAGAAAGTATGTGATTTCTGGCGTAGTGGGACTGCAACTTTTGCTGGTGGGACTCCTTTTTTTTTACCAACTTAGGAATCCTAGACTCCTAGTTTAAAAATCCTAGTGAGACCTCTGCTGACATCAAAACATCAAGCTCACACATTTTCATTAGTTCCAACTTCAGACAGCAATGCCCATACCATGTAACTCGTTTGAAAAGACAGCCATGATTTATTTGTGTAATTGATGCACAAAATGTTATTTTCATATTGGCAAGTTACTTGCTACTAAAACTTATTCAACGCTATACTCCTTCAACACCTGTATAAATTTTCAAATAAATATTCAGTAAGTAAATGTTATAAGTGAAAAACTCCAACTGTCACCAAATCTATGAACTTTTTTAATTATTCACTAAGAACAAAAAAATTTTAACGAGTTGGCAAGGTAATATGTATTATGAATTTGAATGTATCCGATTTCTTACAGAATGTCATTTATATATTGTTTATGATCTACACTGTTCTTGCTAATATTCTGAGTGACATAAAGCATACAATAAAACTGTATTTATAAAAATAAAAAGCATAAAGAATCTTATCTATAATCATTTTGTTTTCTTATGCACCATGATCAAAGTTTACTGCTGATTAATTCCAAAAACTGAATACACTCCCATTAGAATCACAGAAATTTCCAGGATGATTAAGTCTCATTAAATCAAGCATGTAATTTAATAATCTCAGTGTGATGTACATTGGTCATTGAATCAAGAATGCAATTAACAACCTTGGTGTGATGTACATTAGTCATTGAATCAAGCATGTAATTTAATAATCTCGGTGTGATGTACATTGGTCATTGAATCAAGCATGCAATTAACAACCTTGGTGTGATGTACATTAGTCATTGAATCAAGCATGTAATTTAATAATCTTGGTGTGATGTACATTGGTCATTGAATCAAGCATGCAATTAACAACCTTGGTGTGATGTACATTGGTCATTGAATCAAGCATGTAATTTAATAATCTTGGTGTGATGTACATTGGTCATTGAATCAAGCATGCAATTAACAACCTTGGTGTGATGTACATTGGTCATTGAATCAAGCATGCAATTAACTACCTTGGTGTGATGTACATTAGTCATTGAATCAAGCATGCAATTAACAACCTTGGTGTGATGTACATTGGTCATTGAATCAAGCATGTAATTTAATAATCTTGGTGTGATGTACATTGGTCATTGAATCAAGCATGCAATTAACAACCTTGGTGTGATGTACATTGGTCATTAAATCAAGCATGCAATTAACAACCTTGGTGTGATGTATATTGGTCATTGAATCAAGCATGTAATTTAATAATCTCAGTGTGAGGTACAATTGGTCATTGAATCAAGCATGCAATTAACAACCTTGGTGTGATGTACATTAGTCATTGAATCAAGCAGGTAATTTAATAATCTCGGTGTGAGGTACAATTGGTCATTGAATCAAGCATGCAATTAAAAACCTTGGTGTGATGTACATTAGTCATTGAATCAAGCATGTAATTTAATAATCTTGGTGTGATGTACATTGGTCATTGAATCAAGCATGCAATTAACAACCTTGGTGTGATGTACATTAGTCATTGAATCAATCATGTAATTTAATAATCTTGGTGTGATGTACATTGGTCATTGAATCAAGCATGCAATTAACAACCTTGGTGTGATGTACATTAGTCATTGAATCAATAATCTCGGTGTGAGGTACAATTGGTCATTGAATCAAGCATGCAATTAACAACCTTGGTGTGATGTACATTAGTCATTGAATCAAGCATGTAATTTAATAATCTCAGTGTGATGTACATTGGTCATTGAATCAAGAATGCAATTAACAACCTTGGTGTGATGTACATTAGTCATTGAATCAAGCATGTAATTTAATAATCTTGGTGTGATGTACATTGGTCATTGAATCAAGCATGCAATTAACAACCTTGGTGTGATGTACATTGGTCATTGAATCAATCATGTAATTTAATAATCTTGGTGTGATGTACATTGGTCATTGAATCAAGCATGCAATTAACAACTTTGGTGTGATGTACATTAGTCATTGAATCAAGCATGTAATTTAATAATCTCGGTGTGATGTACATTGGTCATTGAATCAAGCATGCAAATAACAACCTTGGTGTGACATACATTGGTCATTGAATCAAGCATGAAATTAAAAAACTTGGTGTGATGTACCAGTATTTTGGTCATTGAATAAGCATGCAATTAACAACCTTGGTGTGACGTACATTGTTGATTGAATCATTGAATCAAGCATGTAATTAACCTTGTGATGTACATTGCTCTTTGAATCAAGCATACAAATAACAACCTTGGTGTGACATACATTGGTCATTGAATCAAGCATGCAATTAACAACCTTGGTGTGATGTACCAGTATTTTGGTCATTGAATCAAGCATGTAATTAACAACCTTGGTGTGATGTACTGGTACAATTGGTCATTGAATCAAGCTTGCAAATAACAACCTTGGTGTGACATACATTGGTCATTGAATCAAGCATGCAATTAACAACCTTGGTGTGATGTACCAGTATTTTGGTCATTGAATAAGCATGCATTTAACAACCTTGGTGTGACGTACATTGGTCATTGAATCAAGCATGTAATTAACCTTGTGATGTACATTGCTCATTGAATCAAGCATGTAATTAACAACCTTGGTGTGATGTACATTGGTTATTGAATCAAGCATGCAAATAACAACCTTGGTGTGACATACATTGGTCATTGAATCAAGCATGCAATTAACAACCTTGGTGTGATGTACCAGTATTTTGGTCATTGAATCAAGCATGTAATTAACAACCTTGGTGTGATGTACATTAGTCATTGAATCAAGCATGCAATTAACAACCTTGGTGTGACCTACATGGGTCATTGAATCAAGCATGTAATTAACAACCTTGGTGTGATGTACCGGTACATTGGTCATTGAATAAGCATGCAATTAACAACCTTGGTGTGACGTACATTGGTCATTGAATCATTGAATCAAGCATGTAATTAACCTTGTGATGTACATTGCTCATTGAATCAAGCATGTAATTAACAACCTTGGTGTGACATACATTAGTCATTGAATCAAGCATGCAATTAACAACCTTGGTGTGATGTACATTGGTCATTGAATCAAGCATTTAATTAACAACCTTGGTGTGATGTACATTGGTCATTGAATCAAGCATTTAATTAACAACCTTGGTGTGACATACATTGGTCATTGAATCAAGCATGTCATTAACAACCTTGGTGTGACGTTCAATGGTCATTGGGTCAAGCATGCAACATTGGTCATTAAATCAAACATTCAATTAACAACAACCATGGTTTGCTGTACATTGGTCATTGAGATCAAAATTCAGCTAGTTTAATTTTACAACAAGATTCAGAATTCCCTATGTTCTTACTAGGGCTATCAAAAATCACGAAATAACCAACCGGGGTACCCGTTGCAAATTTTAACGGGTACCCATTAGCACATGAATGACATGTACAACTGTAGACCAACTAATTATCTCCATTTCTTTAATATTGTTTTATGGCGATAGAGACTAACCGTGTATGATTCGTCCACACCGACGTAGCTGCGAATTGTATGACTGTACGCTGTTAATTAATCAATTTATTTAGAATGACCTTTGTACACAGATGGTAGGTATAATCCAACTTTTAATGATCACTGTGATCAGCCTCATTAAAAGCTTTAGAACACTCGCATTTTTTAAAGTATAAGTCCTTGTTAGAACAGACCATGTTTATTCATCTGCTTTTGACCGCAGATTTGAATTACCCATGCATGCATGTCCCAGTTATACCACGTGACCACGCAGTCGCATAAGTGTTATTATTTTGGAATTATATAATTCTTAAAATAGTTTTGGTGAAAACATAGTATCGAAAATAGAAATATCGGTATATGTATGATGACTAACTTTTGAAATTCGCAGAGCTAGTCGACTAGAAAAACGAGCATAGATTACTTTGAGGCATTACGAAGATTTCAAGGTGTCTAGGTGATGATTGTTCATAATATAAATTGTGTGATTTCTAAGACATGTTTGTTCGGAAATCAAAGGTATCCATCAGAATTTCTAAAAAAAGAGCGTGCAATTTACCGATCATTAAGCACCCACATTCAATAGTTATCGTCTACAAAGAGGTTTATTACCTGTAGAACAGATGTTTTAAACTTGGTATATAATGCCTTGGGGATAACGGTTTGTCCAGTTGCACAACGCCAATGCATTTTATTAATCCAAACAGACTGTCTGACGTATTGTTTATTTATATTAAACAGAGATCTTGTTTCTAATTATAGCCACAGTTGTCACACCTGTTTGAAGTGGTTGGCGAGTGTGTCAATTTTTTTTAAACAGGTACCCACCTTTACGGTTCAATACCCGGGTTTTTCTATACGGTCAGGTACCCGATGACAGCCCTAGTTCTTATTCTGCTTGTTGTTGTTGTTGGGCTTAACGCCATTTTTGAGCACACGATAGGCTATTCATGGCGGCCTGTATTAATGGTGGAGGAAGAAACCGGGAAATCACGGAAAGAACCACCGACCCACGAGAAGCTACTGGCAAGCTTTCTCACATATCTATATTTGCCGAATCCTAGACTCAAACCCACGCAGACAGAGGTGAGATGGCAGTGATCCGTAACGGACATCGCTTTAGACCACTCGGCCACTCGGGGCCCCATCTCTTATTCTGCAAGAACATCTAATACCTGCATAAATATAATACTAAATGTAAGAAATACTTCTATGTGCACATCTTTCTCACCTTTAAAAGCCTTTTGAATGGGGTCTTGCGAATCTCTAATTCCACATGATCATTGTACTTTTCAGATCCTTTCACATATTTTGCACCAGCCGTTTCAATAACCTTCAAAACTGAAAAAGAGAAATTGATTGATTCAGCTGTGAGTGTGTGTGTGTGTGTATATATATATATATATATATATATATATATATATATATATATATATATATATATATATATAAATATATATTGATTTTATGGAAGGATTTTGAAGACAAGGACCAATAATTTGCAAAATTACAGGTTCAGTTTATAAATTTTCTCAATAATTTGAAAGTTTATTCAAGTCACCGAGTGCTTTTATCAAATCCAAATCCAAGGAGCTAGATTAAGACAAAATTCTTATCTGGGTGGTCATGAAGAAACAGTTACACAGTTACAGTGTAACATTAACAGATTTTAAAAATCATTGAAAGTTTTTAATTGCTCATTTTTAAGGAACTTTTTGTGTACTGATATAACTGTAGTCTCAAATGTACTAATGGTCTGGAATGTTGCAGTTTTAAATCTTTTGATGTATCACAATAATAGAACACAAACTGTCCTTGAATAAATTCAATGTAATTCCAAATTAATGACTTTGTCCAAAAAGTATTAATGAGTACTTTGTAATTCCAGTGAATAATTAAAATAAATCCACCCAAATAAAAAACTGAACTCGACAAAATGAATAATTCCATTTTTTATGTTAAAGTAGGAATGAGTAATTTTTCAAGCAAATAATGTTGACATAAAAAGGAAATACAACACAACAGAGCCTGAATCTAGGTTCACTAAAGCTAAGACAACAAAAGAGCCAGAATATATGTCAGTCTCCTCCCAAAAACATTCAAAATTACCAACAAATTCAGGAATTTCCAAGAGAAAAATTATATCTTACATTCATATATTAGTCACTTCCTTTCATAATTATTCATAATATTAGCTACCTATTATGTTTATAAAATGTCACTGGTCTGGTAGACCTTTACTTGATTTTGGACTCTGGTCAGTTACAAAATACACATACACATAACATAATCATAAAAAAAACAATCAAAATTAAATATACATAACATTGTATAATGTATTTTCATGGTGATAATTCACATATCTACTTCAGAATGCATCATGTTGCTAAGTGGGAACAACATCATGAACATAAATTGTTCATATATATATATATATATATATATATATATATATATATATATATATATATATATATATATATATATATATATATATATATATATATATATATATATATAATGCATCTCACTGAAATTAACTTTTCTTATTTTCTTATTACTGTATATAAAATTCTTATTACTGTATATAAAATAAACAATGTAATTAATTAGAATCTTGTCTTGTAATGAAAAGAATTTAACCCTGATTTTTTTGTGTAAATAAAATCCCTAACAAGATTTTTCAAACAACCAAATCTCAAGTCAAATCTAGTTAAAAATCATTTTCAAAAGGATTGATTTAAATTTTTACAAAAGACCTTCAAAAATTATATACCATTGTATAAACAAAGACAGAATTTTCTGCAAAATCAACTGGTCTTTCTGTAATTGATAAAAAGCAATCCCCAAACCTGAACTGATACAATGGCTCATATCTGTTTTTAATATATAATACAAGGGATGATAGTTTCTCATTTCAGCTCTGAGAACTAACAATTTGAACTACAAATTTAGCTTTAATGAATAGCAGTCTGTTTTCTAATCGGAGTTTCTTCTGAATATTCCCACCCTTTTCATATTTGGACATTTAACTGGGGTGTTGGATCATTGCAACTGCTTATTAAAAATTTGCTGCCGCCATGCAGTAGCGACATATAGCAGGCCTTGAAAATTTGCATGTTATGTTGACTCATACCTGCATGAAATGAATAGGAAAATTATTTTCACAGAAATGACAAAAACTACAATCATTGACTTCAATCCGCTGACAGGTAAGTAAAAAGCTACGGTATAGATGAAACCTGACCCAATACTTTATATTTTCATTACTTGTCACGTGATTTCACAAATCTGAAATGGCATCAGAAGTCAAATAGTCATGTGATATTAACAACAAACTCCTTTATATTGTTGTTGTACAGAAATTCAATTATATTAAACAAAAGTCAGATACTTTTGTAAAAACCAAGAATCTGGTCTGTCTGATTTATCAAGCATAGAGCACATGTCAACGTGGTAGTCATGTGATACAACAAAACTGCAGAAGTTGTTCTCGGAAAATGTAGAATTTTATGTTCTTTCATTTTTGTGATTTTATTACATCTAGTATATGACAAATTTGTGTATTCATGTGACAGCAACACAAATTGAAAGTTCCAGGTCACATTTCATCAATGCCATAGTTTTATCTTGCTTTTCAGCAGATTAAAGACAAAACGATTTTAACTCACAATTTCTGAGAAAATAAGTAACTTTCATATTGATTTCACACATGTATCAAATTGTTCTAACGATTAAAATTTGCTAGGCCATTCAGTAAGCAACTATACTTTGCCACCACCATGCTGGTCTCTTGAGATGCTAGACTGTTTTTTATACCTTCCTTCTAAGGAAGATATGGATATTGAGCTGACTTTAAAAATAAAGTCTGTAGACAAATCTAATCCACTAAGTGTTTGGCCCGACTCAATATGTTTATTACAAGCATCCAAATGATTCATACTGCACCCTCCAAATATTCTGGTTAGAACTTGATAAATTTAACTCGTGATCAGTAGTTTTGTTACATCTCAATCTTGTGAATGTTACCAGCGTCAAGGAATGGTAGAAAACTCCCAGGTTTTTCCCAACTTTCATTAATATTTGCAAAATTCAAGGACTTTTTATGGTCAGCAAAAGTTACCATTTCTCACTGACTTTTCTCAATAGTGTGGGAACCCTGACAATTAGTTTTTAGAGCAACATTTAATTTCAGACTCAGTCGAGATATTTCATGCAAAAATACAGAGGTCCCCATTTGATGACTAGGCACAGAAAAGCTTCAGAAGTTGAATGTTAACAAAACATTAAAACATTTCTATTTACATAGTAAATACGCTAATGTCAGCTTTGTGTATAAATACATCAAGTCACACTCCACTATTAAGCAACCAGTGTTACATGGTCAAAGATAAAGTAAAAACTAGCAATAGAAGAGTCAGAAGGGTAATGATAGGAAAGGCAGCAAGTCTGTGTACATTTTTGCTTTTCATACTCAGACGAATCTGGCTACCATAGCAGCGATGAGATAATGAAGCTCAATCACCATAGCCCTAAGAATCACTAAGTTATACTTGTAGCTGGTAAGTTTATTAGAATGTGATTTTGGAAAGCACCTGCATGTGCGATACTAAGTCAGGAAAGGAACTTCTGCAATTATTGATGGTAATTAATTCCAAGCACCCAATATTTTTGTTTGGGATGGGGTGGGGTGTTGGGTCTTATTGTCTAACTAATGGCACTGTGTAGTGTTTTGATGTCGACTAACAGATTAACGAAGTCAAATTTTCAGGAATATCACACACAACTGGCAACCAATAACAATACTTTTCTACAAAGTAAAGCTATGTTTTTGTCAGACTTTACATACCCTGAAGTCTATTCTCTAATAAATTCAAAGTATCACGAAAGAAATGAACCTGTTGTCAAGTTTCATTGACCTACATTTCAGTTGGCTGGAGAACAGTGAAAGCCAGAAATGTCAAAATCAGTTTAAGTTGAAATACTATTCTTTCAAGGAACTGTAAGCAACATTTCATTTCATTCAAGAAACATCTTCCACATGAACCTACTTCAGCATACCTCAACTACCGTCATATTGTGACAAATTCAAATATATGTCAAAGAAACTGGAAAATGAGTCCATTTGCTAGTGTCATATTTTGATTCCACCAGGATAAAGACAATATAGTAAGTATATTAATTACACATAAATTAGTGAGCAAGTGTCAATATAGGCTCCCACGTGTGAGATATTCCTGAAACTTTACTCGTTATGATGTCAACCGACACTGGAACACACTATATAAGGCCGCTATTTGGGTAGCAAGATAGAGCACATGCACAAAAATAACAGGTGGTGTGTCTTACATTGTAGGACTACATGAGAAGATGAACTTTCCAACTTGAGTTCAAGAATTTTCATAACATTGTTAGTGCCATTTTTACATGTCTATGGAATAATTCGGTCAACATTTGAATTAGAAACCTTCTACATCAGGAGCATATGCTCTAACCACAGTTGGTCATTGGAGAGGTCACATTATCTTCCCAAGATGGATATAGGACTGTCAGGAACCATAACTGTTTCTGGTTTCCCATTTTGTGTGGCCACTTAGGTTCCAGAACAGTGGTCTGCTTTTACGGCATAGTTTGTGATAAATTTGGAATTTTTTAATGTAAAAATGTTGGAACCCAACAGAACAAACATCCAGATACATGTTAATGGCACTAAGTGGCCATGGATGGAAAAATAAGTAATTTTTAATTGTTGAAGATTTAAATTTTTTTATTTCCATTCATTAATCCTTTCATCACTAAGTAACTTTGTAGGCATAGAATCCTCAACACTAAATAATTTTGGAGTTGTAAAGCAAAATGATGTGCACTTTGAAACAACATAACTTTGCCAATGTTAAAGATATCTGGCTGGATTAGGTGTCAAAATCAAGGTTAAAAATCAAATTTTATGACTAATTCATTAAAATGTGCATATCTATTACAACTGTTAAAATGCAGGTGCAAACAGGTAACACAACAGGTAAAATAAAATTATTATATTACCTCTTAGAAAACTTAGAAAGTTCTCAAAACTTGTTCAATTGACCCTAGATGTAATAGTGAATAATCACAGTAGCAACACAAGTCTTTCTTTCATGATGTCCATAATTTATAAAGTTCTATAAAATAAACCAAAATGATCTCCAAGATGAGATCTGTCCACACACCTATATCGCCTCTGCCATGTTTGATCATCGCATTGAAGTTCGTTAAACGGCAATTTTTCAAAAAACTTTATACGAATAGAATATTTGAAAATATTCTGAAGCTTTCCTGGAGCCATCTAACACTTGGATGTGCCCAACTGTCAAAAAACTGAAACACATCTCTTTGGTTTTCCAGCTTTGTCCAAACAAAATCACGTGGAACGTACAATTTTTCTGGTTCAAAACCTTCAAAGTCATCTGCATAGTCATCACTGTCACCCACAACTGGATTCCATTGTCTCTCCAGACGTTTTCTCTCATTTTCATCCAAATTTACCATATCGAAATTATTCAAATTCTCCGATAATTCTCCTCTAAAATGTCTTCAAATGCCGCCATTTTAGATACAAATTTCAGCATTTGGAAAACATGTTAAAAATTTTGACTTTGATATTTCTAGTTGTATACAAGCTAAACTCATGAGATCATCCAAATATAACATGTACATTACAAAATGGAAGTTATTAGAGGTACCCCAAAAGTTATTTAGTCGTGTACTGTAATGTTAAAGAAGAACACTGCCCCAGATCGAAAAATCGGTCCATAGTGTTTATGGACTTACTTCCCCATGACCGTTTTTTTTCAGTCAGCAGTGATGAAAGGGTTAAGTATGGTATATGTCAGGGACGTGCAACATACGGCCCGTGGGCCAAATCCAGCCCGCTATGGGATTTTGACTGGCCCGTAGACTCTTTCCGGTCGTACATGATAATGTGGCCCTTGGCCACATTCTACGGCAATCTCCCAATACTTGCTTACTACGTCAAATAATAGTGACTGTTAGTTATTCTTAGATTTTTTTGTTTTCAGTTAGAATTAGATTTAGAATTTACAATAAAATTTTTACCATGGATTTTGCCAAGAAACAAAGTTGACAGCGAGTGTCGAGCATTTAACAAAGATTGGATGCCTAAGTACGTTTTCACAGAAGTCGGCAAGAAAGCCATATGTTTGTTGTGCAGTGAAAATGTTGCCGTGATGAAAGAGTACAACATTAGCCGCCATTATGCAACAAAACATGCAGGCTATGGCAGTACTTTATCAGTAGCGGAACGGCAAACAAGAGCAACAGAACTGGACAGAAAACTTGTAAAACAGCAGAATATATTTGGAAAAGCCAAAGTAGCCCAGAAAGCTGCTACTCATGCCAACTTTGTGGTCGCATACAACATTGCTAAGCACAGCAAATCGTTCTGTGATGGTGAATTTGTCAAAAAGTGCATGCTCAATGTAGCTGATCAAGTCTGTCCAGAACAAAGAAAGAAGTTTGAAGAAGTCAGTTTATCGAGAAGAACTGTGGCTCACTGCATTGAAGCAATTGGTGAAGGCGTGTACATTCATTTCAGCTGTTTTCCTTGGCATTGGATGAAAGCACTGACATTGATGACACTGCACAGTTGCTCATCTTTGTACAAGGCATTTCAGAAAACTTTGAAATCACAGAAGAATTGCTGTCAATGGAATCAATTAAGACACTACTACCGGGGAAGATATTTTTGAAAATGTGGAAAATGCCATGGAATTGATTGATCTGCAGTATGACTTAACCCTGAAAGAGAAATTCCAATCTGAAAGCATTGACAAATTTTATGTGTCACTGAATGAGTCCAAGTTTGCCAACCTGAGAAAGATGTCCATGAAACTACTTGTTCTCTTCAGGTCTACATACATTTGCGAGCAAACATTTTCGACCATGAACATTAACAAGACAAAAGCTGCATTCCAATCTAACTGATGTTCACATAGAGTCTTTACTGAGGATTTCTACGTCTGACATGCAGCCAGAGTTCAAACAACTTGTTAATAGTTTTGATCGACCACAGATGTCTCATTGACTTCAGCAGCTATTGAAGTACATTACGTTAAATTAAATACTGTTTTTGGTCTCTATGCTATAAACTTAAAGTTTATATGTTTAAAGTTTACATTAAATACGATTTATTCCTTGCATAGGTGGATAAATACGCGATTAAGGTATCAATTCAGTAATCTGGCCCGCCAAGTATTTCATTTTCCTATATCCGGAACCGCCGACTGGAGAAGTTGCCCACCCCTGGTATATGTAGTTATGATTTCATAGCCTCAACTTGTTTTGTTGTGGCTGAGGCTACAAAGTGATCCCATATCATGTAATGGAGCAAAAAATATCCTCACTAAAGTCAAAAACACAAATAATTTATAAATCTACTAAATAAGTATAATCATTTTGTCAAAGAAGTTTGGCTTATTTTGAATTTATTAAGCCCTTACAAGGTAAAATAAATTGGCATAGTTTTGCTAACCTCACTGTGTCCACCATGACAGATAACGCAAGACTCGCTGTGACCCCTTTTCTACATAAGGCTTCCCAAACTATAAATGGATATTCTATGCTATGGTATTAATTGTTGAATGACATAACACGAGAAGATTGAGAATGGATACTTGCATAAATTGTGGAATAATTTTTGTTGAGAAAATAATTGCTTCTTGGTGGAATTTCAAAATCACTGGTAAACCAAATTTACTTTTAATTCACAGAATTTCCGACTCAAACCGCGCCAAATTTTTTGTACTAGGATGTTTACGTTTCCAAACGCATTAAAGTCCTTATATGGCACACAAACAGACGAGGCTGAGAACGGAAGTAAGCATTATTTGATCAATATGGCAGACGATCAAAACGAAAATATCGGATAAGAAAGGTAAACAAGATTTTACCACTATTTCTACAATGATTCGCGATAATTCCAGTGTTAAATAAGAGGTCTACTCAATTTATTTAATTATATGTAAAAGAACATGTTCAAAATTGTTTATATTAGGCTAAAAAAAGAGCCAGGTGTGAATCACACAGCTGCTCCAATGACACACAGACTCATGTTAGTACCCTGTCCATAAGGTAGGACTAAGGGTACTAATATTAGTACTATGGTATATGTAGCTCTTTCCACCGGTCGTGACCTGAGCGTAGTAAAGTCCACTCAGACAAAATTCGCGAAATTCAGTTTCGGAGCCCGTAACTTAAGTTTGGTGCAACGCAGAATAGTCAATGATGGCTTGATGGATAGAAAAACATTTCAGGAGTAAAACAAGCCATAGAATATGATCGCATGCCGTTAAAGACAGAACTAGCAGAAGGAAATCAAGGGTCATGGGTGGAACGAAGTGTTCAGAAGTTACTTTTCTCTTATATTGTATGATAGAGAGGGTCCAATGACAGAACGGGTCATGGGGGTAATCTGAGGTATTTTTGTCACACTGTATGACTTTTATCATTCAGATTATTGTTTTGTGTTTTTTTTTTCGTAACATCAAGCTTGCATCGAGCATCAAACTCACGTCGAGCACCTTTGGCTAGAATTAAGCAATGGAAACCAACCTTTCAATCTCTCGACAGCATACTCCTCAAATTCTTGCAATGAGATTGTTTCTACAGGAGGGATACTGTAAAACTGTAGATTGTGTTCTGATGACAGATCTTGAATACCGTTATTTAAATTCCTTACTATTCTGGATCTGCCTTTATTTCTCGACGGCTTTGCAATTTCCATCTTTCAACTTGGACCTAAACTCCCGCCAAATTTGAATGACAAAAGTTCCGGTGGTTTCAAAATGCAAATAGAAAATGCAAATGTTCAATCTGAAGCGTCGTAATGACTTAGCCCATATTTCAGACTGATTTCCTTCCATAAAAAAAAAATAAAAAAAAAAGTTTAAATACGCAGCAAAAGAGAGATCTTACTAAAACTGCAAATTCAGTAAAGCTCCCGATGCATAGCAAAGACGGCACTTAGACATTTTAAATTGACGAAAGCGGCAAATACATTCGTGTGATACAAATTTCATAGAATATAAATACGTAAGAATTTAAAATATTTGCTTTGTCTAAATGAAGATCGTTCTTCTCTTTAAATTTAGCAGCATAGAGGGTGAACATACCATTTTTTGTCAGTTTGGGAAATGTCAGTTTGGCGGCAGTGTGCTGTTCACACACCTTTATGATCTTCTCTGCCAGTGCTGGGATGAAGGTGCAGTGCCTCAGGACACGAGAGACGCCAACATCATAACCCTATATAAGAACAAGGGCGACAGAAGTGACTGCAACAACTACAGGGGCATATCACTTCTCAGCATCGTGGATAAAGTCTTCGCTAGAGTCATCCTGAACAGACTGCAGACGCTTGCCGACAGAGTTTATCCAGAGTCTCAGTGTGGGTTCCGCGCAGAGAGGTCCACAATCGACATGATCTTCTCCATCAGGCAACTGCACAGACCCCTCTTCCTGGCTTTTATAGACCTCACCAAAGCATTCGATCTGGTCAGCAGAGAAGGACTCTTCAAAATCCTGACGAAGATTGGATGCCCTCCAAAGCTGTTAAGCATGGTCCATTCCTTCCATGAAGACATGAAAAGCACAGTGCAGTATGATGGCTCATCGTCCGAACCATTCAGTATCCACAGCGGAGTGAAACAAGGGTGTGTCCTTGCCCCCACGCTCTTTGGCATCTTCTTCGCTGGCCTGCTTAAGTACGCCTTTGGGACATCCACAGAAGGGATCTACCTGCACACGCGTTCAGACGGCAGACTGTTCAACCTGGCACGACTGAAGGCAATGAGCAAAGTAAGGAAAGCAACCATTAGGGACATGCTCTTTGCAGATGATGCTGCTATAGTCACTCACATAAAAGCTGAACTACAACGCCTGATGGACCGCTTTGCTAAAGCATGTGATGAATTCCGGTTGACCATCAGCCTAAAGAAAACCAAAGTGATGGCTCAGGACGCAGACCCTCCCAGCATAACCATTAACAACTACAAACTATAGGTAGTCAGTGAGTTCACTTACCTTGGCTCTACAATCACCAACAACCTCTCACTCGATGCCGAGCTCAACAAGCGGATTGGATTGTTGCAGAGAGTGTGGAACAACAGCAAGCTGACATTGAACACTAAGATCTCCGTGTACCGTGCCTGTGTGCTTAGCACCTCCCTGTACGACAGCGAAACTCGGACCCTTTCTTGAAGAAATACAAGCAGTTGTGTGGAATACAAACACGGCGGATTGTGGAATACTAAATACGATTATAAGACTGTTATGTCGGTTGATATGGTAGCATGTTACACAGGACGTTTTCTTGGATACGGAGTGTTCTGCATATTTTAAGAGATTTGGACATCCAACACATAAGATAAGTTACGATAAATGGACCCCTGCTAGATTTTGATTTGACCGGATTAGCATGTATTACATCGTTTTCTTTCACGGAAAATTTCTATCCGATTACTTATATTTAGTTAGGCTCTCATTTTTCAGAAAAAAATATTTGGCTCCAATAGTACTATTACGATATATGCTTGATAATAAAAGGGGGGTAACTAGATTTGGTAGCCTTTCATCGAAACAAGTTGGTAACCTTTCATCGAAGGGGGGGGGTGTTTGGTAACCAGATTTGTTTTTGCGAATAATACGATATTTTCTCTTCACTTATATTCAACGACATTAAAATTTTATTATCAAGCATATATCCTTTTTATTATCAAGCATATATCCTAATAGTACTATTGGCACTAGTGCATCTTGAGACGAATGGAGAATAAAACTAAAAAATATACTTAGTTATTCTGACTGCCGACGTTAAAATTAAGGGCACATATCACCAGAATAATCAAATGTCAAAATTATCATCAGCACCATCTACATATGATCCTGTGACCAGATATTAAACCGTTTATCTTAATGGGTGTGGTGGCTCTGGTAAAACAACGCGTGCGATTTAATTATTCCTGAACAATTGTTCAGAAATGGTTGTTTTGACACACAAAAACACAGACTGGCTAGAGAAATGAACAAGCAAAAAGTAAAATCTGAAAATTATCATACTTTCTTTAGATGGTGGGGAGACGCATGGACTCCTGAATGAATAAATGAAAAAAGTATCAATAAGATAATTGTTTGGGATAAAATTTGCACGGTATCCTCGGAAGTATTAAAAACGTTTATTGATTAGTTTGTTCACAAAAAATACTGCTGTGAAAATGTGTGGTTATCATTGTCAACCGCCACCATTTTGGATGATCTCCACATGAATGGCTGAAAAAGTTCGTAGATTATAATGAGGAGATAACTGATGATCATTGAGCTTTTGATGAACAACTGAAAGAATTTAAAAACATTATTCAGACTGTAGCCAGATAAGATTCAATATAAGATAATGCGTGAAGTTATTCCATAAACACATATAGATGATTTTTGGAATTTGTGGAGGCCTGCTGATTTGATAGATGCAAGTAGAAAAGATAATTCGTGATACACTTCAACAACAATTATGTCTGTTACATGAAGAAAATTTTTTCAAATCTACCAGAACCATTGTTGTATCGCCCAGAAGATACGCGACGACAGGATATTAAAGTTGAGATTTCAGGTTGAGGTGATAAACAAAATCTTGTAGGAAATGATCTTGTTTTAGTTCCTGACAGAGCTGTTGAGAGCAAATTAACAATGTACAAAACTCAGTCGACGTTAGGATAATCTATAACAATCCATTCGTCACAAGAATGAACTATTCCTGATACAAATATTTGGATTGTTGATGATCGTATTGAATGGTCGAATTTAGTTTATCTTGGAGTGTCTCGAGTCAGAAGAATATTTCAGCTGCGGAGGGCTACCATAGACTTCACATAAAATAATCAAACTACTAGCAATGGCGATGATATAATAAGAAAAAAATTAGCTAGTTATAAACCAAGTGAACAAAATAAACGAAAATTTGATCTACGCTGATTTTATCATGACACTAAAACAACGACAGAGTAATCATTGTGCAAGCTGTACACAGTAATGTTGTGGCAGTAATCGAATAATAATCCAGGATAGTTTACCGTAGACAGAATTGACATTAGTCTTGGACACAAACTCGTAAATGCAATGTCAACCTGTCTTGAATGGAATCGACTGGGAAACCAGTTTTAAAAAAATAAAGCAGTAGTAATTGTGTCTCAGGAATTACCTGTAATTGTTCGCATACAAATCCACGTTGAGGTGCAGCTGAAACTAGTCTGTAGATTGCAGGTCTACCCGTGGATCTTATCACGCTGAAAATTTTATGGTCACACTCCAGATAGGATCATTTGCTCTTTTCTTTTCTTTCAACACATTCACGAGATCTCTTGTCTTTCTGAACTTTATTCAGAGATATTTCCTTTGAATATTGATATCCAAGTAACCGTTATGCAGGTGTTCGATTAAATCGTTCAACGATAGTTTTATTATTATTAACATCACAATATAAATCCATATTATTTGTTATATATTTATACAACATGGGTATCATTAATTTATCATCGACACGAAAACAAGAGCCAGTCAAGCACCATCCAGCGCTACCGAAATCCTATCAAAGCATTTATCATAGGCCCATCTGGAAGTGGTGAGACGCAATTATTACTTAAACTGATAATGCGATGGCTCAAGTGGGATAAATTATATTTATTGGCACCAACTATAGATGGTCAGAGATGTTATGATGTACTTAAAGATTTTAATGAAAATGCAAAATTATTGGACTAGGACGGCAATGATATTATTGATTTTACTACCGATATTGATGAAGCTCCATATGTAGATAGCCTAGATGGATTTATTAATAATACTATGATCTGATGCTGGACAAACAACCAAAACCAGTTCTGATATTTTCTCGAGGCAGGCATAAAGATATTAATGTTATATATGTTACTCAGCACAAATATATAAAGTTTTTAGAGATAACTGCAATATTTTAGCTGAGTTTAATGGAGTCGATACACACTGTGAAACATTCTTCAGACTTAGTGGATAGCGACCCCACACGGATTTATCACGCTAAATTTCCATGACCCCAGATCAAGGTATCGCATAGGTCTGATAAAACTTTTGGTTGAAATTACATCATAAGAGAGGGTGACAACAAACAGTTAGTGTCCGACGAGTCAACGAACACGGATAAAAAGAAAATGAAAACACAAGCGTAAAAATAAAGTAGCAAAGTGACGTAATCCAATTAGATAAATCTCGGTCGGTTAGAGGCTTCGGTTTGATGTTATTGATCTTGTATTTTCAGCCTTTGTAGGAATCTTATTTTACGCTAACTGACATTTCAAATAAATGGTCTGTTCACCCTCTTTGCTGCTAATATTTATTTTTACTTAGTTGTGTTAAATAATAAAAAAATGCATTTTGTCAAAACAATGGAACATTCCTACCATTCTTTGTAAAAATGTTTTATCTCATTTAAAACAGAAGCAGAAAGTTACTCATGAGTATACAATTTATATGCACAAATAGTAAATTTTGGAAAAAGAGCAAACATAGCACAGAGACGTTGTATACTTACTATATTATATAAAAACATATGTACACAATTTATGTCAAGAAATATATAAGAATTAGAATGTGTGCTTTGTGTTGGTAATTATATTATGTAAATGATTCCAATATTTTTTAATATTTAATTTACTTCCATTCTCTCTTTTTCTTATTGACCATGAAAGATGGAAGAAGACATGCAAAGACACAAAAAGACGGTACAGAGACATTATATGCTTACAATACTGGAAATATTTACTATCAATATAAAATGTATGGCATATAGGAGTAAAGTGCTACTTTAACACGTATCAATACATGTTACAATCACAAGTAGCACAGTAAAAGTCAGTTAACATAATGGTTGTACAAGGACAAAATGATGATTTTACAATATAAGTTTTGTTTATTATTCAGCGCTCAGGATTTTTCCCTTTGTATCTATTGTCAATCCCAATTGTATTTTTATGCAAATGTTTGAATACTGAGCAACACAATTTCTACAGTTCCAAACTTCCCTGTTATGAACTAGTTCATGAAAGAGTTAATTATCCAATTATTTGTATACAGGAATTCCCACCTCAGAACATACATATTTTAATATAAAATTATTAAAGGCGTGTGGCTGTCAAATTACGTCTGTTAAATAATTGATCAAATAATAACAACGAAAATACAGTAAGTCTTTGTCACGTTTTACCTTCATTGACCAATGCTTTATATTTGCTGCTTTAACAATGTATGCAAAAATAAAATTATAAAAATTGTCAGTGTCTAAGAAATGAATAAATGCAGATATTACAGAAATGTCAATTACGTGAGAAAGAAAACAGGATAAGGAAGTGTTGGAAAAAAAGTTGGGCGGGCAAATGACTTGGACTAATGATGCCTAATAGGGTGTTGAAGGTGCTCGAAGGATAAACTGCAGATTTTTTTTAAAAAAGAAAAAATGAAAAGTGATGAGAGGCTTATTTAAAAACATTGACGTAGGAATTGTAAAATTGTATTATTATTATTATTATTATTATTATTATTATTATTATTATTATTATTATTATTATTATTATTATTATTATTATTTCTTTTGAAGCGGTCCTTTTTAATCTGGGCTTTTTCCCTCATTTTTTTTCTGACTCGACACCCTCTCTTTGTGGTGTCCTTGTCAGTCTATGTGCGTCTTTTCCGTTGTTTGGTACGACCTTTAAAGAGTAAGGTAAACAGGCCCAACACGCAGATTGGTAAACATGTTATCGTATGGGTCACAAGTTTCAGATCCAATTTCGGATTTATAAAAACAACAGAAAAAAAACCCCAGAGCAAAACAAAGATGGCTTCAGTAATTCCCAGCTCCGTTTTAGCGATCGGCTGGATTCCTTTTGTAGTACTTATTGTGGTAAATGACAAAGTTTATTTAATTAATGCGTCTTAGTTTAGGTTTTGCTTTCGATCTCTTCTTATAGGCTCCAGCGGGTTGTTCGCATGCTGGATTCGCAACCGAAATGAAAGGGTCGATACTTTGGTGTTAATTTGGCAAAACACTACTTTATTTGCCACAAAAATAACGTACTTGCTGTACTGTTAAATGATAAGCCATCTTATTCGCAAAATACAGTTTGTTCTCCATCGGATGCATTGAGCTATCATACCGCAGGAGTCTGCAGTTTTACTAATAAAGCACGATGAAATTTCTGACTACATAAAATCACCTTAACGGTATTATAAAATAACTTGACTGGACTGATAAATAACCAGTTGTTAACTGCCGGTCCGTGTTCGTACAAAAAAACTTTCACTCAAATACACATGTAATGGATTTCCTCTAGCACAGAAGTGTGAAACTCGACCCATCATGAGGTCACTTTCAATGGTCCAAGGGCAGCCCTGCCTTTATTTATCTTGCATGACACCTTTTAAAGCCAATCAATTTGCGATCCACGTGTTTGAGTCTGCTGCTCTAGTAGTATAGTCATACTTTCGATGTTAAACGATGTTATAATACCATTAAGGTGATTTCATGTAGTCAGGAATTTTGTCATGCTGAAATACACTGAGAAACCAAAATACACATGTATTTACATGTTCTCTGTGTATATATCTGTGTATACACAGGAATTGTGATTTGTTTTTGTTTCAATAGAAATAAAAAGCAAAATAAAATATTTGTGTGATTTTGTATGAATTATTTACTTTTTTCCCTATTTTTAGCTGAATTCATGTAACAGCACCACTTAATCATACTTGATGTGACAGATGTGATAAAAAAGAAAATTGTGTTAATGCATTATTTATATATTTACTTTAATTTTTGAATATGAATTAAACTGACTTACACCATCTATTCTGGAGATTACTTAATTTCCGGAATGATCAGTCATTATCATCCACCACCATTCTGGAAGGAAACAGTCTGCTGTTTATGATACCTTTCCAATACATTATGACAGATTGATGAGTGCTATAAAGAAAATAATTTGTATCAAAATTGCTTGAATCGTATTTTATTTTGATCTATATTACTATTTAAACAAAAGGAAATCATAATTCCTGTGTGTACACCAATATATGCACAGAGAACATTCAAATACATGATGTATTTTGGTATGTATTTCAGTTTTTTAGTGTATTTCAGTGTTTATAGTAACCATTCATTTATATAATTATTGTTAAGCAGCTACAATGTCATAGCCTCCACATAATCAAGGCTACATAATGTCATAGACTCAACATAATCAAGGCTACAAATTTATCTTATACTTTGAAGTTGAGCAAATTAAACTGTTTTCAAAGACAAAAGATGACACCAATAAAAATATACTTTAAGTATTTGCATTTGTTCACATTTGTTTTTACACCATTACCAATTTTAAAAATGAAAGCATCAAGGACATAAAAAGAAGTGCATCAGAATTTAATCATATCATTCATTGATTTATAATTTCTAACCTGATGCCAATAGGTCCTTAATGCTGTTGAATAATTTGTATTCAATGCAAGTAAAAGATCCTGGTGTCAAGATGCGGTCAGACTGTTCGCTGTCAATTTTGAGTTATTTAAGTATAATCATTTTATTCAATATTTGCATTGTTTAGTTTTAATATTTCTAATGCAAATTAAATGAATAAATAGGAGGGACTATTGTATACATATATTCAGATATAACTCCAAAATTTAACTAGTTACTGAGATTTCTTAAGGTGCTGAACTACATAACATCTATTGCTTGAATATAAAGAGACTGTTGATAAAGAAACTCCCATTTGATCCAAAACACCATGAAGTTGACAATGTTTAAAATACCATGGCAACAATCAGGTTAGAAATTATAAATCAGTGACTGAAAGTACTAATCTTTGTGCATTTTCCTTGATACTTTTTCTTTTTGGGATGCAAACAGTCGGAAAGGTATGAAAATACTATAATTAAAGTTCTGCATGTATGGCTTATGATAAAATGTAGATACTCTTGCAATACTTTGCCATGACAGATAACTTGAGATTTTCATGATAAGATTATAAATGCTGTTTTGCTTGTGTCTATGGTGATATTTTTGGCAATACTGGTTTTAAATAAGAAGACTACTTGTTTAAGGATATGTTTGCAATATCTTCAAAGATTTTAATATGTTGAAAAAGCATCAGGTGTAAATCAAACCTAGCTGCAGTGTTGATAAGTATAGGAACATTTTATTACCCTGACACAAAGTAGGGGTACAGTACTAATATTAGTACTATTCTGTACATGTGTGCATGCTACATATTAAGTCTGTGTCAGTTTGGTCGTATAAGTGCATATACCCTTCCTGAATTAAATATCTAATTGTTCAGAAATTTAATACAATTATAATTCGATGCCAAGAAAATATTGCATGTTTCCTATTGCACTGGTATTAAAACAAAAGTGCAAAACCATTCTAAGCACTTTTGGAATCTACTAATTCCTTTTTCAATGGTAGCCACAAAAGAATAATTACAACAACACAAAAACATGACTATTTAAAGTTAAAACTGTGTTTGCTGTAAATAAGTAAAATGAATCACAGAGTAGAAGTTGAGTGATGTTACTTTTTAGTACAAGGCAAGAGAGAAAATTGATCCCACTACAAATTATAATGCACTCCATAAACAAAACTACAACAACAGTGTATATGAATTGGTTTATCTGATTTATGATAACAGATTGAAAGAAAATAACACAAAGCTTTATTTTAAATCTTTATTTTCTTTATAAAATGACTATTTTGAAAAAAAATCATTTGCTGTACTTTTGTTGGGCAAGTGCACAGTTTTTGCTTTTAATGCTGTACTTGCTATATTATGGCATTGTAGATATGTAGGTATGGAGTCCCAAAACCACATTAGAGTGAGTGAAAGCTGTATTCATTTATGTACTCATAATTTTTGGATGAATCAAGATAACTACCAGCACAATACTGGTAATAAGATGTGTAATGGAACTACAGGTAGATCCGCAAACATCACTGTTTGAAAATAACTTTCATCAAAAACATTTTTGTCACAAATGTTGTGGAACTCAATCAATTTTAGTCTTTCATTTGCAGGTATAGAATAAATATTTTAATATTTGAGTAATGATGTATTTTCAGCTGATTTTGGTGTTTTCCATTGGCTATATCAAGTATTTCATCAGCAAACATGACAGTGAGCTATCGACAACCATCACCGCTATTATAGCCCTGAGCATCACCTTGCTGACCACAGGACTAATCCCTGTAGACGTTTTCCTGGTCTCTTACATGAAAGAATCAAATGGAACTTTCAAGGTAAAAAATTAATTTTTGAAGTTACATATTTTAGAACAAGGCTAAGAGCATGTCTCCAGAATTTGATATACATCAAAAGGATTTTGCCTCTACTGTACAGTGATTAAGGAGATGCAATTTGATCAATGAAAGGATAGAGATGCATACTCTCCTTTATGATGGGTGGATATAGTCACCCCTATTTCAAACAGTTTTCTGTAATTACGTTTCATCCACTGTTTAGCAGAATCTTGGCTGCAAGACAATGATATTATTCAGAACCTGGATATGTCTCATCAATACAGTTGTTACCTAACATATAGGAAAACCAGCAACATCTAAGGGGTATATAAACTGATGTGATAAAGTGTGTCAACTAGAACCTCTGATATTACAACCGGTCAGGGACTGGGGGTTACTAGATCCGAACAGCAGCAGGAAGGGTATGCCTACACATGCTTTTTGGCTGCAAGACAATGATATTCATAACCAGGATAGGTCTCATCAATACAGTTGTTACATGACCTAACATGTAGGAAAGCCAGCAACATCATAGGCAAAGGGGTATATAAACTGATGTGATAAGTGATTATTGCATCAACTAGATCAATTCCCTCTGATATTACAATAGTATTGAAACTGGTCAAAGACTGGGGGTTACTATATCCAAACAGCAGTAGGAAGAGTATGCCTATACATTCTTTCAGTCATTACTTTGTAACAATTAATATTTAATCAGAAGTCAACTGTCTGTGGGATACCAATCTGATGGAAGTTGAAAGCAACAAAAGCCTGACGAATCTCTACACTTTTATTCAACTCCTCCAGTGATTAGAAGAGATGTGAACCCCAAAAAAACAAGAAAACTGGACATTCCTGTTTTCCAATTACATGAGCTAAAGCTGATAGGAATAGGAATCATCTCTGTTTAAACGGGAGTACATGCAATTTTAGCGAGATGCATCATTATAGTCTGTACAAGGTCCCCTCTAAAGACTGCTTTATCATTGCATTGTATTCACAGCACTTCACAAGTCATGCAGTGTGTGTATTGTGTAGTAATGTTAAATATGGATTTTGTTATTAATCTTAGTTGATCATGCAGAAATGTAATTTAATGTGTGTTTTGGTATTGGTCATAATGGCTCATATGATCAGTGCCCTCGGTGTTGCATTTGGCCGATGTAACCAGGCTTGGACCAATGTAAAAAGATTTTTACTGAAATGACCAGACTTAAACCAATATAAGAAAAGCAGTTGCAAATAATATATTTCTACTGATATGAATACTAATTCTTTCTGCAACAACTATTTTCTCAACAGGCTTGGGCTGCAGATAATGAAGTAAGAAATTACATAGAGAGGTCTGTGCTGTATGGATATTATAGTAAGTAATTTATTGTACCGGAAGCTTATATTTACATATGTATATACATAAACAGGTTTACAACTCTGTGTAACTTGCACATGGTGTTAGTGATAGTATTTATGTGCTTTTGAAAAACAAAAAATATTTTAAAATAAACATCTGTAAGATACACTTACCTTTGTAAACTTGAGATAAAATCAATTATGAGCATGAAGAATGGTGTGGAAGAAAATAATTTGTAGTTCATTTGGCCTCCAAATGGAATGGACCATCATATAGTCTGGTTGGTCATGCATTGTCTATAAAGAGTTGGCATTTTCAGCATCTCAAAAACTACTTAACCATTTAAACCAAATTTAGCAAAGAGAATATAGATCTTAAAAATGTTTGCTTCAAAAAATATTTGAAACAAAATTTGACGAAATAGGACAAAATTCATTCTGGCATAAAATGTGATGTAGATCCACCATTAAATATTGTTGCCATTACTAAAATATACAACATTAAAAAATTTCAAAGAATTTTTAAAATTTAATTTGTCTAAATATGACAGGATTCATTTCTCTTGAAGGGCTTTCAGAGCTTTAAATATTGGTTGTTCAACTGTCAGTTATGGCTGCTTCTAATAGAATAATTTTAAATTAAAGGCTTTCCATTTTATGCATTAAATGTACTTCTGTCATTAAATATACCTACTATTATTATAAAAACTTTTTCACATTGTCTTCTCAAAAATAGTTGAGCAGACTTTTGTAGAAAGCATTTTGTCACAAAAGATTTAGATTGTGCAATCTGGCATCAGGTATGGCTACTGCTATTAAACTATTAAAAAGAGAATAATTATTAAATTACTCCTCAAAGACTGTCTTGTAGAACTGATCAAAATTTTACTGACAGTATCCTGGCGTAAAGGCATTTAGTTTTTGATAAATGTGCCATCAAACAGGGGTCATGCTACCAGGCGAAGTGGGAAAAAGTCGCCTGAGAACTGTAAATTTTGCCTTCTTCTGTTAGGAAAGCGAAAATGACTTGGCCCTCAATTTTGTGGATGTAAAATGGCAGTAGATTATGACTTTTGAGACACCCCCTCACAGTAGTCAGTAAATTCTGGCACTGTTGTAATCTAAACAGAGAATGCATCAATATATAAATAGTAATTTGCTTTTAAAAATGTGATTGGTGAAGAGTGTTTTCTAATGAATTTCTTGTTTTTATAAATGGAGATTTTAACGGCCGTATTGTGTATTTTCTTGAAACCATAAATGAACTTGTAATGGTAGACATCGCTACATATACGATATACCACATCATTAAACTGTCTGTATTCGTAAAAATTGGGCCTATAGATTCAGGAAAATATATAATATAATGAAAACAAAGTTTAAATATTATGTCATAGGATATTTAGCCTAAATATTTAATAATGTAGGTCAAAAACACGTGACAATCTCTGTTGTGGAATTTGAAACAATGCTGCAAGGTCAAGGTTGTTTCCTGACATAGCGTAATTTTCGCAGAATGCAAAAGTGATATATAGTAGTGAAGCAAATACTATTTAACCGATTTATATCATTAATAGCAGTAGGTAGACAAATGATTAAATCATAAATATGAAGTCCTATTAATGAATTTGTTGTAACAAAGCAATAAAGTGAATAGTTACATTTAGAAAAACCCTCTTTCTAAAAATAGATGCACTCACTTGGTGCAATATGTGTTATTGGATATTTCGGTTTTGGGGGAAAAAGGTCCAGTTAAGTTATCTATTTAGTGCTTCTTTGTGTTGTCTGTGAATAGTTACAGTAATGTTTTATTGGGAACTTCCTTCAGGACGAAGAGTATGTTTTGAAGTCACTTGTGCAATTAATCCTATGTAAATGAATTAGGGATTGTTTCAAAGAATGCTAGAACTCTTTTTTTTTTTTAACTGCAATTTTACACAAAACTTGTACAAAATAAAATAAAATAATTAAATGATAGTTTATTAAGCATTTTTACCAGCTTGCAATTACTAGACTCTAATCTTGTTCTTGATTTCAGTTAAAATTAATTACAATGTATAGCTTTTGCTGTGCCTTTTATGTCATATGGCCAATTTGCCTGAATCTCAATCCAAACACACATGTACTAAATGTATGAATAGAATGGGTATGAATATAATTAGTTTTATAAAAGTACAAAATGGGTTGATAATAAACATGAGACAGATTTTTAAACTTGAAAATAAGGCATTGTTTAAAGCTGTTAAAAGCATAATGAGAAATGGAGCACATAAATAAGATAATGCGGCTAATATATATATATATATATATATATATATATATATATATATATATATATATATATATATATATATATATATATATATATATATATATATATATAAAGAATACAAATCATATGGCGAATAACAACCCTCTCAAGCATACTGGATCCACCAAGGGATCACGTTTGTCAGGGATTAATTAAAATAGATGCAATAAACTGACGACGAACAGTACAAAACTAGTAACTAACTAGACTAAGTGCTTTCGACTCTTAATGAGTCTTTTTCAAAGGCAAATACAAAACATAGTTGTCGTAACTATGTTTTGTATTTGCCTTTGAAAAAGACTCATTAAGAGTCGAAAGCACTTAGGCTAGTTAGTTACTAGTTTCGTACTGTTCGTCGTCAGTTTATTGCATCTATATATATATATATATATATATATATATATATATATATATATATATATATATATATATATATATATATATATATATATATTGTATTTCTTGCTTTGGTCTCACTTCTCCCGGTTTAGCTTCCACTTCTCCCTGTTCTGTCCAAAAGAAGTCACTTCTCCCAACAATTTAAGTCTAGCTTGACCTCTGTCAAATATGAATATAACTACAGTAAGTACAAATATAGCCACCAATTTTAAATGTAAAAAGAAAAGAAGTAAGGACTTCTTGAAAACATTGTAACCTAATTTTAGCAAATTTCCTTGAAAGTACCCTGATATAGAGAACTTTAACATCAGTAGATGCTGCCAAGTTTTCATCAGCTATGATCCCAGTACCAAATTTGACAGAAAACATAATGGCATATAGATTCTTCTCTGTTGGGTGAATGTGCCATCAAATATTAGTTAAAATACAAAAAGTAGTGAGGTCTTGAAAAAATTATTTTCACAACATTTTGAGTCTACAGCTTTGGAAAAAAAACTTTTTAGAAATATCCTAATGGTTAAGATTTCTTGACCAGTAGCTCTTGTATTGGGCTGTTAAGCAGATGTCACTCGGGTGAGTGATCTCATGACCACTTGGGCATCTTGTTTTTGTATGAAATTAAAAATTAAACCCAGAAGACTAAACTTTAGTTACAGAGATAATTTTTTTTCAGGTCTAAAGCTTTAGAATTTGAGATGACCTTAAGTAGATGTTAAGAATCTTTATCACATTCCCGTATGACAATCTTGTTCTTTCATGTTTTCGTGAATATGTTTAGTTAGTCTCATTTAATCTTGACAATAAGAATAGACATACTTTTACTTGTAAACTTTTGTATCATTGCACATGCTGTACACATTTTTACACAATTCTGGGAGCTGTATATTGCCTTTTATTGATATTGTTAGCAATTGTTATGTGAATGTTGATATGTGTTTATGACATCACTTACAGTTTACTCTTAATAGTTTTGTGTAAACATAACTTTTTGCTCTTGTAATTTGTGGAAATTCACAAAGTTTGCGCTTCCAGAAAACCCTTGACCTGTTTTGAAGTTGAATAGTGTGGACCCAGATCTGATGTCACATTATGCAATGAAGATTTGAATCCATGCTGTTTGTAGTTTTGCATAATTTATACAGAAGTTGATACTGTATGCGTATATTTCATTTGCGTTACAGCACTATACGGCTTGATCACCTTCTGTCTGTTTGTGTGGTTACCATTGATGTATTTCTTCTATGAAGAGAGGGATGAAGTCTCCACATGCAAGACAGTAAGTATAAAATATCATCTCATAGGAAAAGAGGATGGAGAGTCCACATGCAAGACAGTAACTGTGAAATATCCTCATGTCATAGGAAAAGAGGATGAAGTCTCCATATGCAAGACAGTAAGTAGCAATATAAAATATCCTCATCTCATAGGAAAAGAGGATGAAGTCTCCACATGCAAGACAGTAAGTATGAAATATCCTCATCTCATAGGAAAAGAGGATGAAGTTTCCACATGCAAGACAGTAACTGTGAAATATCCTCATGTCATAGGAAAAGAGGATGAAGTCTCCATATGCAAGACAGTAAGTAGCAATATAAAATATCCTCATCTCATAGGAAAAGAGGATGAAGTTTCCACATGCAAGACAGTAAGTATGAAATATCCTCATCTCATAGGAAAAGAGGATGGAGAGTCCACATGCAAGACAGTAACTTTGAAATATCCTCATCTCAAAGGAAAAGAGGATGAAGTCTCCACATGCAAGACAGTAAGTATGAAATATCCTCATGTCGTAGGAAGAGAGGAATGAAGTCTCCACATGCAAGACAGTAAGTATATGAAATATCCTCATCTCATAGGAAGAGAGGATGAAGTCTCCACATGCAAAACAGTAAGTATATGAAATTTCCTCATCTCATAGGAAGAGAGGATGAAGTCTCCACATGCAAGACAGTAAGTATATGAAATATCCTCATCTCAGGAAGAGAGGATGAAGTCTCCACATGCAAAACAGTAAGTATATGAAATATCCTCATGTCGTAGGAAGAGAGGGATGAAGTCTCCACATGCAAGACAGTAAGTATATGAAATATCCTCATGTCGTAGGAAGAGAGGATGAAGTCTCCACATGCAAGACAGTAAGTATATGAAATATCTTCATCTCATAGGAAGAGAGGATGAAGTCTCCACATGCAAAACAGTAAGTATATGAAATATCCTCATGTCGTAGGAAGAGAGGGATGAAGTCTCCACATGCAAGACAGTAAGTATATGAAATATCCTCATCTCATAGGAAGAGAGGATGAAGTCTCCACATGCAAGACAGTAAGTATATGAAATATCCTCATCTCATAGGAAGAGAGGATGAAGTCTCCACATGCAAGACAGTAACTCTGAAATATCCTCATCTCATAGGAAGAGAGGATGAAGTCTCCACATGCAAGACAGTAAGTATATGAAATATCTTCATCTCATAGGAAGAGAGGATGAAGACTCCACATGCAAGACAGTAAGTATATGAAATATCCTCATCTCAGGAAGAGAGGATGAAGTCTCCACATACAAGACAGTAAGTATATGAAATATCTTCATCTCATAGGAAGAGAGGATGAAGTCTCCACATGCAAGACAGTAAGTATATGAAATATCTTCATCTCAGGAAGAGAGGATGAAGTCTCCACATGCAAGACAGTAACTCTGAAATATCCTCATCTCATAGGAAGGTACTTAGAGATACAATTCACACAAAATGTTTTGCACAGCAGTTCATACTCCAGTGAACATAAAATAAAAAAAGGTCAGTCCTTAAATTCACTTCCTGCTCATATTAATGTTAGGGAAATAAACTCTGCAATCTCCACATGCACCTCCTCACCCTTCAAGGAAAGATGAAATGTTAGTCTTTTCCACCAATATATCATAGGCAACGATCCCTGGCCAAGTTATACCAAAGACTTATAAAAAGGGTACTAACAGCTACCTCACTTGGCGCTTAGCATTAAGAGGTTAGTGTTAGGAATGGTCGACTTGGTGTTGGGATAATGTGACTGGGTGGAACATTATGCTATATTTCTGTGGCATGATAATCCAGTGCTAGACATAACTATAAACTGCCACACTGCAGACATCATAGCGATATGACTGAAAAATTGTTAAAACTTCATTAAAAATCTAAATCACTAACTCTCTGTTAGGCAAAGGAAAAAAAAAAACTACTACTACTACAAAATTAATCCAGTTTTAGCATGTGCTATGGTACGAGTATTACTTTACCTCTTGACACCCATCTTCTATTATCATATTAATCACTGGAAAGTTGGCAAAGTGTTATTTCGGTTGCTTTAAAATATTTGTACCATTATTTTTAATATTATTTGATAATTATGTACATTTTCGCAATTTGTGGACTTCATGACCTGGTAAGTCGCACATAGTATTTTGATACTTGTGTTTGTGGATGTGCTTGTGAACATTGGTTGAATTTCTGACTTCATTTAATAACAAGAATACATTTATTGAGATAGTTGTTGCTTTTGGATTGTTGCTTTCCGTTTTTTTCTCATGTCAGATAAAGTGATCAGTTGCTGCAAATATATGAAGTTAAAGGTCACACTATACTAAATCCTGAAGTTTACCATTTGGTATTTACTTGACATGGTTGGAAGGAATTTAGTCAACTGTGCCTAGGAAATTTTAAAGAGCTGAGAATAATGGGTTAAGTCCAACTCAATGGACGATTGAGTATGTTAAAGTTGCTGTCTTCTGGGGGAATTTCTATAGTTCCATTCATCATGTCTCACAAATGCAGACTTGAATTGATGAGAGATTATTCTCCCACTTTGTGACAGCCTACCAAGTACAAGTCATCCACACATATCTGAGCATTACTGTAGGGTCTGTTATGTGATCACTTCTGTATTGACCTCATATTACTAGCCATCTTTGCTATCCACTGCTGTTGTTGACCATCCAGTATAGCTAGTTGGCCATCCAGTATAGCTAGTTGACCATCCAGTATAGCTAGTTGGCCATCCAGTATAGCTAGTTGGCCATACAGTATAGCTAGTTGGCCATACAGTATAGCTAGTTGACCATCCAGTATAGCTAGTTGGCCATTCAGTATAGGTAGTTGACCATACAGTTTGGTTACATACTATCCATCTGCCCCCTTATATACGAAATCTTACTGGACCTATATAGCTGTTCATCACCCATCCAGCCATCCCAACAGCACAAATCATGTATGTAGGCTGGTGATGTTGATGGTATGCTTGGTTGAGGACAGGGATCTTTTAAACTTTAAAATGTTTAGAAGCGAAAAAAGGACAAACTAACAGCGCTTTATAAAAGAATAGGAGAGTAATGTAATACAACACTCAAACTGAGCAAATTGCAGGATTTGTGGAGTTGAGTTGGTAATTATGCAGTGGAAAGTTTGACACTCTAGTTAAAGTGTCTGTTGCATATATGATTTGTATTTGTTTTCAGGTTCTCATCCATATAGATTTAGCCCATTTGAGACAACAACATTAACCTGCATAGCCAGGTTAGTAGCAAATGTAATGTTTTTTTTTCTCAAAATGTTTACTTTAATTATGACATGTAATGGATGGATAACATTTTTATGCTCAGATTACACTTTTTTTTGGCTACTTGATGATTACATCCTTTTTCTTTTTGGAGGTGGCAGGTATGGGGTGAATGGAGTTAAGCTTTACAGGTAAAATATCTTGCCAATGTTTGAATACCCAATACTGCCTTCTGCAAGCCAAGAATATAAATTCAAGGCGGGTCTTTGTTAAGGATAAGGATGAAATGCCTTCTTTCCATCTACAGCTGGAATCACTGTAGATTAAGGTTATCTGTGAGTATCAGTTTGATAAAATCCAAAACCCTGGGAATTCCAGGGCAATATTTTCAGAGAACAGATGTCAAGGTCTTTCACCTCCAATTTCACAACATGGGTATTTTCAGCCTATTTAGAGCATTGTGGTAGTGACCATGACGACCCCAGAATTCTGTAAAGTAGATCAGGTTTTTTTTGTCTCAATAGCCTTGGTAGTATTAATGATAGAATGAAGTGTTGCCTCAATAGCTGTGGTAGTATTTATGCTGAAACGTGCAGGCAGGTGATAGTTGCTGTATCTCACAGCAGAGGACCCAGGTTCAAATCCCAACATCAAACAAATATTGATTTAATTCAATAAAATAAAAAAAATTGTAATATAGTATCTTTAGTAATTCACCTTTAGCCCATCCTTGGAGTAATAATATATTGCTCTCTTAATAATAATAAACTCAGAGTTCTCTAAAGTTGATTGTTTTTTTTTGGTGCTACATTTAAACTGATGGAGAATATGGTGACTATATCAGTGCTGAACTAGTCACCCTTAGCAGTTACTCATCTGGCTAAAAATATCCAACAGTGTGGGAGTCCACGGACTGCATTATCAAATTGATTAATTGGGTGGTACATCACTCCATGGCCATTTATTGAGACAAGATGCCTTTCTCTGTTCATTTTAACTAAAGTCCTACCCTCATTGCCCCCTGGCCTTAGTCTGAGCCCCAGTGGAAAGATGATTAAAGGCAGAGAAAGAGACGAATAATTCCCACTCAACAGCAGCATGTTTTTATTACTTAAGTCAAACTTCCAGCAGAAACAGACCCATCTGTTTTGGAGGTAAAATAATAAAGAAGACAGAAAACAACGTATATCATTTCCCATGCACACCAACAATTCACAGTGACATCCCACCTGACTGACAGCCAACAGCCTGCCTGTAGGAGCGTGAATTACTTTATCTTGAGCTGGCTTGTATCAAATTTTCTTCACAAAATGAATGGGTTAGCATTGTTGTTTTGGAGTGATTTCAGGTTTCTTTTGACCAATCCTTTCCTCTTTCATCTTCCTCTTCTATGACAGAGGTTCCATAAAATCCATGGAAAAATAATGAAGGAGATCAGCACTTTACTTGGCAAGAGATAGTAGAGATAGTTCACTAACTGAACTCTCGGGGAATTGACTCCATGCTTTTCAAGGTTCTAAAAGTCTATACAAAGATAATATCAGAAATCTATTTCACCTGACTCAGTAGCCATGCCAAACATTCAAAATGCATATCATGTCATGTTTATGAGTTTTCATTAAAAGGAGTTTGTGAGAAATTTGAATCTGACTGACACATAAATTCCTACATCTATCAGTGTGGCTTCACATAAGTTTCTCCAAAGGAACTATTTACCAATTCATGCCTACTTCAAAACATTCCAAATGCTCTTTTTTCTAAGAGTCTTTTATTATCAAGTACTTTAAATATTTATAAAAGCTGTATGATGACATATGGGCTTTCTTGTATTTAATAATTTGCCTCACATATTCATTTTATTTTAATAATATATTAGGTAGCAGACCAGTGTTTACCTTTAAAACAAATGGCACTAGATGTTATGGAAAACAGACTTAATGTTACTCATGACTGAAAATGTCAGAGCAGAAAAAGGACCAGTCAATAGCACTTTACAAATTAAAAAGGAAGAATATGAGAGCATTCTAATGCACCACTCAGATTGTACTGTTGTACTCGTATCAGAATTTGTGGACTTAACAATCATTCAGTGGAAGTGAGTGTTGTATATTTTTATTTGACTGGTCTCTTACAAAATGTAACAGAAAAAAGTGAAGACAAAAAGCTTTATAAAATTTAATAAGTAACTTTTTACCTGGAAAAACAAGGGTAAAAATGAGAAAAGAATTTACGGTTTTATGAATCAAATCCAAAATTAATCCTGTCTGCGTGGGTTCGAGTCTAGGAATCAGCGAATGTGGATATGTGAGAAATCTTGCCAGTAGCTTCTTGTGGGTCGGTGGTTCTTTCGGGTGATTTCCCAGTTTCTTCCTCCACCATTAATACTGGCTGCCATGAATAGCCTATCATGTGCTCAAAAATGGTGTTAAGCCCAACAACAACAACAACAACAAAATTAATCCAAAAATTAAAAATTAGAAGTCCTATTATTAAAAAGTCCTAAATGAATCTGAGTTCAAGTCCTAATGCTTAAAATAGATTCTGCAGGGTGGTGGAGGGGATTTTCCATTTCTACAGCAATGATTAAAATAGATTATTATACAATATATTATATTTTCACTGTCATAGTAGAATAAACAAAATCTGATTTCTTTTTAATTTTTCAGAGATGCTGTGGTGCACTGAAGTATTCTATTGCATTTTTGATCATCCTGGTGACCCTGTTTTTGATTGGGTAAGCTGATGGTATTATATACACTATCGATCATTGTAAACCTATAGCATATTTTAGTATGATGAGATTTATAACAAAGTAAGAAGTAGATATAATCAACCAGTCAGGGGTCTTTTGTCTTACATGATCACTGGAGGTATAAGTGTAAGGTCTTTCAGAGGCATTATAAATATTTATTTTGTGTTGTATCATATTTTGTTTCTTTTAAAGGGATAAAGATAAAATGAAACCAAACAATGTATACACTTTGTTTAAAAGTTTAAATTTAAGTGACCAAACTCCCAGAATTATCTGGTTTGAAGCACAAAAGATTGATATTTTTGAGTGCATGATATTTATACATCTATTAGGAAAAAAATCTTGTATCCATTTCAAACTGATAATAATTCATAAATTATAAATAATACTCTATAAAAAATACAAAGACAGATTGGACTGTAACACTTGAGAAAATGTAAGATACTAGACTAAGTCAAATGTGTGGAAATCTGGAATGATCTCTATTTCAGAACTTTAAAATTGAATATTTTAGTGGATTCTTCAAGGAGGTTGATGAGTCATAAGATTTTAAAATCATCTTGTTGATTAAAGCATTATTTCTTTTTTTTTTACCGACATCATCTTTCACAGTTAATCTGCCAATTAGTACAGATGTTCAGTGCACATTTTTGTATTCCACACCCAGATTGAAGCAACATCTTTTCAATGATATTCTTGGATGCAATCTAAATTTATAAATCCCTAGTTATTTTGGACTGCTACGGTGGCCTAGTGGTTAGAGCATCTGTCTCGGATGTGGGAGGTCATGAGTTTGATCCTCCGCAGAGTCATACCAAAGACTTATAAAAAGGGTACTAACAGCTGCCTTGCTTGGTGCTCAGAATTAAGAGGTTAGTGTTAGGACTGGTTGGCCTGGTGTCAAGATAATGTGACTGTGTGGGACGTCATGCTACATGTCTGCTGCATGATGCCCAGGTGCTAGACATCACTATAAACTGCCTCACTGCAGATATCACAGTTATATGACTGAAAAATTGTTAAAGCTGAAATCCAAATCACACATTTTGGTTGCATAAAAGACAGGATTTTAAATGCATTTATTATTTAAGTCAGCTCAGATATATGTTGTAGCTATATTAAATTTATTGACAAAGGATTTGATTTAATGTCAGTTTATTGTTTTAACTCAAATGAAGGAAATAATTTGAGTAGATACTTGACAAAGTTTGATAGGCATTTGATTGATCATTATCACTTTTGTCCAGTGAAAATCCATGCAGCCCTATTAGAGTTGGATGAACTCAACTCTTGTTTCACATAAACTCTGGGCTTTAAATATATTTGCCATGAAAACTAATTTGAGCCCTATAAGTCCAGTTGTGCTAGCAGTACTTGGTCTATGCATTTTGTTAGGATTAATCAGCAGGACAAACAACATAGACCATGATCTTTAGCTCATTATGCAACTGAAGATCATGTCTGGGTTGATTGACTCAGCATGTAAGCATGTATATATCGTCTTTTCTTCTTTATAATACATACTCAGCCAGGTTGGTAAATTGGACCTAAATCAGTAGTGACTATTGATCTTCATTATGTTAATAAATAATTTTAAATATTTTTTCAGCAATTGGACCCACACTTCACACCACACATCCTACCATGCATTACATAATTCACATCTGTAACAACATAGGAGTTTGACTTTGGACAATTATAACATCTGTTAATAAACTTTTGCATCACCAATTGTGTTTTACCTGTATATCAATCAATTAATTAGTTACTAATAACAAACCGTTTACTCAACTATGTTGACTGCAATTGGCATCACATACTGGTCAAGATATGAAGATCTACATTTGATTTCAAATAAACTGTGTTGACTTGATTTGCCAATACAATGAGTAACAATTGACATTATGCTATCCACATTTCATTACACTAAATACACAGGTCTGTATTCCAAGCAAACAGTATGATCTGCTTGCTCAATAGCAGTTCTGTGATGTTAGTAATTGTTGCATATGTTTCTGTGGTAGATATTTGCCACTTTAAAGACTTTGGTTAGAATTTTATATTCTTCTTGGCTGGCATCAAATAGCATTCATAAGATTCAAGATTAGAAGTCATAGTTTCTTCTCCAGGTTACTATGTTTAAAACTTTATCGTCAAAAGTCAAAACGGAGAATGTCTTACACACAACTCAATTTATGATTTCACAGGTTCTTTGTGCCAGGAAACGGTCCGCCAACAGAAGGCAACACTACAGAATGGAATAAGATCAGAATGCTGTTTGATGATCTGGGAAGTATAAGTATGTATTAGATGTAGTCATCTTGCAAAAGTTTTACTTGGATTACAGCTGTTTTCACTAACGTTTCATTGAATTTTAGCTGTCATGGCATTAGACCACCAAAAAACACTTGTCAAGTGATCCTGCATCAAGCATCCAGTATACAGCATATATGGCATCTGCCATTCTTTAACAGTATCCAGTTTCTGCCACCCTTTAGCAGTATCCAGCATCTGGCATCTGCCACCCTTCAGCAGTTCTTATACCTACTACTCCAAAACTACCTCAAGAAAGTCACAAAACTTGGCAGTTTTATATTGTAAGTGTAGTTGGTCTTAAATATGGTTCCCCTTGCACATTCAAGATGGCCACCTTGTAAATTTTGTTGTGATGGCTCCTTCAAAACAATGGTAATATTGACATGGGGTTATCATTAATGACATGAGGTTTTCACTAAAATACTTACGACATGACATGGATAGTAATATTGACATGAGGTTTTCACTAAAATACTTATTACATGATGTGTTGGTGGTAATATTGACATGAGGTTTTCACCAGTATACTTATTACATGTAGATGGTAATATTGACATGAAGTTTTCACTAAAATACTTATTACATGATGTGTTGGTGGTGATATTGACATGAGGTTTTCACAAGTATACTTATTACATGTAGATGGTAATATTAATATGAGGCTTTCACTAAAATACTTATGACATGACATATGGATGGTAATATTGACATGAGGTTTTCACTAAAATACTTATTACATGACATGTGGATGATAATATTGACACGAGGTTTTCACTAAAATACTTATGACATGACATATAGATGGTAATATTGACATGAGGTTTTCACTAAAATACTTATTACATGATGTGTAGGTGGTAATATTGACACAAGGTTTTCACCAGTATACTTATTACACGTAGATGGTAATATTAACATGAGGTTTTGACTAAAATGCTTATTACCTGAGAATTGGATGGTAATACTTACATTGTCTTTTGCTTAAATACTTATTGCAAGAGAAATAGATGGTAATACTTACACAGGCTTTCGCTAAAATACTTGTTACATTATATGTTGATCGTCCCAAAATAAATGATCCGATCTCTTCTAGTATGGTTGTAGTGGTGACACTATTGATCAGCATGTTATAACTACTTCATCTTAAAGAATGTAAGAGTGACATCAGGTTTTCACTGAAACACTTATTATGTCATATTTGAATATGCTCACCATGGTAACCATTATCTTGAAATAGATTTTGTTAGCTTATCTGTTCCTTCAATGATCATGTCAGTATAATGTAACTGAAAAACTTCTTTTGATATAAAGTTTGTCTTAAATGGAAATGGTTCCAGTCAAACCTTGATCATGGCCTCCATGTCAGTCAACCAGCTTGTTATTCCAAATTCTCTTAAGCACATGATCTTATCTGTGTGGGGTTTTCACTGAAATAATTTGTATTTTATCTAATTGGGTCTAAAGGAAAATGTTGAAGGCAGCCTTTTTGAAAATCGTGTTTTTGCCTTTCCATCAGAACAGGTTGTTGTATTGACAATGGGTTTTCACATAAAGATTTCTTATGATTTATAGTGTGTCTTGAAGGCAAATGTATCCAATCCGACCATCAATATATGTGCCATGGCAGCCATCTTGAAAATCTTTTATTGCTACTTCATTTGAAGTCGCTGAAGTCTCCATGAAATGGTCTATTAATATTAGAATGGCTGTTATGTACAGGGTATTGCTGGGTAAAGGTGACTGTTAAGACAGATTTAATTGTATTACAGGTAATATTAAAAGAGACAAAGCTAATGTGACAAAATATTTTTGATACCAGATTTGAGATGTCAGAGTTTCTCAACAAAATTAGAGATGGCTTCAGAACTAGGTAGTTAAAAAGAATTAAAGGACAAAAAATGAACTTGACCTGGATTTCTGGAAAATCTTTCTGGCTGCAGAGCATTAGTCCCTTCAAGGGACTCTTGCTTTTACATCCTGTAAATTTAAAATGTTTGTAATTTATGTCCAGGTCACAAAAATTGCAAGTATTAAATCCCATGCAAATTTTCCTCATATGGTCAGTCAGTATGGTCAGTGTTTTGCTGTCATATGATTTGTATTTTTTTTTTTTGTCATTCAGAAGGTCCGGATGCACTCTCCTTCATTATCAGTGTCCTCAGCCTGCTTGGAATGCTGGCTCTTCTTACTTATACAGTAAGTTTTTCTTAGTTCACTCATTCTCAGCAAAGAATGGCTATAAATGTAGAATGATATGGCACATAGGGGAAATTTCAAAATGGTTTAATTCTAATGCCCTTTGTATTTGTATTAGGGGCATCTTTTTTGGTCCCTTCTATTATTCCTTACATGTGTTAATTTGTTCTTGAAAACTTACAAAAATAATTGATAGAAAAGAAGGTTGTTGTCTATCCACATGTAGAAAATCTTGTAAGAGATTCATACTGTTTTAATGGTTTGAGAATTTTTAATAAGCATCGTTTTGATCATGACGGGTGGAAGTGGATATAGCAGTAGTAATATCAGTCTGTCACAGATTAAGGTTGGTTACAACAATATAACTTGAACTTGCCATGTTTTTTTTTCCTTCTTACATACCATTTGTTCCAGACTCATGGGTGGGCAGACACCTATTGATTTGGGGTAGATCTAGGTTAAGGTCACTGGAGCAGAAAATGTGATTGTCCTGTTTGCATGATAAGTAAAGTCAAAGTTTAAAGGCAAACACCACTTTGACAAACAAGTCAAAATTATAAAATATTGCAACATATTAGGCAATCCCAATCCCACTACTCACTTAAATTACTGAAATTTATATGATCAACAGATTAAAGTGCAGTGAATTTACAAAAAAGGGTATGAGTTTAATCTTCCATGCTTTAATTCAGAAGAAAAATTGCTATATAATTTTCCAACATAAATACTGATAAAAGCTTACATTTTCAATCTTTTAGTTTCATTATAGTCACTATCCTTAAAGAAAATGTGTTGAAGAGTTAGTATAAAGAAAACATAAAAACATTAAATATATGTACTATCAACAAATGATTTGACCAGGGTCAGTAACAATTACTCTGTATCACATTGTCAGGCCTATGGCATGGCTGCTCTTCCTATTGGATTGGTTAAAGGAAGGAGGAATGTGAAGACAGAAATGATGACCGTGCAGGAGAGAAAAGCTGAAACACAGTCTAGAATCAGAAATATGAGAGAAAAGGTAAGTAAGATGAGGGTTGTCATGGAGATAATGTCACAAAACATGCAAACTTATTTATGGTTGATGGGTCCTGTACAGAAATAGCTGATTGTACCTTAATGTATGTTGCTTTTATACCTGTACAAAACCTGTAAGATACATGTTCTTAACCTGAGTATGTCATTATGGATGGTGTGTGTTTACTTTTTGCTTGTATCAGCAATATTATCACATTATTGGCTGTCTGAAGCTGAGGAGATTTGAACTGAGTGCGTTTCACAAGGACACATAAAAGCTGCCAATCCAGGTTGGCCTGAATTTGTATTGAACTAGTCCAGCAATGTATGATGTCTACTCTGATATTCATGACGTTTGGGTTGATGTCTTGCTTTCAAAATAAATGGCATTGTATGTTCCCCAGGTGACTACTTGGGATCTCTAACACACTTGGCATACTGTATAGAATAATATATTATGATTTTTTTAATAATTAGACTGATGATTTTTAGTTGCAAGGATAATTCATGTGGACTAATGTTTAAGGTTATTTTTGGGGGGGTGTTTAAGGAATTTATCATGCATTATCAAAGTATCTTCCAATAAACTTTCAGGAAGATACAGTATGATTTACCTGTTTACAAGTTTTAACAGATTTGTTATCAATTCCAGATGGGTGACCTTGACTCCATAAAAATGATGCTGGTATTTCTACTAAGCATGCTAAAGGGTTTTTACATCTGTTCCTTCTACTTTCTTACATTCTAGGGCACAAAAATAGAAATACCCACAGTCATTGACTTTAGAATATGACCAAGTGTTCAGATTCTTAATATTGCCATGCATAGCTACTTTTTTTCTTTTTTTCAAATCTCAAATATTAATGTAATAAAATATCACAAAACAAAAATACATTTCAGGACATTTTTCTGAATTTTTTTTAAATGGTCCAATGTTTGTGGGTATCATTTAAGAAAATTCAATCTGTGGTTTCTCTGCCAGAAACCTTCAGGAAATTGCTCAAAAACATAGACTTTTATTCATATGGTGCTACAGTGTATAACATTCTGCATGAGTGACACACTGGACAAGTCAATACTCTCATTCTCTGTCACTCTCTGTACCATGTTCATGTATAATCAACAATATTTGGAAACTTGAGGTAGCTATTTTTAGTATTTAATACATGTAGGTACAGCGTTAAACTTCTGTGGTTGAGCAGGATTACATTTTGGTTATTTAGTGTATTGCAACAGGCACTTGTGTATATATTGCATGTGTTTTTTTCAAAAAATAATCTTACAAGTCTGTGCTCTTGAAATAAGTATAAAAAAAGAGTCAAGACAACAAGCTTTGTAAAATTTAAGAACTAATTTATTTCTCTTGAATACAAAGTGAAGAATTAAGAAAAAAACCTTAGTTTTATGAATTAAAGCCAAAAAATAATCCAAGAATTAAAAAATATAAGTCCTAGTAATAAAAAGTCCTGAATGAAAATTAGTTCAGGTCCCAATGATTTTCTAAAATTGAAGGCGATGTCATCTGTTGTGGTCAGCATAGTGTTGCTGTCATCAGTTCCTTGTTGAAACACAGAAAATATTCCAGTTTGGAATTTAGTATAAATTCCAATAAATATCTTTATCCAAGAATTTTGTAGAGCACTTATGTATTTCAAGGGAAAAGAATCTCTTGAATTCAATAATTTAAAGAAAATAAAAATTCAACCAAAATGGTCACAATATAAAACAACTTAATGTGTCAAGAGTTTAAAAAAAAAAAGTAAAAAGGTTGTTTACTAAAACTGTTACAGATTTTGGAACAAGGTCAGGAAATAGATACAATGTTTCTATTATTAGTTCTTTATAAAAATTTTAAAAAATAAATTCTGGACAATGTCAAATCCAGTAAACAATGTTACAATACAACATGTAATGGAATTTAAAAATAATTTGAACTAACAAACAAAAAATTAGATTAAATATAAATAACAAGACACACACACACTAGGGTAGTGTAAAGGTTGTAAACAAAGTAACCTAAGTATTGTACATTTTGATGTCAGAAATTACAAACCAAAGATTCGTTAAAATCATTTATGCTTTAAGTATTCAAAACTTTAGCCATCACTCATATCATAAAGCAAGAAAGGCAAATTCCAACATATTTCACACACCAGGAATGATTTTTTTTGTGGTTTTTAATACACAAACTAAAGTCAACAAAATAGGAAAACATACCTAAATGTGTCAATAAAGAAACTTATAATAACATAATAACACAAATAATGAAATTAAACAAATCAAGTAAACAATGTTACATTACAATAGCATGTAATGAGATAAAAAAAAATTAAAAATTACAAAAATATAATTAAATTAAATATGTTTAATGCAAGAAGCACATGTCTATATAGTGCATGTAAGAGTTTCCAGATTATATTTTTAAATTTGTAACCTTTGAAGTTGAGAAGGATATTTATATGCATTTCTTTGCTTTAATCTATAATTATTTTTTTCCCCAAAAAAATACTTGACAGCAACCATATTTATTGACATTGCATGTGAGTCGGTATAAGCAAATTCCGAAGACTTTGCATGAAGTATAGGGCTTGTGTGGCTTTTATAGATATTAGATAGTTATTTATAACTACTTGTAACTACAGCATGTATGGATAGTTATTTATAACTACTTGTAACTACAGCATGTATAATGAAATGGATAGTTATTTATAACTACTTGTAACTACAGCATGTATAATGAAATGGATAGTTATTTATAACTACTTGTAACTACAGCATGTATAATGAAATGGATAGTTATTTATAACTACTTGTAACTACAGCATGTATAATGAAATGGATAGTTATTTATAACTACTTGTAACTACAGCATGTATAATGAAATGGATAGTTATTTATAACTACTTGTAACTACAGCATGTATAATGAAATGGATAGTTATTTATAACTACTTGTAACTACAGCATGTATAATGAAATGGATAGTTATTTATAACTACTTGTAACTACAGCATGTATAATGAAATGGATAGTTATTTATAACTACTTGTAACTACAGCATGTATAATGAAATGGATAGTTATTTATAACTACTTGTAACTACAGCATGTATGGATAGTTATTTATAACTACTTGTAACTACAGCATGTATAATGAAATGGATAGTTATTTATAACTACTTGTAACTACAGCATGTATAATGAAATGGATAGTTATTTATAACTACTTGTAACTACAGCATGTATAATGAAATGGATAGTTATTTATAACTACTTGTAACTACAGCATGTATAATGAAATGGATAGTTATTTATAACTACTTGTAACTACAGCATGTATAATGAAATGGATAGTTATTTATAACTACTTGTAACTACAGCATGTATAATGAAATGGATAGTTATTTATAACTACTTGTAACTACAGCATGTATAATGAAATGGATAGTTATTTATAACTACTTGTAACTACAGCATGTATAATGAAATGGATAGTTATTTATAACTACTTGTAACTACAGCATGTATAATGAAATGGATAGTTATTTATAACTACTTGTAACTAAAGCATGTATAATGAAATGGATAGTTATTTATAACTACTTGTAACTACATCATGTATAATGAAATGGATAGTTATTTATAACTACTTGTAACTACAGCATGTATAATGAAATGGATAGTTATTTATAACTACTTGTAACTACAGCATGTATAATGAAATGGATAGTTATTTATAACTACTTGTAACTACAGCATGTATAATGAAATGGATAGTTATTTATAACTACTTGTAACTACAGCATGTATGGATAGTTATTTATAACTACTTGTAACTACAGCATGTATAATGAAATGGATAGTTATTTATAACTACTTGTAACTACAGCATGTATAATGAAATGGATAGTTATTTATAACTACTTGTAACTACAGCATGTATAATGAAATGGATAGTTATTTATAACTACTTGTAACTACAGCATGTATAATGAAATGGATAGTTATTTATAACTACTTGTAACTACAGCATGTATAATGAAATGGATAGTTATTTATAACTACTTGTAACTACAGCATGTATAATGAAATGGATAGTTATTTATAACTACTTGTAACTACAGCATGTATAATGAAATGGATAGTTATTTATAACTACTTGTAACTACAGCATGTATAATGAAATGGATAGTTATTTATAACTACTTGTAACTACAGCATGTATAATGAAATGGATAGTTATTTATAACTACTTGTAACTACAGCATGTATAATGAAATGGATAGTTATTTATAACTACTTGTAACTACAGCATGTATGGATAGTTATTTATAACTACTTGTAACTACAGCATGTATAATGAAATGGATAGTTATTTATAACTACTTGTAACTACAGCATGTATAATGAAATGGATAGTTATTTATAACTACTTGTAACTACAGCATGTATAATGAAATGGATAGTTATTTATAACTACTTGTAACTACAGCATGTATAATGAAATGGATAGTTATTTATAACTACTTGTAACTACAGCATGTATAATGAAATGGATAGTTATTACTTATGTGTGGGATAAACATGGATTGACAACTTCTTGACTAAGTTATGTATGCATTATGAAATGAGTGCCAGGAAGTCAAAGACTTGTGCAAGGTAGTCATTTGATAAAAAATATTTCTGAAATGAACTGCAAAAAATTAATATTTCTGGCTTTCAACAGTTCCAATATTTTATTATTCAAGGAATTTCAGTATTTTGTTTTAGGTCTTGTATAATCTTGCATGTAATATTATACAGCACTCCCTCTTAATTTTATCCGTCAGTCATAGAGTATAGAGTCTTGTAGTGTGGCTGCTTTATAATAAAAAAGTTTATGCATTTTATTTTATTGCCATGAAATGAAATTTGATCTCTGACTATAACTGCCATGTGGTCTGAGGCAGCTGATTAATTTTTGAGCCATGGAACCAGCCTATTTGTAATGGAGCTGATTAATTTTTAAGCAATGGAACCAGCCTATTTGTGATGGAACTGATTAATTTTTAGGCTGTGGAACCAGCCTTTTTGTGATGGAGCTGATTAATTTTTGAGCTTTGGAACCAGCCTATTTGTGATGGTGTGTTAATTACCATATTTAAAAGAATGAAGTTTGCTGATCAGCAGTAAGTAATTACCAGAACTTATTAATATTATTTTTTAAAAGAAGTCTACATATTGCTAATTGTAATCATTAATAGACTTGAGCCTAAAACAGTTTCAGTTTTATAGCTATTTGATAGAGGTATTAATGGATATGAATGAGAAAATCAAACCTGACTGGATTTTTTTAGTAAGCACATACGGAGGAATTTATTCCAAAAAATGAGAAAATCATTTTTGTATTTTATAATTTTACCTTTGAAGATATCATTCATGGGAGGTACATGTTTCATTGATCTTACCACAAAAGTAATTACCCAGACATTTAAAGTAATTACCCAGACATTTAAAGTAATTACCCAGACATTATGGTCTATGGTAGCTAAATTAGTTGTCTTTGCCCTATGAACTGGAAGTGTGTTATAATGAAGGACTTTATAGTAAGGGAATGCTGTATTTATTGTATTTATGTTCTAATAAATTAAAATGTTATGTGATAAAACATCACAAAGGTTATTGATTTAAGGCCAGTTCATTATTGGTGATCAATATTTTCAGTGGCTGCACTCATGTAGTTTTTTGTATCAGTACATTAATATAAGAGTCAGAGGATCACTTTATTTATATTTAATGTATACAGCATTTCATGTAAGACAAGATTTTCAAATAGCTCCATCTTTAAAATGGTTCAGGACAAACAAAATCAACATGATAAAAGTCCAACAGCAAGAAATGGAACCATCATTGTCCATCCTAGATTAAGTCATTGCACAATGTTTACATTACATAACTTTCTTACTATGTGGACATTGTGTAGTATTTTTTGAGTATCATAAATTTTAAATTAGTTTGTGGCATTCCAATTTTCATGAATTTTGTGCATACTACAAAAGAGATCCAACAAATAATTATACTTCAGGGGAAACAGTAGGATCCCTTTCCCAGTTAATGCATTTATATTCTAATGTAAATAGCCCCTTTGCAAACCCATGATAAGTAATACCAACAAAAGTAATCTGCTTTGAGGGAGACCACCTCTCTTGAGAGACCATGATTTTTTTGGCAGAAATAGTGTTCTTTCAAGACAGGTTCTGCTATATTAGAAACAATCATTATAGAGAGTCCGATGAGAATGCTAGATTTGCAGTTGTCCTATGCAGAAGAATTAGTTTTAATGTATACTTTGTTTTGCAAAAATTAAAATACATCTTCTGTCTTTTAGAAAAAGTATTTATAAACTATCTCATATTAAAAGCATATATTTCCATTTCAGTACTCCAGTAAGTCAACATCCACGCGTGATCGCCAGCGAATATCAGATCTTGAAGAATCAGAGCACTTGATTGAGAGACAAGAGCGTCATCTAATAGCCAAATCAAAGAGCTGCTTGGAGAAATGTTTCATGATCCTTCGACCTTTTGAAATCGTTTTTGGGATATTTTTAATTCTTCTGACTGTTCTGATCTTCTTATCTCTTTTGCTGACCAAGTAAGATCACAGTTTCCTTTGATATATAGTTTAATTTTATTAAAGAACAAGATCAGATATTAGAATGTTTATGTAAAAATAGTGGGTACCAATCTTTGATATAAAGTTTAATTTTATTAGAGAACAAGATCAGATATTAGAATGTTTATGTAAAAATAGTGGGTACCAATCTTTGATATAAAGTTTTAATTTTATTAGAGAACAAGATCAAATATTGGAATGTTTATGTAAAAAGTTTTATTAGTGGGTACCAATCAGTTGCATGAGAAGCCAGTGTGGTAGAGTGGTCTAAAGCACCCTTTGTTACGGATCATTGCCATCTCACCTGTCTGCGTGGGTTTGAGTCTCAGATTTAGCCAATGTGGGTATGTTAGAAAGCTTGCCAGTAGCTTTTTGTGGGTCGGTGGTTCTTTCCGGGCTTTTCCCGGGTTCTTCCTCCATCATGTATAGCCTATCTTGTGCTGGAAAATGGCATAAAACCCTACAACAACAATGAGTATCATGCATGAGTATTTTATCGTTTAGAAAAGACTTATTGAATAAATAATGTATGGCTGGTTTCCAACAGGATTTGATATATGATTGGAGTAAGTCAATTGTTTTCTTTTAGAAAAGACACTGTCATTGACTAAATAATGTATGGCTGGTTTCCAACAGGATTTGATAGATAATTGGAGTAAGTCAATTGTTTTCTTTTAGAAAAGACACTGTCATTGACTAAATAATGTATGGCTGGTTTCCAACAGGATTTGATAGATAATTGGAGTAAGTCAATTGTTTTCTTTTAGAAAAGACACTGTCATTGAATAAATAATGTATGGCTGGTTTCCAACAGGATTTGATAGATGATTGGAGTAAGTCAATTGTTTTCTTTTAGAAAAGACACTGTCATTGAATAAATAATGTATGGCTGGTTTCCAACAGGATTTGATAGATGATTGGAGTAAGTCAATTGTTTTCTTTTAGAAAAGACACTGTCATTGAATAAATAATGTATGGCTGGTTTCCAACAGGATTTGATATATGATTGGAGTAAGTCAATTGTTTTCTTTTAGAAAAGACACTGTCATTGACTAAATAATGTATGGCTGGTTTCCAACAGGATTTGATATATGATTGGAGTAAGTCAATTGTTTTCTTTTAGAAAAGACACTGTTATTGAATAAATAATGTATGGCTGGTTTCCAACAGGATTTGATAGATGATTGGAGTAAGTCAATTGTTTTCTTTTAGAAAAGACACTGTTATTGAATAAATAATGTATGGCTGGTTTCCAACAGGATTTGATATATGATTGGAGTAAGTCAATTGTTGTCTTTTAGAAAAGACACTGTTATTGAATAAATAATGTATGGCTGGTTTCCAACAGGATTTGATAGATAATTGGAGTAAGTCAATTGTTTTCTTTTAGAAAAGACACTGTCATTGAATAAATAATGTATGGCTGGTTTCCAACAGGATTTGATAGATAATTGGAGTAAGTCAATTGTTTTCTTTTAGAAAAGACACTGTTATTGAATAAATAATGTATGGCTGGTTTCCAACAGGATTTGATAGATAATTGGAGTAAGTCAATTGTTTTCTTTTAGAAAAGACACTGTTATTGAATAAATAATGTATGGCTGGTTTCCAACAGGATTTGATAGATGATTGGAGTAAGTCAATTGTTGTCTTTTAGAAAAGACACTGTTATTGAATAAATAATGTATGGCTGGTTTCCAACAGGATTTGATAGATGATTGGAGTAAGTCAATTGTTTTCTTTTAGAAAAGACACTGTTATTGAATAAATAATGTATGGCTGGTTTCCAACAGGATTTGATAGATAATTGGAGTAAGTCAATTGTTTTCTTTTAGAAAAGACACTGTTATTGAATAAATAATGTATGGCTGGTTTCCAACAGGATTTGATATATGATTGGAGTAAGTCAATTGTTTTCTTTTAGAAAAGACACTGTCATTGAATAAATAATGTATGGCTGGTTTCCAACAGGATTTGATATATGATTGGAGTAAGTCAATTGTTTTCTTTTAGAAAAGACACTGTCATTGACTAAATAATGTATGGCTGGTTTCCAACAGGATTTGATAGATGATTGGAGTAAGTCAGTTGTTGTCTTTTAGAAAAGACACTGTTATTGAATAAATAATGTATGGCTGGTTTCCAACAGGATTTGATAGATGATTGGAGTAAGTCAATTGTTTTCTTTTAGAAAAGACACTGTTATTGAATAAATAATGTATGGCTGGTTTCCAACAGGATTTGATAGGTAATTGGAGTAAGTCAATTGTTTTTAGTGATTGTCTCTTATTTGAGTCAAATTATCACTCATGATAGAATGATCTATTAATTAATGTTCTATGATTTATGATAGAGTAATCTCTCAATATTAAAGGAATCATACAAGTGTGTCATGAGGTTGCTTGATAATGAGCTATAATATACACAATTTTACCATTACATATTATAATGGGATCCATGACTATGCCCACCTAATAAAAGGGACACTGTTATGTTCTGGTGCCCTTGTAGTGAGGGAAAACTTATTAGGAAAATTAATGATTAGTGGCTTTAAATAAATATAGTATGAGTAGACATTATTGGTAAGTTATAACCTGTATCAATGTCTGTGACACCCGTATAATAAAATTCTACATTTGAATATCCCATATCCATGTCTTTGTCAACCATATTAGGAAATTATTCATTCAGTTGAATATCCCATATCCATGTCTTTGTCAACCATATTAGGAAATTATTCATTCAGTTGAATATGCCATATCCATGTCTGTGTCACCATATAATGAAGTTTGTTAAATTGTTCAGTTGAATCAGATAATATATTAACAGTCAGTTACTTTAAATCATAGCATTTAAAGTTTGAAATTTAAACAGAAATCCAACTTTCTTTTAGAAATGTATTTCACACAAAAATTATACTGTCCAACAGGTCATACATGAATACTACAGACCTGCAAACCCTTATGATGTTGCTATTGTCTTATGGAAATGATACCTAAAATATGGACTTACAGAATAAAAGCACAAAGTATGGAAATATAATTGAGGTAAAATCTGGATCATCCATGTTTGATTATATTTGGGTTTCATATTAGATTAAGTGGAATTAGCCAAAGAACCAGAGCATCTCTACCAGAATATTCAGCATACTTTTGTCATGCAAAATATCTGCATACATTATGCTTTGCCTATTGCTTTTTTTTACAAATGGCATCCAACTAGTGACATGTAGGATGAAAGGGACAATTAACCTTTTCAAAAAAATGTTTAACTTAAACACAATGTTTAGCATTGATCAATCAGTCCTGAGTCACTTGTCTGGACTTTTAGAAAGATGTTTTCCATCTTGACAGTAGTGGTGAATTATATTTTGTTACACTTTATTGCAAATGGGTCCCACTTATGGAACAAAATATTGCCTGCCTGACTCTGAAGGTCTTGTTAGGGTTGGCAGGTCTGATGCTATGCAACAAGTCATGCATGAATACTATGCAACAAGTCATGCATGAATACTATGCAACAAGTCATACATGAATACCATGCAACAGGTAACACATGAATACCATGCAACAGGTCATACATGAATACCATGCAACAGGTCATACATGAATACCATGCAACAGGTCATACATGAATACCATGCAACAGGTAACACATGAATACCATGCAACAGGTCATACATGAATACCATGCAACAGGTCATACATGAATACCATGCAACAGGTCATACATGAATACCATGCAACAGGTCATACATGAATACCATGCAACAGGTAACACATGAATACCATGCAACAGGTCATACATGAATACCAAGCTACAGGTCATACATGAATACCATGCAACAGGTCATACATGAATACCATGCAACAGGTCATACATGAATACCATGCAACAGGTCATACATGAATACCATGCAACAGGTAACACATGAATACCATGCAACAAGTCATGCATGAATACTATGCAACAGGTCATGCATGAATACCATGCAACAGGTCACACATGAATACCATGCAACAGGTCATACATGAATACCATGCAACAGGTAACACATGAATACCATGCAACAGGTCATACATGAATACCAAGCTACAGGTCATACATGAATACCATGCATACATGAATACCAAGCTACAGGTCATACATGAATACCAAGCTGCAGGTCATACATGAATACCATGCAACAGGTCACACATGAATACCATGCAACAGGTCATACATGAATACCATGCAACAGGTAACACATGAATACCATGCAACAGGTCATACATGAATACCATGCAACAGGTCATACATGAATACCATGCAACAGGTCATACATGAATACCATGCAACAGGTCATACATTAATACCATGCAACAGATCATACATGAATACCAAGCTACAGGTCATACATGAATACCAAGCAATAGGTCATACATGAATACCATTCCAAAAGTCATTTATGAATACCAGGAAAAAAGAAAAAAGTCATTAATAATAAACAAGTCATGCAAGAATACATTGCAACAAGTGATTCATGAATGCAGTGTAGAAAGTAATTAATACTCAACAAGTCATGCATGAATACCATGCAACAAGTCATTCATGAATACTGTGCAGCGAGGTATACATAAAGTACATATTTTCATTTATGTTGAAATGTGTATGGTGTGTATTGCTAAGTAACACAGAATTACCATATTTATTCTTATAAGTTGGATTCAACTGAAACTGCACAGGCTCAGATATGCTGTCACATAATCTACTGGCAGATCTGGGTCTTTGTAGTTTGTTAAGAGTAATTAGTGTAACAAACAGTATAGACCCTTGTCTGCAATTGCATGTTGTAATGGCAGATCAAGTCTGCATTGCTTGTAGTTTGACTCTATCTACAAGCTTTTTTGTACAGTATTGTTAATAAAATTGTATGATTTACAGTCACTTGCAGACTGGTGGTAATTTGCTTTTCATTTATTTCTCTTCAGCATTGACAAGGCCATGCACAGCAAGGGGTACCAAACAGGTTATGCCCTTCCAAAAAGAACTCTGCCTAACCCAGTTGACATAGTCCTCGTATTTTGTCAACAGGTATGTCTGATAGTTCAAAATCCTTTGAAAGGTAATTATAATTGCTCTTGTGTGGATATCTTGTGATTGATAATATCTATTTAGCTGACCTATACACATCAGTCTCTCCATCCTTCCATTTGTCCATCACTTTTTTTGTAAACAAAATGAGGGTAATCATATTGAGTGTATTGTATCCCATAATTGGTTGGTTGTTGGTTTTTCACAGTACTCCAATTACATGTCACAGTACTCCAATTACCTATCACAGTACTCCAATTAAACTGTCAAACTTAGGTAGATATAGTGTGATCTATTAGGTAGATATAGTGTGATCTACTTGAGGACTTTTGATGTTATTTCAAATTTTAGGTTGTCAAGCACAAATAATTGAGAGCATAGTTTTATTGAATGGAAATTGATATCAGAATATGATAAAATTTTCACTGGGCGGAAATTGACCACATAATATAATACAAATTCTACTGAATGGAAACTGATAACAGTCTATGATAAAAATTCTATTTAGTGAAAATTGGTGACCAAACATGATACAAATTTCATTGAGTGGAACTTGATGACAGCATATGATGGAAAGTGAAGGTTTTAGTTACTGTAACAACAGTTTGAGGAGTAATTATACAAAAAGATAATATTATTTTCAATAGTATATCTGTCAAAAGTCATCTGCTTCAGCTTCAAGCAAGCCATTAAAATTCACATTTGACTTTCTTTTAAACCATCTCTCTTCATTTTGCAGACTTCAAATTCACTGAAGAAAAACATTTAAAATTTTCTTCTGATAGTTTATGCTAGTTAAACCATAACCATATCTGTATATGGGAGTTGGAGTGACAGTAACTTTACTACTGGTATGGGAGTTGGACTGGCAGTAATTTTAATGTGTGTATGGGAGTTGGACTGACAGTAACTTTACTACTGGTATGGGAGTTGGATTGACAGTAATTTTAATGTGTGTATGGGAGTTGGATTGACAGTAATTTTAATGTGTGTATGGGAGTTGGACTGGCAGTAATTTTAATGTGTGTATGGGAGTTGGACTGACAGTAATTTTAATGTGTGTATGGGAGTTGGACTGACAGTAACTTTACTACTGGTATGGGAGTAGGATTGACAGTAATTTTAATGTGTGTATGGGAGTTGGATTGACAGTAATTTTAATGTGTGTATGGGAGTTGGACTGGCAGTAATTTTAATGTGTGTAGGGGAGTTGGACTGGAAATAATTTTAATGTGTGTATGGGAGTTGGACTGACAGTAACTTTACTACTGGTATGGGAGTTGGATTGACAGTAATTTTAATGTGTGTATGGGAGTTGGATTGACAGTAATTTGAATGTGTGTAAGGGAGTTGGATTGACAGTAATTTTAATGTGTGTATGGGAGTTGGACTGGCAGTAATTTTAATGTGTGTATGGGAGTTGGACTGGCAGTAATTTTAATGTGTGTATGGGAGTTGGACTGATACTAATTTTACTATGACTAAATTTTCTGTATTTTGTCTCCATATTTACATGTTTCCAGATCTGTACTATTAACTGAGCTTGAATGCACAGGTCATCTGTTACAGTGGTCACTTTTAGTAGGCTGCAAACTGGACTGATTCCATGCTATGATGGCAACTGTAGGAACAGGCAGTCGTGGAGTCAAAAGAGGATTATGATGCAAATTAAATTGTCAGATGTTTTTAGCATAAAATGTTGTACTTATTAGTAATTAAAAAGTGTTGATGTATTGTTTACTTGCTGCATTTGGATTCAGGGGGCTGCCAGTGGGTAACCAGTTGAACACTTTTTTACTTGCCAGTTTTAAATATATAATCACAAATGCAGCCATTTTAGTCACTCTTTGGAGTACAGTTTCAACACACCATGCCAAGGAAATGGGAGCTAAGTGCTTTTCCCAAGGACACTTTGAGACAGCTGACCAGGGCTTACCTGGACAGGTATGAAACACACACCCCTGGATTAAGAGTATGATGTGGTAGGAACTGAGCTATGTTGACTCCTGGGATGGAGGTCAAAGGTAACATTTTCATGGGTAATATGAACTTGATCAGCACCCATTAAGGGAGATTAAACGTAATTGGTATGATGCTTTAAGTGGATGAGTAGTTTAAAATTGTTCAGGTAACCCTTAGGGCATTAGTTGTGTTGGGGTAGACACTGGTGGTATATTTTTTCATCTTGATCATACAGCAATAAGACACAATTAATATTATATATAATAAATACATTAAATGCTTGTAAGGACACTTATCCATTTTGCTCTTTTTGAACAAGTGTCCAGTGCATACAGATTCAACATGTTAGGAATAAAGAATAAAGAAAAGAACTTTTTTGTCCCAAATAGGACATCTGATTTTGTAAATTCAAAGTTTACTGTGTAGATCATTACATTATGACATTGATATGTTACTGGTGCCCTCAGTATTGGATATAAACAGATATGGTTATGACTTCCTTTTTAAATTGTCTAATGAATAATCACAATAACAGTCCTGCGAAAGAGAATGATCAAAGCAACAAAATATATATGACACCTTGAGAAATCTTTTAATTTTCTGTTTAGTTTCTCTGGTATTATGTTGTAGGAAATTGATTTAATGCTAGTACTTGTGTGATGATGTAAAAATGCAATCAAACATAAATATTTCTTTGTGCATTTGATAACATTCTCAATGTGTGCAAATTTCATGACTTTTGAAATTCTTATGCTATAACAAAAAATTTACAATTAGAAACAAGGTTCTTAAATTTCATAACTTTTAATAGATCTATATGTAGCTATACAGTATTATTACAATTAGAAAAACTGTACTTTTTCCCATAATTTTCTGTGTAACAGCCCTTTTTTGATTTGGATTGTTTGGACCCTTATTATTAATGTAAAAATACTTTTTTCCTTGTGAGTTAACTACTCCAGCATTTCAAAAGCAATCGATCTTAAAATAAGATGTCTTTGTATAGAGAAGTCCACTTAGAGATCTTCATAATTAAGAAATTCATTTGGTTATAAAAGGTGTCCTCATTTTGTATTTGTCTGTATAAAAGGTGTCCTCATTTTGTATTTGTCTGTATAAAAGGTGTCCTCATTTTGTATTTGTCTGTAGTAGAATAGTTAGCTTCCTTTTTAATGAGAGCTCTCCACTTTGAAGGTTCATTCTATCTCACAATATGGTAATACCCATTCCTTTCTTTAGACTGATTTCATGCAAAAAGTTATACTGAAATAACAGGCATCTGTGGTCATAAGATGAAAGAAAATCATGATGTTCATGGAAGATTTCAGTATTTAATTCCTTCTGTCTGGCATGCTAGTATTCAGATGTGTATGCATACAATGAATAATGTTTTATGTAAGTTATGATGAAAAGAATAGTGTGCACTTAGTGTAGCCGATGCAGGTACTACATTGACTGTGGTAAGTTACTGTATAAGTGCAGACAATGTAGACCTTGATCTGCTGCTGCACAGTGCACTGACAAATCAGGGATTATGTTGTTTGTTGTGCTCATAACAAACTTCATATATACAGATCTGTCTGCATATTATGCAATGGTGTATCTGATTCAGTGCAGTTTGCATTTGTACTCGAGGGTATATGGTATGACTTTTGTGTTTATTGGCTTTTATTTTCGCTAGCGCATTTTTGCCAACCAGTACAATTTTATATTTTTTTCTTGCTACAATGCATTCAGTCAAATTAGTTCTGTAACCTGCCCTTACAAATTGGCATATAAATGACTCACATTGAACTTATTCTTTGTAACTTCACCTTGTTTGACTTGACCTCTTTCTCTGAGCAAATAAAACAGTTTTGTTAAAAGACAGATTTTCATTCATAGATTTAGTTTACCGTTAATAATCGCATGATTAGCCATACTGAAGTATATGCAGGATAGTATAGACAAACTCAAAATTGTGTCATGCATTTGACTAACATTATTGCATCCATCTTCAGAACTGTATGGAGCACCTTTTTGGGACACCCTCCCATGACACTGAACAGTTTTGGGACACCAGTTTTAGGACACTCCCATGACTCTGAACACACTTTTTGGGACACACTTCCATGACACTGAACAGTTTTGGGACACACTCCCATGACACTGAACAGTTTTGGGACACACTCCCATGACACTGAACAGTTTTGGGACACACTCCCTTGACACTGAACAGTTTTGGGACACTCCCATGACACTGAACAGTTTTGGGACACACTCCCATGACACTGAACACAGTTTTGGGGCACACACTCATGACACTGTGCACAACTTTGGAATACACTGCCATGACATTGCACACTCTGATAATACTTTGGGACACACTCCCATGACACTTTGGAGCACTCTCATAATACAGAGCACTGCTTTGGGGCACATTCCCATGATTTTGAGTACCACTTTCGGGTACACTCCCATAACACTGAGCACTACCTTGGGGCACACTCTCATGATACTCTGTTTTTTTTTAAAAGTCCATTATCTCACTGTTTATTTTCAGGTGTTCCCACTGGACTACATTTTGTTCTCCATCTTTTTTTTCAGGTGTTCCCACTTGACTACATTTTGTTCTCAGCCCTAGTGTTGTATCTTGTGTTTTGTTCCATGTCAGGTGTCAGAAACATTGGAATATGGTTCTTTTGGCTGAGGGTAAGTTATCTTTTTGTTGGGTGCATTATTTGAAACCAACTTGTCTTTGTTATGGTAATGAGAGCCTAGTAGCACATTTCCAATACTGTACTGCTTACCTTGTATCTCTCATGGTACAGATAAAATACTTTACTACATTTTTGTATGCCTCATGGCACAGGTACACTTATTTAATGCTTTTTTTATAAATCTCACAGCACATTTATAACACTTTATTGCTTTCCTTGTATGTATCATTGGACATATATAACACAATACTGTACTGCTTTCCTTGTATGTATCATTGGACATATATAACACAATACTGTACTGCTTTCCTTGTATGTCTCATGGTACAGGTAAGTTACTTTACTACCTTTTTTGTATGCTGCATGGCACAGGTATACTTCTTTACTGCTTTCCTTGTAAGTCTTATGGCACATTTGTATCACTTCATTGCTTACCTTGTATGTATCAAGGGACATTTATAACATTACTGATTTCCTTGTTTGCCTCATGGCACATTTATAACACATTACTGCATTCCTTGTATGTCTCATGGTACATTTATAACATGTTACTGCTTACATTGTATATCAGCTTCAACACTAGTAGAAAATTTGCAATGATACAAAGCACAAGAACTAATGTCACATGAAGAAATTTCTAACAATGTTTTACTTTATATACATCAGAATGTGATATTTTTATATTCATGATATTTGAATGAAATAAACTATTAAATTTAAGAAAACAAGATTGTGTTTACAAAATGCACAAAATATCAGGATATCAAATATTGCTTAAAGGGACATTTTCTCACAATGCAGTTCATATCATTGTGTGTAAATTTGAATTAAGTTGCAACCAAATTTGAAGTAAGTATGAGAAATGTAAATATATATTTTCAGAATGACCAGTCATTGAGACTCCATGTTTATTTCAATGCAAACTTGGTAGACATTCATATTCTAAGAAATCACTTATAGTATTCCAAATTTTTACTTCGATGCTTTTTCAGATATGAAAAAAATCTCATTACATAAAATTTAAGGTAATGCCAAACTCAAGCGAAAATTTCAAAATAGTTACATTTGTTGTAGGCTAGTTTTTTATGTTGAACATGGAATCATTTAGGAAAGCATATGAGCTTATTGAATCTAGCATCTTCTTTTTGGACACGACTTTCATCACAACTGCAAAACACAAGAATTCTGAACAGTGACATTCATTTCTTTTGATGGCATCATGGAGTTCCAACCACTTTGAACATTGTTATGGGGTTTAAATGGACACTGTTACAAAGAAATTATTGTCAAACATTTATTATTCAAGCCAAAAGACAGCACATATTTTTTTATTTTTTTTATCCATTTGTATATTCACCAGTTTGTTTGGATTTTTATATTTCTGCTCAATAACTTGAATTTTAGATTATCCATTTTTTCCAGACTTTGCGAATGGCTTTTTTTAATTTGGGATAAAGAAGTCTTTTAATTGGGGATGAAAAGTAAAAGTTTATGGTCACTATGACAAAGCAGATTGGTGGCATAACAATGCCCAATGATCAGATGTTGTGGATGGATTGTTATTCAAGTAAGATGGACATAGCAACTGTTATAAACTAGGAAAATGTTTTCATAGAAATATCTTTCATTACATACTACATGATGGCACAAAAGAGTGCTCATTGATAAGAAAAGAAGAATCATTACCGAGTTGGGTTACATGGCACAAATATCATAGTCACAATGACAAAAAAAGGGCGCATTGATCCAGCTGATTTATTTACTGTCTTGCAATAAAATTCATACATGGTTTACCTTTAAGGCATTCAACCATGCCCTACTACTAGTCCTTAGATACAGGACTGTCAAACATCTAGACTGATTATTCAGTACAATCCAGTCAACCATACCCAACTACTAGTCCCTAGATACAGGACTGTCAAACATCTAGACCTATTGTTCAGTACAATCCAGTCAACCATGCCCTACTACTAGTCCCCAGATACAGGACAGTCAAACATCAAGACCAATTGTTCGGTACAATCCAGTCAAGGTCAAGCATGCCCTACTTCTAGTCCCTACATCCAGGAAAGTTAAACATCAATACCAATTGGTCAGTACCATCCAGTCAACTACTAGTCCCTACATCCAGACTGTTAAACACAGGATAGGCAATTAATATATTGCTTGTTTTGAATGGAGGTAAAATAAAGTTTAAAATTTGTTCTGACAAGTCAAGATAAAAAAGCTTCAGAAAAGCAAACTTTTAAAAATGTTATATAATTTGCTGTTGACCAATATGAACAATATATTGACCAATATTAATAATATAATGATCAATATGAATGATATGATGACCAATGTGAATAATATATTATCCAGTTGAATTTATGGTAGTTTATGTATTATTAATTTAGATGTACAAGATTCGTCCTCAGAGGACCCGCCCACAAGCCTTGCTGATGTTGTGTATGATTCTGATGTTTGTGATGCTGGCGGTAAACATCATAGTTTATGAGTTGACCCCACAGTATACATCTTATGGTGGACAACATTATCTGGTAAACTTAACTGTTAATTTAATTTATTTTTAGTTGTACAGATTTAAGACCAGAAACGCTTTTATGTGATGGCCTTTCATCCGTCATTTGGAAGGCATTTGTACCTTAGGACAAGTATGTTATTACTACTCAGAAGCTACCAGCATGATTGCTATGAAACTATGTAATTAGATTCATCTTTAAATGTAGTGGGTCTTAGATAAAAATGCCCATTGGTCATCTAGTATGGCCACCATGACAGCCATCTTGATGTAGTGTGTCCTAGAAAATTTGCCCATTGGTCATCTAGTATGGCCGCCATGACAGAAGTGTTGATGTAGTGTGTCCTTGGTAAAAATGCCTATTGGTCATCTAGTATGGCCACCATGACAGCAATCTTGAAAATCTTGCTCCTTCTGAAGTAGTGGACTTAGGGTTTTCACTAAAAGACTTCTTGTGATGTCAGGTTGGTCCTAAATTGAAAAGCTGCTGATCTGATGTCCATGATGGGCACATGGTGGCCATCTTGAAAATTTTGTTATTGCTGCTACTTCTAAACAGAAGGTCCTATCTGTTTCCAATATGGCTGCAGTGGAGGCTGTCTTGAAAATATTTCTATTGCTGCTCTGGAGGAATGGATGTTCATATAGACATAGAGGTTTTACTACAAAATTGACTTCCAATATGGCATCCTTGATGGCCATCTTGCTACTGCTTTTGAACATATGATCATATCAAAATGGGATTGTCAGTAAATGACTTTTTATGTTAAGGCCTCAAATGAAAATTGTACAGACAATACATTGAACACAGGATGGCTATCTTGATAATCTTATTATGGCTAACAATAGTCTAAACACTTTACTTTACCGATCACTGCCAACCTACTTCAGTCAGTTTGGGCTGGGTGTGTGTCATTAGTTGCCCTTGGTTGTTAGTTATTCCTGGGATTTTCCCAGATTCATATTCCACCAGATATATGGGCTACCATATATCGAATATCATGTGCTAAAAATGGCACAAAACCCCTAACAATATATCATGTACATTACCTACCATTGCGGCCATGATGTGTAGCCAGTTTTTAATCTTTGCTGTTCATTCAACATCATATGAGACATCTCTCATAAACCCATGCCATTCTTATATAGGTGGGATACATTATTTTTGAATATTTTTTTCCCCAATATTTTCATGAATTTGTCTGCCAGGTCAGCAGCAGCTCTTTGTATCAACTTAGAAATGAAAGACAGTCATCAATGCCTTTCAGTTCTGGAATGATCAGTTCTGCAGGAAACCAGTCCTGATTATGTCTGGCTGCTTTGCAGTGGTGACCTATGTCCTCAAACAGAGGGGTCACCAAATCACCTAACCTGTGCATTCTAGTTCGGCAGTTTCTGCATTCGTGTTACCAACTCCAAATCAAAATAACAATCAGGCACATTTCCAATTGACTCAATGTCTTGGTCTACACTCTCTCCTGAAAGTGTCATTTGTACAGAATGGTACTTTCAATACTCAAACTTTCTTCGGATTTGTACATGTGGCCTTATCTCTCAAATTCCTGGCATAGTCAGGTTGGTTGGATTGTGGGCCATTGCCTACCCCACCCACGGTCTTGGTATTGCAAAGAATACAGAAGTTGATGGGTCAAACTTGCAAGAAGATTTGGATGGCCTTCTTAGATGGGACAAGTCTTGGGTCAACAATCTGCGCAATCTTGTGATAGATATGCATAGGAAAATTCTGGCCAAGCTAAATTTTCTCAGAACATCTTCTCCTTCGTGCCTGCCTCTTATCAGGACAGGCATGTGAAAGAAATAATTCCCATGAGCAAGAGAGCCTTCCATTCTTATGAGGAAAAGTGGCATGTTTTCAGGGAATGGTGCCAAGTCAGTAACATTCTCCCTTTGATTGCCTCAATCCCTCATCTAGGAAACATTTTCTCTCTGGCTCAACAAAGAAGAAATATTGATCCCAATTATCATCAATGGCTACCATTCCATTCAGGCATCATGGCAGAAAGATATCACACAATAAAGATCTCTCAAACTACTAATCAATTTTGTATGGATCAACCAAATTCCCACATACCGTTTACAAAATGAAACCAGTCCTTGGTTTTAAGATGGCTTAATTAAGATAAAAAATTCAAGCCTTTATCATGAGCCTTGTGGAAGCTACTACAATATAAAACATATTTCCTGATAGCCTTAGCTTACATGGTGAGTGAGTTACATGTGCATTCAGCTGATCTGAAGTGTCGTTTGTTGAGATTGGATGATTTTCATTTGTCCTCATGATGACTTTGTATCTGATTGTTGTCATAATGACTTTGTGTCAGATGGTTGTCATGATGACTTTGTGTCAGATGGTTGTCGTGGTGACTTTGTGTCAGATGATTTTCATGATGAATTTGTATCAGATGGTTGACATGATGACTGTGTCTGTTGTCATGATGGCTTTGTGTCAGATGGTTGTCGTGATGACTTTGTGTCTGATTGTTGTCATGATGTCTTTGTGTCTGATGTCATGATGACTTTGTGTCTGATTGTTGTCATGATGACTTTGTGTCTGATTGTTGTCATGATGACTGTCTGATTGTTTTCTTTATGACTTTGTATCAGATGGTTGTCATGATGACTTTGTGTCTGATTGTTGTCATGATGACTTTGTTTGATTGTTGCCATGATGACTTTGTGTCTGATTGTTGTCATGATGACTTTGTCTGATTGTTGTCATGATGACTTTGTGTCAGATTGTTGTTGTGATGACTTTGTGTCAGATGGTTGTTGTGATGACTTTGTCTGATTGTTGTCATGATGACTGTGTCTGATTGTTGTCATGATGACTGTGCCTGATTGTTGTTATTATGATTTTGTATCAGATGGTTGTCATGATGACTTTGTGTCTGATTGTTGTCATGATGACTTTGTGTCTGATTTTTGTTATGATGACTTTGTGTCTGATTGTTGCCATGATGACTTTGTGTCTGATTGCTGTCGTGATGACTTTGTGTCAGATTGTTGTCATGATGACTTTGTGTCTGATTGTTGCCATGATGACTTTGTGTCTGATTGTTGTCATGATGATTTTGTGTCTGATTGTTGTCATGATGACTTTGTGTCTGAGTGTTGTTATGATGACTTTGTGTCTGATTGTTGCCATGATGACTTTGTGTCTGATTGTTGTCATGATGACTTTGTGTCTGTTGTCATGATGTCTTTGTGTCTGATTGCTGTCGTGATGACTTTGTGTCAGATTGTTGTCATGATGACTTTGTGTCTGATTGTTGTCATGATGACTTTTGTCATGATTTGCTGAACTTATAAACTAACAACACTTGGTGGAAGCAAGGAGAAGTAATGGACAAAAGTTATTGCCCTTTTTATGATCTAGACAGAAAAGACAAATTTTAAACATTTAGTTGGTCTGAATTTGGGATGTAGCAGGCTTATATCCCTTTCATTAATTACCAATTGGTGAGTATTCTTAAAGAAACATAATTGACTGAAAAAGTTTGCTTTTCACAAAATGAGTGGGTCAGGTCTTTTTATTCCAGGTTTTTTGTAGTGTCAACAGTCAACAGAAAGATGAGGGTAATAATTGACCTCAGGTGTCTGAATAAAAATGCTAAGGCACCAAAGTTCAAGATGGAAACTCTTTCATCCTTCAGACTTTCCATCAAAAAGTCCATCAGTCTTGATATCCATTGCATATTTCCATGACACCTCCTAACTACAATAGAACCTGTCTTAAAAGACCACCTCTTTTGCCAAAAAAATATGGTCTCCCAAGACAGGTTGTCTCTCATAACAGGTCACAATGCTATATAATGAATCAATTTGTGCATTTAGAATGTGGTCTCACAAGACAGGTGGTTTCACTTAGCAGTGGTCATTCAAGACAGGTTTTAATAAACTTGCTTATTTTTATTTAATACTTGTATCCACATTTCTTGTGTAGCATTGTGTCACCTCATTAGCTTTTTCCAAATAGTAACAAAATTTCAGTGTTCATTATTTTATCCTCATACTTGTCAAACATGATTTTGTAATGTTGGATGTTAAGGAAAAGTATTTTAAAAATCATCCCATCCATTTTTTTTTTATTATTTCAAAAGGTATTGAATTATCTTAATCATCAACTAAATTATTAAGAACTTCAATGCCAGCTTCTTTTAAAAATTTGTATTAATTGAACATTCTGTAGGAAGTAAAATTATACAAAAATCAAGGATGAATAAGCATTTGAACTTTGCAGTTCCTCTTTCTAATTTGATACTGCCAAATTACATCTCTCCCAAAACTATTTGTGATGAGCTTACCAAATTCTTTAAATTTCATCTTCCGAATAGTTCCACATGTCTTTCATATTCTGAATATAATCGTATTGATGTGGTTCTGCCATGCTCCATCCTCATTTTCCAGTAATCCTTGAACCCATCATAATGTATGTAATGAATGATTAAATGTGTGATATTTAATCCTCTCTCTGTCTGGGGATACTAGTATATTATATTTAATTCTCTCTATTTTTCTACCCAATACAAACTTAAATAATGTACGATTTAGGTCTGCTTCCGTTTTTGCTGATGGATTGGGAAGTGTAGGAAAAGATGTATGAATATGGGCAGAAGAAGAGTTTATACAATAATTACTGTACCTACCTCTATGACTCCAGCTTGCCACTATTCTTTATGCCTTTAATTTCTTCATGTAATTAATTTTCACTATTAGTTGTAAGTCAAGAGGAAAAAAAACAATGCCAAGGAGTAAAATTAGAAGAAGACAATTTAGATCCATATTTGTACTTAATCTTTCGTTGGAAAATTTCTTGTTTCCAATTCAAATAGCCTTTGTTTTGCTACATTTAAGACCAGATAATAGTAAAAGCCCTGCAAGATATTCATAGTTGCATTAAGATAATGCATTGAGAAGAACAAAAGCATCATTGGCATACTGACTCACTTTATACTCACTGACATTAAAAATGAGTCCCAGTACATCTACATTTTGCTGTAAATTTATAGCTAAAATCGTAACACTGATGACAAACAAAAAAGGCATAGACTGAGAGGTCATTTTTGCAGACTGATTCTGAAAGTCCCTCACATGGAACAAGACTTGGGTCAGCAGTCTAGTCAGACTAGCAATAGACATGCACAGAAAAATTCCATTGAAGCTGAGCCTATTGAAGGAGCGATAGTCACAGGTTATTCATCCCATTTTTAGTCCTGCTCCTCCTCTGTGCCTGGCTCTTGTTGAAAGCACCCAGCAAAGAAAAGGAATTTCAGCCTTCAATGATGGAAAATATCTCATACTACAAGTCCCTCCACTTTGAAGGCATGCAAGTAAAAATGGCACATGTTCAGGGACTGGTGGAAAGTCAACAACATCCCTTTGAGTGCATCTGTCTGACAACTGGCTGATGGAGGAGAAAGTGTTAGTCCCATTTGCTATCAAACGCTACCACTCCATGATTTCCGGCACTTTCAGGTATCAAGGCAGAGGGAATATTTGTTTTGATAACAGCCTATCAAACCTCCTATCCAATTTTGACTTGAATATGCCAAAATCGCTCATCATGTATTCTAAATGGAATGTTTCATGGGTTTTGACAATGTCTAGTTCCAATCAGTTCAAGCCTCTAACCAGAACTTCACTGAAGTTGCTATCATAACAAAAATATGCCTTTATGTTTGACAAGCTGGATGCTTTCTGGTTTAGAATGGATGGCTCCATGATCCAAATGGTGCAAGCTTTGTAGCTAAGAATAGACTGCTGTCAGTCAATTCAGACTCTCTCTTTGATGCATCAAGAAAAGTGACAATGTAAGACCTTGTGTGTGCCCACAGGAATTGCTTGAAGTGCACTGAGAAAGTGTTGGCAGAATTAGGCATCTCTTTCTACCAGGGAAGGCCAGGAAAGAGGATATCAGCCCACAATCCCCATCTTCATGGAAGAAATGGGTTGTGCATTTGGTGTGTTCCAAGTCTGTACCTGCCTCTCATTTGAATGTAATATGTTTTTGTGCATGACTTCAGGCATCACTACACTATTATCTTCCCTATACATTTTCATTTCTAATGAAATCCAGTGTATTAGTTATTTGTTTAGATACTGTCTTACTGATATTAGTTACTAACTTAGACACAACTTTAAAAAAATTCAGTATATGTTATATTGCAAATTGTGGAAATAGAAACATAGATGAAATGGCTAGAATTTCTTTGTGATCATTTTTTACTGGTAGAATCACACTGTCTGCTTTGCCATCCTACTGTTAACCTCAGTAAACATTTTGTTTTCTGTTTAGGTTGTTGTTGTAGGGTTTAACATTATATTTCAGCACAAGATAGGTTATACATGGCGGCCATTAAAAATGGAGGAATAGCCCAGGAACCCCCCCAGAAAGAATTACCTATCTATGAGAAGCTACTGGCAAGCTTTCTCACATACCCACATGGGACAAACCTAAACCTCGAATCCACACATACAGAGGTGAGATAGTAATGATCTGTAATAATGAGTGCTTTAGACCACTCAGGGCCCCTTCGGTTTAGGTTATGATACTGCTGTCTGTTGAATGTAAGTAATATTCTTCACTGATCAGTGACTCCCCAGGATAAATCAAAGTATATGGACCATAAAAGAATGCAATAACAGCCAGTTGGCTTAATGTGTGTAGTGTTACCAGTGTGACCTGGTAATTCTCATTACAAATGTATGTGTAGTGTTACCTGTATGACCTGGTAATTCTCATTACAAATGTATGTGTAGTGTTACCTGTATGACCTGGTAATTCTCATTACAAATGTATGTGTAGTGTTACCTGTATGACCTGGTAATTCTCATTACAGATGTATGTGTAGTATTACCTGTATGACCTGGTAATTCTCATTACAGATGTATGTGTAGTGTTACCTGTATGACCTGGTAATTCTCATTACAGATGTATGTGTAGTGTTACCTGTATGACCTGGTAATTCTCATTACAGATGAATGTGTAGTGTTACCGGTATAATCTGTTAATTCTCATTACAGATGTACATGTAGTGTTACCTGTATGACCTGGTTGTGTAGTGTTATCAGTATAATCTGATAATTCTCGATACAGATGAATTTGTACTGTTACCTGTATGACCTGGTAATTTAAATTATACAGATGTGTGTGTAGTGTTACCAGTATAAACTGTTAATTCTCATTACAGATGTGTGTGTAGTGTTACCAGTATAAACTGTTAATTCTCATTACAGATGTATGTGTAATGTTACTAGTATAAACTGTTAATTCTCATTACAGATGAATATGTACTGTTGTTACCTGTATGACCTGGTTGTTTAGTATTACCTGTATGACGTGTGTGTAGTGTTTCCTGTATTACCTGGTTGTGTAGTGTTACATGTATGACCTGATAATTCTCATTACAGATGAATGTGACAATAGGAAATGTGACAAAGTTTGAGACCAAAGATTGCAGTGGAGATATTGATGTCCCATTGGGTGAGTCCATGTTGCAGACATTTATAGTCTGGTCTTGAATAATAGATTTCTTCTTATCTAATTTAATCTAAGACAAAGCTCTATTTGGAACCTTTGCACAATGAAACTTCCTTAAACTGTCCTTTTTGTAACAAGGCCTTCTCTGCTAACTGTCACTATTTTGGCCCCAATAAGGCCATATTCAAGTTATATTCAAACCTCTGTATACTAGCCACCTCCAAGAGTGGCCATAATTAAGGTCCTATTGTTTCATTGTGTTTAACAATAAAATTTTGTTTTGTCCAATCATTACTTGATCACATTTACTTTAGAAATCTAATTTCTGCAACCTACTGAAACCTGTCGTAGCTTGTGCAGCCTACTAAATCCCAGAAAGATGAAACATTTGTATTTGCTGCATAGGTGGGATGTTGATAATATTTGTTAGAAGACAATATGGACATGCAAGAAAGAATCAGGTAGGTTCCCGTTGGTCAGTGCTTCTTACCAGAGTTTTCACACCAATTATACTGACTGCCATTTATAGCGAATCTTGCACTGAGAAATGGCAATAAACTCAACACAACAACAATCTCTTAAAAGAAGCTCATCAGAGATTACCTCCCCTGTGTCTCCTAGGTGATTACCTATACTGAATATAAGCTTTTGCACTGTACAGGTAACATCATATCCATCATCCACCAAAATCTGATAGATTTCTCAGGAAATGTTAAACATCTATAGGGTTATTGTTTCATGACCCACAACTTGACTTTGATTTTGTGCTTAATTTTTTTTTCAGCTTTCAATTTTATTTTCGTCACTCCTGTGGACAGCCTCTCATTACCTATTTTTGATTTTGTTGTATACATGCATTAAAAAGCATTTCTTTGTGGTAATCTTTTTAATTTTGCATTATACTATTTAGTGTTCAGTGTATGATCAGTTGCATTGTCATTGTAGTTACATAGTGATGGCTATGTGGAGATATAAGAATGTTCAAGGTGTCAAAGAACATGCAAGATTCTTGTCTTGGGTATACAGAGTGTACTGCAGTGCAAGTACAAACTTTTTTGAGGAAGCTCGGTCTGCAATGCCTAGAAACAGTCAAGTTACAGACAAAAGGGGGATCAAAATGCAAGTCAGCTAACACAGAAATTTTAACCATAATACCAGTAGAGCCTGTTGCTAGCACAGAGGGGGATGTCTGTTTGGGCCTTTTTTGCTTGCCCATCCCCTCCATTCTTGATTTTGCCATCAGCAAACCATAGATGAAAAATGTTGTTCATTCCATTTTGTCTCAAATTATTCAACAAAGTATATCCAGATGTTGGTTGATTTATTATCTTTCCTGTATTCCAGCTGTTCCCACTTTTCTGACTCATCCAACAGGCTTGGTTTTGTGTATCATAAGGGGTGACTAATGTAGGCAGAAGCTTCAATGGCTCATTGGATTACATGGTAGACTCATGACTAAAAGGGTGTGTGTGCATTCAGATGGAAACAGTCAGGTTGCTTACAGTGAGCATGCATTCAGATAGAACTAGTCCAGATAGAATGGTTGCTTATAATGGTGTGTTTTTTGATAATACACTTTACTCAAATGTCTTGGCACTATGCATAACTTATTGTGTTGCTGTATCATAAATAAACAACAGACAACTACACCAGTTGTTTCATGAACTTGAATACACAGGAAAAAAATCACCTCCTTCCCTTTAGCAAACCACCTGTCAGACTTGGCATAAAAGGTTTCTGACTAACTTCTTGGGAGTTTTCCAGTAGTCACGTCCACTGATTACAAACTCTTCCAACATTCTGGTTTCTGACCTGTCCACCCAACTAACCAACTAGCCATTTTTTAATATATAGGATCCTATGTTGGTTGCTACAAAAATGTGGACCACAAATGAGCTAATGAGCTGACCATGTGGTCTTTGCATTTATATAACCTTCCAATCATTGTGTCCAGTGGTTCTTTCCAAATACCATCAATTTTCTATCTGCCCATTCAGTAAACAGATCTGCAATTCATGGCATTTCCTGTGGGCGTGTACCAATATGACATCACGTACCTCTTCATTTCCAATGGGCATGATATATGTCAGGGTTTATCAGTGGGCATGATGTATGTGGGGGGTTCATAGTGGGCATGATATGTGGAGGTTTATCAGTGGGCATGATGTATGTGGTGGGTTCATAGTGGGCATGATATGTGGAGGTTTATCAGTGGGCATGATGTATGTGGAAGGTTATCAGTGGGCATGATATATGTGGGGGGTTCATTAGTGAGCTTGATATATATTGGGGTTCATCAGTGGGCATGATATATATGGGGGGGGTTCATCAGTGGACATGATATGTATGGGGGGTTTATCAGTGGGCATGATATATATGGGGGTTAATCAGTGGCATGATATATGTGGGAGGTTATTGGTTGGCATGATATTTGGAGGTTTATCAGTGGGCATGATGTATGTGAGGTTTTATCAAATGGGATAACTCAATGAAAAAATGGGGATATTCATGACCAGGTACAAAAACTAAATCTGCCCATGGAAAGGACCGAGTTCAATTTTAAGGCAACAATTAAAGAGATTTATTATCTCTTATCTCCTGCTGAATGTCCCCCTCTTCCTTCATTGAGTCATGCATACTATAGATGTGAATGACGAAGATTACCATCTCTCCTCTTCCTTCATTGCGTCATGCATACCATAGATGTGGATGACGAAGATTACCATCTCTCCTCTTCCTTCATTGCGTCATGCATACCATAGATGTGGATGACGAAGATTACCATCTCTCCTCTTCCGTCATTGTGTCATGCATACCATAGATGTGGATGACTAAGATTACCATCTCTCCTCTTCCTTCATTGTGTCATGCATACCATAGATGTGGATGACGAAGATTACCATCTCTCCTCTTCCTTCATTGTGTCATGCATACCATAGATGTGGATGACGAAGATTGCCATCTCTCCTCTTCCTTCATTTTGTCATGCATACCATAGATGTGGATGACGAAGATTACCATCTCTCCTCTTCCTTCATTGTGTCATGCATACCATAGATGTGGATGACGAAGATTACCATCTCTCCTCTTCCGTCATTGTGTCATGCATACCATAGATGTGGATGACGAAAATTATCATCTCTCCTTTTCCTTCATTGCGTCATGCATACCATAGATGTGGGTGACGAAGATTACCATCTCTCCTCTTCCTTCATTGTGTCAGTCATATCATAGATGTGGATGACGAAGATTACCATCTCTCCTCTTCCTTGATTGCATTATGCATACCATAGATGTGGGTGACGAAGATTACCATCTCTCCTCTTCCTTCATTGTGTCATGCATACCATAGATGTGGATGATGAAGATTACCATCTCTCCTCTTCCTTCATTGTGTCATGCATACCATAGATGTGGATGACGAAGATTACCATCTCTCCTCTTCCTTCATTGTATCATGCATACCATAGTTGTGGATGACTAAGATTACCATCTCTCCTCTTCCTTCATTGCGTCATGCATACCATAGATGTGGATGACGAAGATTACCATCTCTCCTCTTCCTTCATTGTGTTCGTCATATCATAGATGTGGATGACGAAGATTACCATCTGTCCTCTTCCTTCATTGTGTCATGCGTACCATAGATGTGGATGATGAAGATTGCCATCCCTCCTCTTCCTTCATTGCGTCCTGCATACCATAGATGTGGATGACGAAGATTACCATCTCTCCTCTTCCGTCATTGTGTCAGGCATACCATAGATGTGGATGACGAAGATTACCATCCCTCCTCTTCCTTCATTGCGTCCTGCATACCATAGATGTGGATGACGAAGATTACCATCTGTCCTCTTCCTTCATTGTGTCATGCATACCATAGATGTAGATGACAAAGATTACCATTTCTCCTCTTCCTTCATTGCGTCATGCATACCATAGATGTGGATGACGAAGATTACCATCTCTCCTCTTCCTTCATTGTGTCATGCATACCATAGATGTGGATGACGAAGATTACCATCTCTCCTCTTCCGTCATTGTGTCATGCATACCATAGATGTGGATGACTAAGATTACCATCTCTCCTCTTCCTTCATTGCGTCATGCATACCATAGATGTGGATGACGAAGATTACCATCTCTCCTCTTCCTTCATTGTGTCAGTCATATCATAGATGTGGATGACAAAGATTACCATCTGTCCTCTTCCTTCATTGTGTCATGCATACCATAGATGTGGATGACGAAGATTGCCATCTCTCCTCTTCCTTCATTGTGTCATGCATACCATAGATGTGGATGATGAAGATTACCATCTCTCCTCTTCCTTCATTGTGTCATGCATACCATAGATGTGGATGACGAAGATTGCCATCTCTCCTCTTCCTTTATTGTGTCAGGCATGCCATAGATGTGGATGACGAAGATTACCATCTCTCCTCTTCTTTCATTGTGTCATGCATACCATAGATGTGGATGACAAATATTACCATCTCTCCTCTTCCTTCATTGCATCAGGCATACCATAGTTGTGGATGACGAAGATTACCATCTCTCTTCTTCCTTCATTGTGTCATGCATACCATAGATGTAGATGACAAAGATTACCATTTCTCCTCTTCCTTCTTTGCTTCAGGCATACCATAGATGTGGATGACAAAGATTACCATCTCTCCTCTAATTTCATTGTGTCAGGCATACCATAGATGTGGATGATGAAGATTACCATCTCTCCTCTTCCTTCATTGTGTCAGGCATATCATAGATGTGGATGACGAAGATTACCATCTCTCCTCTTCCTTCATTGTGTCAGGCATACCATAAATGTGGATGACGAAGATTACCATCTCTCCTTTTGTGTACTTATAATTAAGGCGATTGTCAACTGTTTGTCAGAAAAACTATAGAACCTTTTAATTCCACTGTCTTTTTCACTGAAAACCTGCTATAAACATAATTCTCTGCCAACTGGTAATAGAGACATTGAGACTGTATTCATGTGGAAGTCCTTAATCTATATCACAGTAGTCAGGGTGTCATCTCCCTTATGTAACAAGGCGGATCAATGAGTGGTTCCTTGCAACATCAAAGTTGGTTCAGCCTTGGCATTTCTTGCTCTATTTAGACTTGTGTCAATTAATGGACACGAATGGAAGTCTGCATGCTACATTGCCAAACTTTTTATACCATACTCAAACCTCACTACTTTGTTATTTTAGTTTCATTGTCATTTGGATTGTCCTGGATATTCCGATTGTTAGGCAGCAAGCAGTACAGTCATTGTCTTTGATTTTCCTTATTTTTCCTGTTAGTCCCAAGATAAATATCACCTGACGAAAGGAAACAAGCTCAGATCAACAGCAGTCATTAAACTTCAACAGCAATCTCGAGAGACAGTAGTCTTCCAAATACAGGATAGCATCAAATAAAGGAGAGAAAACACAGTTTCTCCTGTTCCACACCTTCAAGCAAATGATAATGACTTGCCACCTTCAAACAATGTCCCAATAGGTACTAGACTTTTGACAGGAGTGGATGGATTTATTATCATGTGGAAGTCCCTAATCTAGATATGGATATACCAGCAGTTTCATTCTCCCCTTTGTAACAAGGTGGATTGCTGTGAGTTTGTTGAAGCTATTTAGGCCTTGCTGTATTTAAGGAAAAAAGTAACAAGCATAATATATTGGTCAATTTATTATAGAACAGATCATCTTTCTATCTGACCACTCCAATGGGTTATGTGGATTGGGTGTCCACCATAGATATGGGAGGTTACAGGTTCAAACCCCAGCTGAGTCATACCAATGACCTATAAAAATGGTACTAGAAGCTGCCTTGCCAGCATTAAGAGGTTAGTGTTAGGACTGATCAGCTTGGTGTCAGGATAATGTGACCAGGTGGGTCATGGTGCCAGATATCTGCAGCATGATTCCCAAGCGCTAGACATCACCATAAAATGATACACTGCAGACATTATAGCATATGACTGTTAAAGCTACATTTAATAAATCCAAATCCAAGACTGGAGGCCAGAGGAGAGGGTCTTTTTAATAGATATCCTGGAAAAGACGGTTAAAATCAATGCTCTTCATTTTTTTGTATAAATTGGTTTCTGAAAAGATTGACTTCATAAGGTGGGTCAATAGTTCTTTTTTGTAGTTTGTTTCCTCTGCAAAAAGAGGGAAAAAGATCTCTGGTTTTTTGTGTTCTAATTTGGAATTTTCTCTGTGCTTCCTAAATCATAACACTGTTCAGATAAGGCATATTCCAAGTTTTCTCTCTAATAGAAGACCAGACACTGAGCAAGCCATCCACATGTCATTGTCACATTGAATTTGTATATTTTGGGGTCATCTTGTTGTCAGTCTTATATTGAATTTGTATGTTATGGAGTCATCTGGTTGTAAGTCTTATATTAAATTTGTATGTTTTGGGGTCATCTGTTTCTCAGTCTTATAATGAATTTGTATGTTTTGGGGTCATCTGTTTCTCAGTCTTATAATGAATTTGTATGTTTTGGGGTCATCAGGTTGTCAGTCTTTTATTTAATTTTTCAATTTATGGGTCATCTGGTTCTCAGTCTTATATTGAACTTGTATGTTTTGGCATCATCTGGTTGTTAGTCTTATACTGAATTTGTATGTTATGGGGTCATCTAGTTGTCAGTCTTATATTGAATTTGTATGTTTTGGGGTCATCTTGTTGTCAGTCTTATATTGAATTTGTAATATGTTTTGGCATCATCTTATTGTCAGTCTTATATTGAATTTGTATGTTTTGGGATTTGTATGTTTTGGGGTCATCAGGATGTCAGTCTTATTTACTTTGTATATTTTGGGGTTATCTGGTTTTTAGTCTTATATTGAATTTGTATGTTTTGGGGTCAGATTGTCAGTCTTATATTTGAATTTGTATGATTTGGGGTCATCTGATTGTCAGTCTTATATTGAATTTGTTTGTTATGGGGTCATCTTGTTGTCAGTCTTATATTGAATTTGTATATTTTGGGGTCATCAGGTTGTCAATCTTATATTTGAATTTGTATGTTTTGGGGTCATCAGGTAGTCAGTCTTATACTGAATTTGTATATTTTGGGGTCATCAGGTTGTCAGTATTATATTGAATTTGTATGTTTTGGGGTCATCAGGTAGTCAGTCTTATATTGAATTTGTATATTTTGGGGTCATCAGGTTGTAAGTCTTATATTGAATTTGTATGTTTTGGGGTCATCTGGTTTTCAGTCTTATATGTATGTTTTGGGGTCAACAGGTTTTCAGTCTTATATTGAATTTTATGTTTTGGGGTCATCTTGTTGTCAGTCTTATATTGAATTTGTATGTTATGGGGTCATCAGGTAGTTAGTCTTATATTGAATTTGTATGTTATGGGGTCATCTTGTTGTCAGTCTCATATTAGAATTTGTATGTTTTGGGGTCATCAGGTAGTCAGTCTTATATTGAATTTGTATATTTTGGGGTCATCAGGTTGTCAGTCTTATATTTGAATTTGTATATTTTGGGGTCATCAGGTAGTCAGTCTTATATTGAATTTGTATATTTTGGGGTCATCAGGTTGTCAGTCTTATATTGAATTTGTATGTTATGGGGTCATCAGGTAGTCAGTCTTATATTGAATTTGTATATTTTGGGGTCATAAGGTTGTCAGTCTTATATTTGAATTTGTATGTTTTGGGGTCTTCAGGTAGTCAGTCTTATATTGAATTTGTATATTTTGGGGTCATCAGGTTGTCAGTCTTATATGGAATTTGTATGTTTTGGGGTCATCTGGTTTTCAGTCTTATATGTATGTTTTGTTGTCAACAGGTTTTCAGTCTTATATTGAATTTGTATATTTTGGGGTCATCTTGTTGTCAGTCTTATATTGAATTTGTATATTATGGGGTCATCAGGTAGTCAGTCTTATATTGAATTTGTATATTTTGGGGTCATCAGGTTGTCAGTCTTATATTAAATTTGTATGTTTTGGGGTCATCAGGTTGTCAGTCTTACATTGGATGTGTACACTTTGGGGTCATCTGGTTGTCAGTCCTGCATTGGATTTGCACACTTAGGGTCATCTAGCAGTCAGTCACATTGGATTACACACTATGGGATCATCCAATGGTCAGTCTCTTTGTGACATTATGGAATAATAAGTGTTCTTCCTTTGTGTCTTCAGCTCCAGCTCAGCCCCAGAACTTCTGGCAGTGGACTCTGTTGACCAACTAGGACAGGCCTCCCCTCTCCCCCAAACCTGATCAGTAATGACAATACTTTCACGCCACACATTAACCCTGCTAACTCGTAGGGTGTTTCAGAAAGTAATTATTACAACTGCAAGATAATTCCAGATCCCATGCTCAGGTGCAGCGAATATATGATCAGATATCTGTTTGATGTTATGACTAGTTCATAAGAATATTCAGGTATTCCTAACAACTTAGAATGGTAGCATTCAGTCCCTGTCCAGTCAGACTTTTGCCTTCATACAAGGATTTTGTTGGGAAAGTCCAGCTCAAAAAGAATTTCAAACCTTCAGTTGTAGAGAAATTCATGGTTGCTTGAAGACCCTCAACTTTAAAAGTAGCTTCTGGTGGGTTACTGGTTCTTCCTCCACCATTTATACTGGCTGCCATGTATAACCTATCTTGTGCTGAAAAATGGCATTAATCCCTACAACAAAAATTTTTTAAAAATCCTTCAAAGGCTTCCATTCCTCAGTTCACTAATTTCTTTCTCTGGCATTTTGAGAAGATACATTTATTGTTTTTCAGAAATTATGAGAGAGCTGATGTAGGCCAGAATTTGTATAATCTATTGATCAAATTTGATCTGAGTTGGCCCCTATCACACAGATTTGGGACCTTCACTGGCTCAAGTCTGAAAAGTTCACAAATTTTGTCCAGGTCACCAATGCAGCAGCTATTGTACAAGACATGCTTCCTGGTAAAACTTGTCTTCAGCTTGCACAATGTGAGAAGTGGCATGCACTTCTTACAGACATAAGTGTTATTGGGTAATTATTCTTGGAGAATGATAATTTACAACAAATATTTCCTGCCTCTTGAATTTGCAGTAGTTTATCAGAGTACAGCAACCAGACTGTACCTAAATTATAAACTTGTGTTTGCACCAGTTTACCACAGAGCATGGAAACCAGACTGTACCTAAATTATAAACTTGTGTTGCAGCAGTTTACCACAGAGCATAGAGACCAGACTGTACTTTTATTATAAATTTATTCAATAAGTTGCCTACACTAGTGCAAGATGAATTTGTGAAATATAATTTGAAGAATAGTTATCATTTAAAGTTTTGAATATGATGTGATTTGAGTATCATTTATGTTTGATTGGAAAATGTATATGGTGATACTATACTGACATAGATTTTTTAAAAAATGTACCTACCATGTTTTCCCTAATTATCATTCCCAGGGGCATTACATTTTCCAAATGGAGATGCATTTATTAGTGAACAATAGTGAAAGCTAAATTTGTTCTTTTGGTGTACTCTTGTAACAATAAAATGTCCATGGGGATCTTTCTGCTACTGAATTCATTCATTGTAAATATAAGTGCTGTTAAAATGATCAGTCAGTCAACACATTTTTCCACTCAGCATCTGGTTGAGGTAGGCTAGGTCTTTGAACTTGCTTTCCCACCTATCAGGTCATGTGTATACACTATATGTGTGCCTGTGACTTCAGTAAATTTTACATTCATATATATATATAGTTGTTGTAACAGTGTAATCAACTGAGAATGCTGCAGCATTCTGATGTAATCATAGTTCTGAAGCAAAGGGGTATTGAAATGCACAGGTTTTACACTGCTTCTTTTTAATTTTCTATTCTTATAAAAGGGGAGGGGCATTAATTAAAGAAGATATTGTATTTTGCAGCCTTGTGGTTAGTTCCCAGCACCCAGCAGCTGGCCAATAAACCTTTTACATTTACTAGTTAAAATATTGTAGCTATATATTTAACAACACTGTAACACTTTATGTTATATTGTTGCATTGACTTGAGGTTCTACTTTTAATTTTGAACTTGATCTTTTGAAAAAATGAGAAGTCTGATTTAGTAATGTTTCAAAGACAGACATCATTTACAATAGGTTGAAGATTTTTAACATTGCAATAAAGATTGCTGGTTTTCTTAACTTTCTGAAAGATTGCTCTAACTTCTTATTATGAATATTAAAAAGTCCAACTGGGTTTTTTTCCCAACTTAATCTACAATGATTTAAATATCAGCTTGAATGTACACATAATAGCAGGTAATGAGAATATGAAAATCTCATTCCAGAGAGAGAAATAAGATCATGTATGTAAAAATTTTGGTTCTCCCTTCTTTGTGCTATCAAAAAGCAGCTTTTCTTTAAGTCTCTTTGTGGAAAACTCTGCTAGTATGTGAGCATCTTGTGCCATCATAGTGATATGCAATTTCCATGCACATTGAGGGTGATTAAAAATTGATACACACTTTAATTCTGAGATCTAGTCATATCTGATGCATCACTCATTTGCTCTCTAATCTGCCGCATGATTGGTCTTTTGAAAATCCAGTTGACCTCTCATACATAAAGTCTTTTTGAGTGAATGGCATGACAGTTGTAATGTTGTTGCAAGTGGACCTTTTCCCAAATTAAATTATTGAGTGTTCCAAGAGCCCAGAAATGATTCAAAGTGTCAGCTCAGTTTTCAACAGCATCTATGTGGTTTAATCCACTGGGGTGCATGCTGTTAGCAAAAATGGTCCACTTGATGGTATTCAGATATCCTACAGTAAACACTGGTATTTTGTCATAACACATGGCTGCCAAAGCAGTCATCTTGAAAATGTCTGGTCTGAGCTCATAATCAAGAAGTTCCATAACTTAAATCTCTCTTGAACAGGCAGAATTTTTAAAATTTTCTTAAAATAATGCTTTATGTTAAACAACATTCCACATATATTACAACCATTTTCATTGTTGAGTATAAACACACAAGATTTTGATAGTGCCACTTATGGAGTTTTCTCAAAACAGTCTAATATCATTAATTTCTTTTGTCATTGTTTCTCTCATCCAGAAGAACACCTTATTATGGTCTAGATGATTAGTTTCATATAGTCTCATCCATAACAACACCTTATTATGGTCAAGAGTCTCATCTGTAAGAACACTTTATTATGGTTTAGATGATTAGTTTCATATAGTCTTATCCATAACAAGACCTTATTATGGTCTAGAGTCTCATCTGTAAGAACACTTTATTATGGTTTAGATGATTAGTTTCATATAGTCTCATCCATAACAACATCTTATTATGGTCTAGAGTCTCATCTGTAATAACATCTTATTATGGTCTAGATGATTAGTTTCATATAGTCTTATCCATAACAACACCTTTTTATGGTCTAGAGTCTCATCTGTAATAACATCTTATTATGGTCTAGATGATTAGTTTCATATAGTCTTATCCATCACAATATATTATGGTCTAGAGTCTCACCTGTAAGAACACTTTATGGTCTAGATGATTAGTTTCATATAGTCTCATCCATAACAACACCTTATTATGGTCTAGAGTCTCACCTGTAAGAACACTTTCTTATGGTCTAGATGATTAGTTTAATATAGTCTTATCCATAACAACACTTTATTATGGTCTAGAGTCTCATCTGTAATAACATCTTATTATGGTCTAGATGATTAGTTTAATATAGTCTTATCCATAACAACACCTTATTATGGTCTAGAGTCTCATCTGTAATAACATCTTATTATGGTCTAGATGATTAGTTTCATATAGTCTTATCCATAACAAAACTTTTTTATGGTCTCGAGTCTCATCTGTAATAACATCTTATTATGGTCTAGATGATTAGTTTCATATAGTCTTATCCATAACAAAACTTTTTTATGGTCTCGAGTCTCATCTGTGATAACATCTTATTATGGTCTAGATGATTAGTTTCATATAGTCTTATCCATAACAACACCTTATTATGGTCTAGAGTCTCATCTGTAATAACATCTTATTATGGTCTAGATGATTAGTGTTATATAGTCTTATCCATAACAACACCTTATTATGGTCTAGAGTCTCATCTGTAATAACATCTTATTATGGTCTAGATGATTTGTTTCATATAGTCTTATCCATAACAACACCTTATTATGGTCTAGATGATTAGTTTCATATAGTCTCATCCATAATAACACCTTATTATGGTCTAGAGTTTCATCTGTAATAACATCGTATTATGGTCTAGATGATTAGTTTCATAAAGTCTCATCCATAACAACACCTTATTATGGTCTAGAGTTTCATCTGTAATAACATCGTATTATGGTCTAGATGATTAGTTTCATATAGTCTCATCCATAACAACACCTTATTATGGTCTAGAGTCTCATCTGTAATAACATCTTATTATGGTCTAGATGATTAGTTTAATATAGTCTTATCCATAACAACACCTTATTATGGTCTAGAGTCTCATCTGTAATAACATCTTATTATGGTCTAGATGATTAGTTTAATATAGTCTTATCCATAACAACACCTTATTATGGTCTAGAGTCTCATCTGTAATAACATCTTATTATGGTCAAGATGATTAGTGTTATATAGTCTTATCCATAACAACACCTTATTATGGTCTAGAGTCTCACCTGTAATAACACTTTATTATGGTCTAGATGATTAGTGTTATATAGTCTTATCCATAACAACACCTCATTATGGTCTAGAGTTTCATCTGTAAGAACACCTTATTATGGTTTAGATGATTAGTTTCATATAGTCTCATCCATAACAACACCTTATTATGGTCTAGATGATTAGTTTCATATAGTCTCATCCATAACAACATCTTATTATGGTCTAGATGATTAGTTTCATATAGTCTCATCCATAACACCTTATTATGGTCTAGAGTCTCATCTGTAAGAACATCTTATTATGGTCTAGATCAGCAGTCCCCAACCTTTTAGTTGCCACGGACCGGTCAACGTTTGATAATTTTACCACGGCCCGCTGAGGGGTGGGGGTGACTTTGTTTATAATTTAGATCATTCTGATTTAATAATTTTAATATAATTGTTTTTAAACATGCCTTCAAAATCAAATACAGTTACACCAAAAATGAATATAAATATAAATATTAATGAATATAAAGTGAATATAAAACCCAAGAGAAATACACAACAGTAAATAAAATGGAAATAATTTAATGTACCTTGGGCGGCCCGGTACCATTTGATCCATGGACAAGTCCATGGCCTGGGGGTTGGGGACTACTGGTCTAGATGATTAGTTTGTTATAGTATCTTCATTCATGAGGTACAAACATCACACAAGACACTCAAACCAAACTTTTCCAAGATGGCCACACCAAGTATGAGCAAGGTGCTCTTCTGATTATTTCATTATGCTTTTTTAGTGACATGGGATATTTGTATTGTTGAACATACATACAGTTAAACAGATTTGTAAGGAACTTCTTGGGACATTCAAATTTATTTCAATTATGTATAATTTGTAATATCCTTGTTATTATGTTATGCTTAATTGGGTATACAAATTAATTTTCTTGTTACTAATGATAAATTTTTAGCATCTGTATTTCTTGCTTGTGATCACTGCATATTGGCCTGTTCTTCTGTGCCTCACCGTATCTGTGGAGGGGCATATTAAATTATCCATATCCACATCACATCCTTCACATATTTTTTTCTGCTTAATAACTTCTGAAGGACTTACACAGATTCAGTTCAAAATTTAATAGGCGGATCCTTAGTTACATTTTAATGAAAATGGCATTCATGTTGAATCGGCACATTTACAGTTCATTTTAAGACTGCTTGTAAAAACAGATAAATAAGATACTGATAAAGCAGCCATAGTTGCCCTGCGGTCACCTATTTCTGAATGGAAGACTTCTGACTTCATTAGTATATTATCAGCATGTCCATAATACTTGGAATAAAAACTCCACTCCAACCCGCTATTGGGTGCCACGAGTGGCAGAGTGGTTTAAAGTACTATCTGTTAGGGATGACTGCCATCTCACCTCTGTCTGCGTGGGTTCGAGTCTAAGATTCGGCAAATGTGGTTATGTGAGAAAGCTTGCCAGTAGCTTCTCGTGGGTCTGTAGTTCTTTCTGTGGATTTTGCTGTTTCATCCTCCACCATTAATACTGGCCGCCATGTATATTGTGTGCTGAAAAATGGCATTAAGCTCCAAAACAACAACCACCAACCCACTATTATAGAGTGGTGTTTATCATATAGAGAAAATTGTAGAGATGAAATAGTATTGTACCAACTTGACACACATATCTGACTCATGCATACCTTGTGAAGGGTGAATCTTTACTAGAATGTGTCAATTTACAGCCTTTGAGACAAGTATTTGATGTCAAGTGTATCAATAATCCAGCCTTTTAAACAGAAGCATTGATGTTAAGAGTGCCAATAATCCAGCCTGTGAGACAGAAGTACTTGATGTCAAGTGTCTTAATTTATAGCCTGTGAGACAGAAGTACTTGATGTCAAGTGTCTCAATAATCCAGCCTTTGAGACAAAAGTATTTGATGTCAAGTGTGTCAATAATCCAGCCTTTTAGATAGAAGTATTTGATGTCAAGTATCTCAATAATCCAGTGTTTGAGACACAAGTATTTGATATCAAGTGTGCCAGTAATTCAGCCTTTGAGACAGAACTATTTGATGTCAAGTGTGTCAATAATCCAGCCTTTTAGACAGAAGTATTTTATGTTAAGTGTCTCAATAAACCAGGTTTGAGACACAAGGATTTGATATCAAGTGTGCCAGTAATTCAGCCTTTGAGACAGAACTATTTGATGTCAAGTGTGTCAATAATCAAGCCTTTGAGACAGAACTATTTGATGTCAAGTGTGTCAATAATCAAGCCTTTGAGACAGAAGTATTTAATGTCAAGTGTCTCAATAATTCAGTGTTTGAGACACGAGTATTTGATATCAAGTGTGCCAGTAATCCAGCCTTTGAGACAGAACTATTTGATGTCAAGTGTGTCAATAGTCCAGCCTTTGAGACAGAAATATTTGATGTCAAGTGTGTCAATTTCCAGCCTTTGAGACCGAAGTATTTAATGTTAAGTGTGTCAATTATCCAGCCTGTGAGACAGAAGTATTTGATGTTGAGTGTGCCAATTTCCAGCCTGTGAGTACAGAAGTATTTGATGTTAAGTGTGTCAATTTCTAGCCTGTGAGACAGAAGTATTTGATGTCAAGTGTGTCAATTTGCAGCCTGTGAGACAGAAGTATTTGATGTTAAGTGTATCAGTTTACAGCCTGTGAGACAGAAGTACATGTATTTGATGTAAAGTGTATCAATTTCCAACCTGTGAGACAGAAGTATTTGATGTTAAGTGTCGATTTCCAGCCTGTGAGACAGAAGTATTTGATGTTAAGTGTCAATTTACAGCCTGTGAGACAGAAGTATTTGATGTCAAGTGTGTCAATTTACAGCCTGTGAGACAGAATTATTGATAGTGAACTGCCTGATGAAACTGTATGAGGATGAACCACTCAATAAAATCTTGGACTTTATAGTGAAATTTGATTTATAGAACCAATTTTAATCATGTTTAAAGGAATTTTCACACTAACTTTATCTTTATTTTTTATCTACATTTTACGTGATTTCATTTTTTTTACAGTTTTATATATGGTCTTTTTCATTTATGTTTTTTTGGAAGGGTTTATCTTCCTAGATTTTTTAATGCAATTCATTTCAGATTTTTGGAACATTTACCTTTTTTTCTAGGCACCATATAGCCAGTATTCTGCCATTGTGCAACAGAGCACTAGTAAGGCTCTGAATGGATCATTGCAGTCTCACCTGTCTGGGGGTTTGAGTCTTGGGATCAGACAATTTTGACCACTGTCAAACTTCCTCACAGTATTTTCTCATTGGTCACTGTTTCTTCCTGGGTTCTTCCACCACTAGTAATACTGGCCACCATGTAATGCCTATCTTGTGCTGAAAATGGCATTTAAATCCATAGCAGCAACAATAACAAAAGGCAGTGTATATATATATATATATATATATATATATATATATATATATATATATATATATATATATATATATATATATTTGTAAAAGCAGTGAAAGTGAACAGTTATTTTGTCTGTTTTGCCTTATGCAAGTTTATTTGGTGCTTCTTTCCGTTCTTTAACAGCTACAACAGTGGCAACAATCTGCCTTTTGCTTTTGTGTTGAGGTGTCATGGGATTCAGGTCTGCAATGCATGATAATTCAGTCCTGCTTTGTAGATCATGTTTGAGATATTATATAACATATCCTGCTTTATAGATCATGTGTGAGATATACAACATATCCTGCTTTGTAGATCATGAGATATTATATAACATGTCTTGCTCTGTAGATCTTGTGAGATATTATATAACATGTCCTGCTTTATAGATCATGTGTGAGATATTATACAACATATCCTGCTTTGTAGATCATGAGTGAGATATTATATAACATGTCCTGCTCTGTAGATCTTGTGTGAGATATATAACATGTCCTGCTTTGTAGATTATGTGTGAGATATTATATATCATGTCCTGCTTTGTAAATTATGTGTGAGATATATTTATAATATATACCTAATGAAGTAGCTTGAATTGAATGCAGTTAGTTCCTAATAAACACAAGATATTACTTTGTTGAGTTTATGGAACTCAAACACAACTTGAAAAATTGGACTTGATTCCATGACTGTTTAATCCAGTTGTCATTGAACTTTAGGGAAACACTGATTCTGTTACATTTATATGCTATTTAATAACAACATATTTTTTATTATCAAAATAATGAAGATTATTGAAATATTTTGTCATATGACATCATCAAAAGTTTCATAAATCCCTTTCGTATTTATAGTATAATATGCATGCAGTATATCCACAATACAGTGTATAAACATAAAATGCAGGAATTTTAAATATTATTCAAATCTCAATGCGGCTTCATTCCTTTAATTTATTGCCCAAAAAATATCGCTGTGTCATCTTGTGTTGCAATCCCCACCCCCACCCTTATGATAGTGATCATCCTTTTTTCAGGGGAGTGTACTCTGACAAGGATGACGCTGCTTCTGACAGTGCTCTTCTACAACATGTGGTTCTTTGGTGCGGCATACTACTGGATTACCTGGGCTTTTCTTCTGGTATGCCTGGTCAACACACCTTTTCAATATGTCCAGCTCCATTCTTATTGTTCTGAACAAAAAGCAGGTGATATCCATCCATTGCACTTTCATTTCCACTTTAGGCTTTTCTGTATAGCATATCTATTTTAGTTGCATGGGTGGAGCATATTTGAATATGTTATAGATAGAAACTGTTTCACAGCACATTTTGAGTTGTAACTTTAAGGTCAAGGTCTGTCATCTGTGTTAATATAGTTTCCATCTGTGACTTGAACTTCGTTGATTGAGATGAAAACTGGTATACTGACTTAATCTGTTACTCTAGAACTCATTGATTGAAATGGAAACTGGTATAATTATGTACTGTATTGCTCTAACACCCATTGATTGAAATGGAAACTGGCATAATTATGTACTGTATTGCTTTAACACCCATTGATTGAAATGGAAACTGGCATAATTATGTACTGTATTGCTTTAACACCCATTGATTGAGATGGAAATGGATGTAATTATGTACAAGCAGAAATTTTAAAATCTTTCAAGGAAATTAAATTGATGGAAAAAATTATGTAAATTTGTCTACATACATTCAACACTTGTGAATATTGTGTAAAACTTTTTAAAAATGTAATAATATTTATTATGATTCTTATGTCATTTAGTCTTTCTTCACAGAAACCATTGTTTTTTATTTTAGGTCATCCTGCTGGGTTTCTTGATTGCCATTATCAGAAAACGAAAGTCGGCAATAGAAGGAGAGGTGGAGCAGGATGATTTTGACGAGAGTGATGATGAAATGCTGAGTCCTTAGACGAATAAAAACCCTGTTGAGTTACATCAGTTGCATTTAAGTCACCAGTATAAATGAGATTGTTGGAGGATCAGCTTTCAGAAAAGTTTTTGTAATTATACCTTGGATTCATTGTAGATTTTAAATTGCTGTTTCATATTTGACCTATGGAAAATTGTTGTAAAATGCGGCATTTTAAGCCTTTTTTAAAGTTTAACAAAATGATATGAGAATATTAGTTTTGATCTCTTATCTTCTTTAATATTACACATTAAATTTTTATCAGCAGTTTATTTATCCGATATTCTTTTATCACTTAAAATAAGTTTGTTAGTTTTACAAACATTCATCTTATGGTCTGTTGTTCAAGGTGAATAAATGCGGTGTTGCTTAGACATCAAATATGGCCACCGTAATAATTATATTGAAAATCTTGTTATTGCTACTTGCACTCAAAGAACGGTCATATTAGCATGGGGTGTTCACTAAAGGATTTCCTTTGATGTCTGGTTTGTCCTAAATAAGAATGTCTAATGTTCATTATGACCATCAGGGCTGTCAGCTTAAAACTCTTGCTATCGTTTCTCCTCCACACTAGAAAGTCATATCAACAGGGTTTTTCAACTAGAAGACAAGTTATGATGTCTAGTTGGTCCTAAATGAAATTAGTTCCATTTAGCATCTAGTCAGGTTTGTTTGGTTGTAAATTCAGCCAATCTGATATCCAGCGTGACCACCACAGAGGCTATTTTTAAATTCTTATCTCTATTCCCTTTGATGGAAAGTCAAATCAGCATTAGGTTTTTGCCAGATGACTTCTGGTGATGTTTTCTCAGTTCCTGATATGTCTGCATGTGGCACATGAGGCATCCAAAAGTCCTGCTGTTGTCAATGTCATATTAATCTGTCAGAGCTCTGATGTCTAGTTGATACTAAATGAATTGGTGCCAACCTGACATATTATGACCACCTTGGTAGCCATCTTGAAATTATTTTTATTGCTACTCCTATATGGAAAGTTATATCAACACGGGGTTGTCACCCTAATAAAATGATGACATCCTGACCTCAAGTATGGCTGTAATACTAAACATAGTGAAGACCTTGTCTCTTATTCTCCTAAATTATAGTCCTATTAACATGAGGATTTCACCAAAAGTTTTCCAGTGGTGTATGGTTTGTCTCAATATATTATTAACACTGACCATGCAAATGTCAACCTGGTTCATGGGATCACTGTGTTCCTTTACACACATAATACTTGATTAAGGAAGATCACTCTTCTACCTTCCACACAGCACCTGTCAGTCAGATCCAGGAAGATCACTCTTCTTCCTTCCACACAGCACCTGGCATTCAGGTTCAGGAAAATCACTCTTTTACTTTCCACACAGCACCTGTCAGTCAGATCCAGGAAGATCACTCTTCTACCTTCCACACAGCACCTGGCATTCAGGTTCAGAAAGATCACTCTTCTACCTTCCACACAGCACCTGGCATTCAGGTTCAGAAAGATCACTCTTCTACCTTCCACACAGCACCTGGCATTCAGGTTCAGAAAGATCACTCTTCTACCTTCCACACAGCACCTGGCATTCAGGTTCAGGAAGATCACTCTTCTTCCTTCCACACAGCACCTGGCATTCAGGTTCAGGAAGATCACTCTTCTACCTTCCACACAGCACCTGTCAGTCAGATCCAGGAAGATCACTCTTCTACCTTCCACACAGCACCTGTCAGTCAGATCCAGGAAGATCACTCTTCTACCTTCCACACAGCACCTGGCATTCAGGTTCAGGAAAATCACTCTTCCACCTTCCACACAGCACCTGGCAGTCAGATTCAAAAAGATCACTCTTCTACCTTCCACACAGCACCTGACAGGTTCAGAAAGATCACTCTTCTTCCTTCCACACAGCACCTGGCATTTAGGTTTAGGAAGATCACTCTTCTACCTTCCACACAGCACCTGACAGTCAGGTTCAGAAAGATCACTCTTCTTCCTTCCACACAGCACCTGGCATTCAGGTTCAGGAAGATCACTCTTTTACTTTCCACACAGCACCTGTCAGTCAGATCCAGGAAGATCACTCTTCTACCTTCCACACAGCACCTGGCATTCAGGTTCAGAAAGATCACTCTTCTACCTTCCACACAGCACCTGGCATTCAGGTTCAGAAAGATCACTCTTCTACCTTCCACACAGCACCTGGCATTCAGGTTCAGGAAGATCACTCTTCTTCCTTCCACACAGCACCTGGCATTCAGGTTCAGGAAGATCACTCTTCTACCTTCCACACAGCACCTGTCAGTCAGATCCAGGAAGATCACTCTTCTACCTTCCACACAGCACCTGGCATTCAGGTTCAGGAAAATCACTCTTCCACCTTCCACACAGCACCTGGCAGTCAGATTCAAAAAGATCACTCTTCTACCTTCCACACAGCACCTGACAGGTTCAGAAAGATCACTCTTCTTCCTTCCACACAGCACCTGGCATTTAGGTTCAGGAAGATCACTCTTCTACCTTCCACACAGCACCTGACAGTCAGGTTCAGAAAGATCACTCTTCTTCCTTCCACACAGCACCTGGCAGTCAGGTCCCGAAAGATCACTCTTCTACCTTCCACACAGCACCTGACAGTCAGGTTCAGAAATATCACTCTTCTACCTTCCACACAGCACCTGGCATTCAGGTTCAGGAAAATCACTCTTCTATTTTCCACACAGCACCTGGCAGTCAGATTCAGAAAGATCACTCTTCTACCTTCCACACAGCACCTGGCAGTCGGGTTCAGGAAGATCACTCCACACATGACACCTGGCAGTCAGGCTATCTTCCACACTGACATCTGGTAATTTGAATAAGGGAGATTACCCTATTACCCTCAAGTACATACAGTACACCTGGCAAAGGAAGACCACTCACCTACCTTAGTCGGACTGATGGAGATAACTATTTTAGCATCATGGCTGACTTTTACAAAATGTTGACAATTGTGTATCATAATAATTTAGATCGATTTCTTTAAGAAATTCTTTAAAGTGTGTGAATAATATTTGTCTTTCATTCATGACAATGATTATAGCATTTAATAAATAGTTTCTTTGTTTAATTTTTTTAAGACACATTTAAATATGTAAAAAAATTAATTATAGTTGTCCATATTATACTTGTTTATGTCCTTTTTCATGTACATTCATTCCAAATTATGAACATTAATTATGATCTGGATGTATCATTTTCAGATGTTTAATTAAACTATTATTTGGTTTTTTTTTGTGATTTGTATTTGTTATAATGTTTATTGATGTTCAGATGTGTTTATTCATAGTAAAAAAATGTATTTATAATGTTTTTCTGAATGGATACACATTAGTAAAAAAATGAGCTGTAAAACAGTTTGAATCAGCTAATGAAATTGTAAACAATCTTTAGTTTTGAGATGTTTGCTGCATTTCCAGAGTTTATCTTCTGTTATGGCCTTGTCCCATTCTTCCATGGGTCTAGACCGTTTGACAGTGTTAGTTAACAGCTTGTTTTTTGTGTGTGATAGCTGCTTTTGAAGAAACAAAGAAACTTACACCATGGGGTTTCAGTAAGAGGTTTTAAAAAATAAATTTCAATAATAAAATAAATTATCCCAGCAAAGGAAAGTAGTTTCAGTGCTTTAACATTAGCTTTACTGACACGGTGTCATTTTAGAAACTTATGCAATGAAGTCTTTTGAATGTAATGGGTAAATGTGTATGTCAGGGAATCAAAACAAAAAGAAAATAAGTTCTGCATGACAAGTTAAGTGAACCAAAAATTTTAAACAGTTTCTACATGATAGTTTGAACATTATTGCACCAAACTGCATGTGAAATGGCATTGACATTTTCAATGTTTTGGGGTGAGAAGGTGATGGTCAAGGTTACTGTGACAAAAACAGACAGGTACAGGCATGTAATGGCCTGTTGGTTGTACTGTGTGACAAAAACACAGGTACAGACATGTAATGGCCTATTAGTTGTACTATGTGACAAAAACAGACAGGTACAGGCATGTAATGGCCTGTTGGTTGTACTGTGTGACAAAAACAGACAGGTACAGGCATGTAATGGCCTGTTGGTTGTACTGTGTGACAAAAACACAGGTACAGACATGTAATGGCCTGTTGGTTGTACTGTGTGACAAAAACAGACAGGTACAGGCATGTAATGGCCTGTTGGTTGTACTGTGTAACAAAAACAGACAGGTACAGGCATGTAATGGCCTGTTGGTTGTACTGTGTGACAAAAACAGACAGGTATAGGCATGTAATGGCCTGTTGGTTGTACTGTGTAACAAAAACACAGACACAAGGATATGATATAGTTGTTAGTAGTATCCTGTGGAAAAAAAATGGGTGCAAGAACATGATGTACTGTTTGTGATAAGTTTTTCAATGTGTATCATTCATTTGAGCACCATTTGATATCACTGAAGTGATTTTAATGATTTCTAAAGATTTTTCGTGATTATTGATTGAAAATTGAACTCTTTATGGTCTATCTATATCTCTGTCTCTTTCTTGCTCTGTCTCTCTCCACATTAACATGTACACATTTAAAATACAAAGAAAAGTAATAAAGTCTTTTTCAAGATTTGTTCACTTTTATGACCTTTTTTTTCTGCCTCTTGTAATTCTGTTGTTTTGTAACTTAGTAAAACTTCATAAACTGATTAGTTGGATTGCAATGCTGAGTCACAGACTTCGTTGGGTTTTGATGGGATTATTGCATGAGGCCAGTAAGTGGGAAGAAAGACGTAGCAGTCTCTTTTATGTTCATATCAACAGGTAAAATTTTTTTTAAGTTTTTCATTTCACCAAATATTTCACACTTGGTATTAATCATTATGATACTAAGAAAATTCTCATACATACTTGCTTGCCACTTTGACCATGAGTTAAGGTCATAGTCACTAAAAATGCATGTTATGGTTTTAATTAAAGTTTTTTCATTAAGCTTTTGCCAGCAAAGCAGGGAGTACATAATGTTTTGCTCATGTGTGTGTTTGTTTATTACCCTTGTAATATTACATTACTGCCTTGGACCCAATTTTTTCACCTGGATGCAGCTCATGAAGGTTTACTTGGCTAGTCAAAACAAGGTCACTTTATCATAATTTTCATGCTTGGGTAACTTTTGTATTTTCAGCTGTTCATTCATTACTCCCCTCAATATCCTGAACCAGGTTTAACCTACATGTGAAATTTGATAACTAAATCACCACAAAACTAAGAAAGGTGCCCAGATTTCACACTTGAGTGACTTTTTTGTCTTTTTAGTGGTCCATATAATTACACCTTCAGTGTTTGACCCTCTGTCACCTGCATGGATGAAAATTGTTTTGTGAAAGTAAGTCAGCCCATACCAAACCTAATCAGTGTTATCCAGTTTTCAATTTTGAGTGTCCCTTTTAGTTTTCACTAACCAAGTTTACACCCAATATATAAGGGGCCATATTTCAACTACAATCATTGACTACATATTTGTGCTTGTGAGTGACCTTTTTATTTTTATCTATCCAATATTATATTCTCAATAAATTAAATGATATAGGATCTAAACTTTTGAAAATTACATTGTGGATGAAGGGTCTAGTAAAAAATTAATATTTGTAAGATTCATGCAGAGTTGTAAAAACATCAAAACTACAAATTCAACATTTTGCACAAATTATTCATAATAATTGCATGCCCTCCATTTAGTAAATCATGTCAAGCTGCATGGTCCAGTTTTTCTTCCGAATTGGAAGAACATATCTATACTCGCTCTAAATATGAGAAAACATCAGTTTTTAAGTACCACTAACAGAAATTTCTCACAGGGTATACAATCATGTGATTTGTGCAAAAGTTTTGCAGTTTAAAAGTAGTGATACATGAGAGTTCCAACAAACTACTTCAGAGTTGCGCATAAATAGTTTAACATAAAAATCTGAAACTAAATTCAAAATTATATATTCTTTTATTAACAAAACTTTTTCATTCAAAAGTCTGCAGACATAAATTAATACAAAAGGATACTTAGCAAATTATATATTACCAAAATGTGTAAGGTTCAAATCAGTGGTAGCAGGAATGTGGAAAGTGAATGGGAGAATGAAGAAGAAATGAGTGAAGTTTCCCGTGAAATAAAATGTCAGATGCCGAGTTAGATGTACCACCAGAAAAGAATCCAAAACCACTCTCCACACCTTCCTTTCTTTCAACTTCCTCCCTTAATTATGATATACGCCTGGGAGTATCTCTGCATTCATCATCCAAGATCAGGTTTTTAGATGTCCTTAGATGGATATGCTGTTTTTAATGCCCGACTGGCATGCAGACTAATGCCTGACTGGCATGCATACTAATGGCTGACTGGCATGCAGACTAATACCTGACTGGCATGCATACTAATGGCTGACTGGCATGCAGGCTAATGCCTGACTGGCATGCAGGCTAATGCCTGACTGGCATGCAAACTGGTATGCAGACTAATGGCTGACTGGCATGCAGACTACTGGCATGCAGGCTAATGCCTGACTGGCATGCAGACAATTGGCTGACTGGCATGCAGGCTAATGCCTGACTGGCATGCAGACTGGTATGCAGACTAATGGCTGACTGGCATGCAGACTAATGCCTGACTGGCATGCAGACAATTGGCTGACTGGCATGCAGACTAATACCTGACTGGCATGCAGGCTAATGCCTGACTGGCATGCAGGCTAATGCCTGACTGGCATGCAGACTAATGGCTGACTGGCATGAAGACTAGTAGCTGACTGGCATGCAGACTAATGCCTGGCTGTCATGCAGACTAATAGCTGACTGGTATGAAGACTAATACCTGATTGGCATGCAGACTAATACCTGACTGGCATGCAGAGTAATGCCTGACTGGTATGCAGACTAATGGCTGACTGGCATGCATGCTAATGGCTGACTGGCATGCAGACTATTAATATTTGCTAAATTCTTGCTATGTAATTCAACATAAACATTTTTCAGCCTAAGGATGCACACATGAGCATTGCAGATGACTGCTCTAGTTCTGTAAAGATAAAAATTATATGAGATAAAGGGGAATTTTCCCTCCAAAAATCCTTAGTCCTGGAACACAATATTTGGGAAATCAGTTTCCAATGTTGTGAGAAATAAAACCATAATGGCAGTGGCACCTTCTGCATTTTAATAAAAATGACAGCTGTTTTATTAAATGTCCCAGTGAAGGAGCTTTATAGTAAATAACAGCAAGAAAACCTCCCACAGGACCAGGCTTGCAAATAAATGACCAGAGTACTGAAGATGATCATTACCATGGAGGGTCCACAGTTTGATGCTTCCAATTTTCACCAGAAATTTGAATCAGAAAAACGGGTGAATCCTTCAGAAATTCAAATTTGGCTAAATGTAAATCAGTTAAACTGTGTGTTGTAACTTATTCTAATGCATAAAATACTGGTAAATGTTAATTTTTCTTCTGTGCAAAATATCCTTTTTATTTATAAAGTCCCAATTTTTCAAAGAATGGGTAATATCCCCCTCCCTGTTATATTCCAGTTAGACCCTAGAATGCATAGCAAAGCGAGTAATCTTACCATATAAAAAACTAGGTTATTGTAATTAATTTTCATTCTACGGGAATTTTTTTTTTCAGCTGTCCATTTGTTTCACCTCAGTATTTTGACCCTTGATAATCTTCACATGAATATAGGGATGTGAATGCATACTTACAAAAGTAGATCTCTGTTACCTAATTTTCATGCCTAAGACTTTCAGAATTTCCTCTCTACCGGTACAATCTGCTACACCAATTGTGCTCTTATTGAGTGTGTTTGTGTTTACATATTTTCTTTGTTTAATGTTCCTAAACTCTCACAAGTGCTTGGTTCCTATTTTAATAAGTCATTTTGAAGGTAAGACAATTCATTCTGTCACACATTAATACCATTTGATCTTGGGGGTCAAGGTAACACAAAATTTTCATTAAGGTTTTCATTCTGATTTTTTTCATTTGCTTCCATTTTCTAATCTAATGATGAAGTTTGTTCATACATAGGTGAATTATTCTCAAGCTGAGACCATTATGCAACAAACTGGTTCACCCCTTTGACTTACAGTTATAGACATATTAGGATTTTGGTCATCTGTATGCTATATCTGCACCATATAGTCTTATTCTTCGTATTGTGACTCGTAAACATCTCCACGTATGTCTACCTCCTACATCGCAAATTTCATTTCTGTTCATTAACTTGTAAAGGAAGTTTTGGTTTGAAACCAAATTGGATATGGAGCTAAGTATGAAAAAGTACTAAGTCAAATTATCTTGCTCTTTTAATACCTACAAACTTTGATTACATTAGGACTCTTGTTTGACTTACATGCTTGCACATGCATCAAGACTTTATATTCCACATATGGTGTTTGCACATGCATCAAGACTTTATATTCCACATTGGTGTTTGTACATGCATCAAGACTTTATATTCCACATTGGTGTTTGCACATGCATCAAGACTTTATATTCCACATATGGTGTTTGCACATGCATCAAGACTTTATATTCCACATATGTGTTTGCACATGCATCAAGACTTTATATTCCACATTGGTGTTTGCACATGCATCAAGACTTTATATTCCACATATGGTGTTTGCACATGCATCAAGACTTTATATTCCACATTGGTGTTTGCACATGCATCAATACTTTATATTCCACATATGAAGTTTATACATGTATCAAGACTTTCTAATCTATATATGGTGTTTGGACATGCATCAAGACTTTATATTCCACATATGGTGTTTGGACACATATCTAAGCTTTCTGTTATAGTGTCTGCATATGCAACAAGACTGTGCATATGCAGTTTGCATGTGCATGAAGACTGTATTTTATATATGGTGTTTGAACTTGCATCAAGCCTTTGTTTTGCATATGGTGTTTGCATACACATCAAGAATGATAGCTACTGAAATTCAACAAATTTGGTATGGGCCTAATTGCCACAAGGCATCATCCAATCAAAGGCAATGTGAACTTATGGCTTAGCCCTGTTTTGTCCATCATCCACCTGTTCACATTTGCTTACAATTCCATGGGCCAGTTTGGATCAAGCTTTGTAGGAATGTTCATTAAGGATTTCGGTGCCAAACTTTGTTAAGGGTCATTCCTTGAGAGATTCCAACTGTTTCAATGTTTTTATTGTAATCCCAATTTTAATTTAAAATTCCCCCATTGCAATCACTTATATATCAGATTCCAATTTTGCTGTCAGATAAAAGTTTTATATATGCAAACAAGAATGTAAGCACTGGTATGAACTGCATGTAGAACACTGAAATGCTACTAATGTCTGATTCTACTCAGTAATTCTTGTGTAAAAATGTTCTAAAGACTTGTTACACAAAATTGATTAAATATCAACAAGTCAGAAATCACACTGGCTGTGATTTTCCAGAGAAATTTTGATAAAGATATTTAAACAAACAGCTGAGTATGAAACCGGATATGCAGAGCATCAAGACTGAATGAATATCAAATGTGTGCAGTTTTTTGGGGGGAGGGAGAATTTACTTATTAAGCAGAAAATATTTTAACAAAAGTAATATTAATCATTGAGATTTAATGCTTACAAAAAAAATTATTGGAAACAAATTCTGATTTTTATGTCTGGATTTGCAATTTTTTAAAGCTGTCATGTTTGTTTCACATCAGTAAAGGTTGACATCTCTGCTTGCTGAACATAATTTTGATATCCATAGCAACCATATAGAAAACTTGTTTTTTGGCATCTCCTTAGAATTGCTGAAAGAGCTTTTATAAAAATTAAGAATGTTTCTTATAACATGCTTGATCAAAATTGTTTTACATTGTTCCTGTAGCAGTGGTGTGGCATTCATTACACACCATATGGAAAAGCAGCTTTCAACCTCATTTCAGAATGACAGAGTCATTGTTGATCAGACTTGGTAGAAATGTTTCTTAAGATGAGCTTATTCAGATTTGTCATTGGGTAGATGCCTTAGCTCTTGGTGTGACTTCTTAGCAACCAGCTGCAAAACCTATTTTCAATAGCAATGTCAGGTTTGATCAAAATTAGTAGGAAGTTTTCATTTAACGTCTTCTTACAGAATTATTCTGCATGGTTTCAGCAATGTGGCTTCCATAACAACCAAATGAAGAAAACTCATTGATTTCTTCATGTTTTATCTGTTTGCTTGGAAACTCCTAGAAATGTTATGACTTCATTAGGTGATATTTTATCTGTTTGCACAGAAACCCCTAGAAATGTTGTGGCTTCAGTAAGTCATGTTTTAACTGTTTGCATGGAAACCCCTAGAAATGTTGTAGCTTCAGTAGGTCATGTTTTATTTGTTTGCATGGAAACCCCTACAAATGTAACTTCAGTAGGTCATGTTTTATCTGTTTCCATGGAAACCCCTAGAAATGTTGTAACTTCAGAAGGTCATGTTTTATCTGTTTGCATGGAAACTCCTAGAAATGTTGTGGCTTCAGTAGGTCATCTTTATCTGTTTGCATGGAAACCCCTAGAAATGTTGTAACTTCAGTAGGTCATGTTTTATCTGTTTACATGGATACCCCTAGAAATGTTGTGGCTGCAGTAGTAGGTCATCTTTATCTGTTTGCATGGAAACCTCTAGAAATGTTGTAACTTCAGTAGGTCATGTTTTATCTGTTGGCATGGAAACCCCTAGAAATGTTGTAACTTCAGTAGGTCATGTTTTATCTGTATGTATGGAAACCTATAGAAATGTTGTGGCTTCAGTAGGTTATGTTTTATTTGTTTGCATGGAAACCCCTAGAAATGTTGTGGCTTCAGTAAGTCATGTTTTATCTGTTTGCATGGAAACCCTTAGGAATGTGGCTTCAATAGGTCATGTTTTATCTGTTTCCATGGAAACCTCTAGAAATGTTGTGGCTTCAGCAGGTCATGTTTTATCTGTTTGCATGGAAACCCCTAGAAATGTTGTGGCTTCAGTAGGTCATGTTTTATCTGTTTGCATGGAAACCCCTAGAAATGTTGTGGCTTCAGTAGGTCATGTTTTATCTGTTTGCATGGAAACCCCTAGAAATGTTGTAACTTCAGTAGGTCATGTTTTATCTGTTTGCGTGGAAACCCCTAGAAATGGTGTGACTTCAGTAGGTCATGTTTTATCTGTTTGTATGGAAACCTCTAGAAATGTTGTGGCTTCAGTAGGTCATGTTTTATCTGTTTGCATGGAATCCACTAGAAATGTTGTGGCTTCAGTAAGTCATGTTTTATCTGTTTGCATGGAAACCCCTAGAAATGTTGTGGCTTCAATAGGTCATGTTTTATCTGTTTGTATGGAAACCCCTAGAAATGTTGTGGCTTCAGTAAGTCATGTTTTATCTGTTTGCATGGAAACCGCTAGAAATGTTGTGGCTTCAGTAAGTCATGTTTTATCTGTTTGCATGGAAACCCCTAGAAATGTGGCTTCAGTAGCTAGTTTTCATTCAGTGTGGTACAAATGTTCCTAATATGCTGTGCCATAATATATGTTTAGGGTTTCCATAGTAACCAGGTGTAGAAGATACAAATGGCACTCTTCTCTCGTCAAGTTCGGCAATTATTACTAATATTGTTTTTAAAAATTCATTCACCCAAATGAGCAATATCAGGACCACATGGGTCTCTTCTGATTTTATTTGAATATGCTTCCTAACTATAGAAGGGGGTTTCATTCAGTATCCTTTTTCAAGATATGAATGACTAACTCATGTGCATTGCATGACTTAATTCCAATATGTTAATGGGGCCCTGAGTGGCAGAGTGGACTAAAGCGCTGTCCATTACCATTACGCTGTCCATTACCATTACGGATCACTGCCATCTCACCTTTGTCTGCGTGGGTTCGAGTCTAAGATTCAGGGAATGTGGATATGTGAGAAAGCTTGCCAGTAGCTTCTCGTGGGTCAGTGGTTCTTTTTACAGATTTCCCGGTTTCTTCCTCCACCATTAATACTGGCTGCCATGTATAGATATCTGTGCTGAAAATGGCGTTAAGCCCCTCAACAACCAACCAACCAATATGTTCATGCTTATTTGGGAAGTAACCCAGGCTTGTGTTATGGTTGTTTAATGCCACTTTTCAGCACATAATATGCATACATGGCAGCCATTAAATTTGCTGTAGGAAGACCCCAGGAATGACTATAGACCCACTGGAAGCTACTGGCAAGCCTTTTCACAGGTAGACAAGTGAGACATAAACAGATTGAGCTCACATAAGTGAAATATAAGTGATTTGTAAAGGTGATGCCCTAGACCCCTTGGACACATTTGACCAGTTAAGCCATGACCTATTTTCAAGCTGCTGTTAAAATGCATGCAAAAACCAAAAGCATGCTTTATATGTACCAGTTATTACATGCTGCATATTTATGCTTTTTAATTCTGAGATAGTGATCCAATGTCCCTGTTTTAAACAAGATGAATAGAATCAGCATAGAACAGCGTTATATATTTTCATATTACTCTGCCATTTAATTACTCTTTATCATCCAGTAAATTCAGTTTTCCATCATATGCTAGAGACAAATTTAATGGATGGCTTGCACTTGGAGTAATGAAGAAACATTTTGATTTATGAGTCTAAGGTCAAGATAAGCATTAACCAGAAAAATATTGCCTACCAAGTTCATACATTGTGGATAGCTTACACTGAAGTAAGGTCTAACAGTCACGGTCAGGGCAAGATAAATTATTTCTGCACAATTACATTGTTCTCACATATATAGACCAACTTGCACTTGGGGTAGGGTCAAGGGCACTGACTCAAAGAAGAAAAATGGTTTCTGATACTTTGATATTACTTCTAAGAAATCATTCCATATGCCTTGCATATTCACTGAGGACACGGCTTATCAATCTGGGAGTCAAAACTACAAAGGTCGCTGTGGTTTTCTGCACAAAAGTTCAGGTCTCAAACATTTGCCATCACCTAAATATTTAGATAACTTGTGCATTTAGTAAGCAACAAGCCTTTTGATTTTGTGGTCAAAAGGTCAAAGATCAATACCACTGACTAATAGAAGAAAAATGGGTTTTTGTACACGGACTTCAGCTGTAGATAACCTACATTGGCCAAAGTTTATGTATGGTCTACATCCTGGGTATGAAAGAGACCTGTTGATATGGGGATGAAATGTCATGGTTGTTGAGTCTTACAGGAATAATGAGTTTTGCTAATGGGATGAAATATCATAGTTGTTGAGTCTTACAGGAATAATGAGTTTTGATAATGGGATGAAATGTCTTGGTTGATGAGTTTTGCTAATGGTATGAAATGTCATGGTTGTTGAGTCTTACAGGAATAATGAGTTTTGCTAATGGGATGAAATGTCATGGTTGTTGAGTCATACAGGAATAATGAGTTTTGCTAATGGGATGAAATGTCATGGTTGTTGAGTCATACAGGAATAATGAGTTTTGCTAATGGGATGAAATTTCATGGTTGTTGAGTCATACAGGAATAATGAGTTTTGCTAATGGGATTTTGGGATTAAAATGTCATTTTTTTAATCAAAGGAATAAGTTTTTTAAAAAGGGATAAACATGGTTTTATATAAAATTTATGATTTTTTTTAATAATAAATTAAAGTTTTTTTCTTACAGAAAAATGAGTTTGTAAGGGGAAGAAATTTTAAGTTGTTGAGCTTACAGAAAAATGGTTTTTATGGATGAAATGTCTGGTTTAGTTCTCAAGATAAATGATTTTTTTGCTAAATGGATAAATTCATTGTTGTTATCTAAAGGATAATGGTTTGCTAATGGGTTTTTAAATTTATTTGATGCTTACGGAATTAATGGTTTTGCTAATGGATGAAAATTTAAAAGGTTTGAGTCTTAATAAATAATGGTTTGCTAATGGGATGAAAGCCTGGTTGTGGTCATACAGGTAAGATTTGCAATGATGAAATTCATGGTTTTGGTCAACAGGAATTATGTAGTTTGCATATGGATAATGTCATGTTGTTATCTACAGGAATAAGGAGTTTTGATAATGGGATGAAATATCATAGTTGTCGAGTCTTACAGGAATTATGAGTTTTGATAATGGGATGAAATGTCTTGGTTGATGAGTTTTGCTAATGGTATGAAATGTCATGGTTGTTAAGTTTTGCTAATGGGATGAAATTTCATGGTTGTTGAGTCTTACAGGAATAATGAGTTTTGCTAATGGGATGAAATGTCATGGTTGTTGAGTCTTACAGGAATAATGAGTTTTGCTAATGGGATGAAATGTCATGGTTGTTGAGTCATACAGGAATAATGAGTTTTGCTAATGGGATGAAATGTCATGGTTGTTGAGTCATACAGGAATAATGAGTTTTGCTAATGGGATGAAATTTCATGGTTGTTGAGTCATACAGGAATAATGAGTTTTGCTAATGGGATGAAATGTCATGGTTGTTGAGTCATACAGGAATAATGAGTTTTGCTAATGGGATGAAATGTCATGGTTGTTGAGTCATACAGGAATAATGAGTTTTGCTAATGGGATGAAATGTCATGGTTGTTGAGTCATACAGGAATAATGAGTTTTGCTAATGGGATGAAATGTCATGGTTGTTGAGTCATACAGGAATAATGAGTTTTGCTAATGGGATGAAATTTCATAGTTGTTGAGTCTTACAGGAATAATGAGTTTTGCTAATGGGATGAAATTTCATGGTTGTTGAGTCTTACAGGAATAATGAGTTTTGCTAATGGGATGAAATGTCATGGTTGTTGAGTCATACAGGAATAATGAGTTTTGCTAATGGGATGAAATTTCATGGTTGTTGAGTCATACAGGAATAATGAGTTTTGCTAATGGGATGAAATGTCATAGTTGTTGAGTCTTACAGGAATAATGAGTTTTGCTAATGGGATGAAATGTCATGGTTGTTGAGTCTTACAGGAATAATGAGTTTTGCTAATGGGATGAAATTTCATGGTTGTTGAGTCTTACAGGAATAATGAGTTTTGCTAATGGGATGAAATGTCATGGTTGTTGAGTCATACAGGAATAATGAGTTTTGCTAATGGGATGAAATTTCATGGTTGTTGAGTCATACAGGAATAATGAGTTTTGCTAATGGGATGAAATGTCATGGTTGTTGAGTCATACAGGAATAATGAGTTTTGCTAATGGGATGAAATTTCATGGTTGTTGAGTCATACAGGAATAATGAGTTTTGCTAATGGGATGAAATGTCATGGTTGTTGAGTCATACAGGAATAATGAGTTTTGCTAATGGGATGAAATGTCATGGTTGTTGAGTCATACAGGAATAATGAGTTTTGCTAATGGGATGAAATTTCATGGTTGTTGAGTCTTACAGGAATAATGAGTTTTGCTAATGGGATGAAATGTCATGGTTGTTGAGTCATACAGGAATAATGAGTTTTGCTAATGGGATGAAATTTCATGGTTGTTGAGTCTTACAGGAATAATGAGTTTTGCTAATGGGATGAAATGTCATGGTTGTTGAGTCATACAGGAATAATGAGTTTTGCTAATGGGATGAAATGTCATGGTTGTTGAGTCTTACAGGAATAATGAGTTTTGCTAATGGGATGAAATTTCATGGTTGTTGAGTCATACAGGAATAATGAGATTTGCTAATGGGATGAAATGTCATGGTTGTTGAGTCATACAGGAATAATGAGTTTTGCTAATGGGATGTAATTTCATGTGTTGAGTCCTTACAGGACTAAGGAGTTTTGCTAATGGGATGAATTTCATGGTTCTGGGAAGTCATATATGAATAATGAGTTTTGCTAATGGGATGAAATTGCATGGTTGTTGAGTCATACAGGAATAATGAGTTTTGCTAATGGGATGAAATTTCATGGTTGTTGAGTCATACAGGAATAATGAGTTTTGCTAATGGGATGAAATTTCATAGTTGTTGAGTCATACAGGAATAATGAGTTTTGCTAATGGGATGAAATGTCATGGTTGTTGAGTCTTACAGGAATAATGAGTTTTGCTAATGGGATGAAATGTCATGGTTGTTGAGTCATACAGGAATAATGAGTTTTGCTAATGGGATGAAATGTCATGGTTGTTGAGTCATACAGGAATAATGAGTTTTGCTAATGGGATGAAATTTCATGGTTGTTGAGTCTTACAGGAATAATGAGTTTTGCTAATGGGATGAAATGTCATGGTTGTTGAGTCATACAGGAATAATGAGTTTTGCTAATGGGATGAAATGTCATGGTTGTTGAGTCATACAGGAATAATGAGTTTTGCTAATGGGATGAAATTTCATAGTTGTTGAGTCTTACAGGAATAAGGAGTTTTGATAATGGGATGAAATATCATAGTTGTCGAGTCTTACAGGAATTATGAGTTTTGATAATGGGATGAAATGTCTTGGTTGATGAGTTTTGCTAATGGGATGAAATGTCATGGTTGTTGAGTCATACAGGAATAATGAGATTTGCTAATGGGATGAAATGTCATGGTTGTTGAGTCTTACAGGAATAATGAGTTTTGCTAATGGGATGAAATTTCATGGTTGTTGAGTCATACAGGAATAATGAGTTTTGCTAATGGGATGAAATGTCATGGTTGTTGAGTCATACAGGAATAATGAGTTTTGCTAATGGGATGAAATTTCATAGTTCTTGAGTCATACATGAATAATGAGTTTTGCTAATGGGATGAAATGTCATAGTTGTTGAGTCTTACAGGAATAATGAGTTTTGCTAATGGGATGAAATGTCATGGTTGTTGAGTCATACAGGAATAATGAGTTTTGCTAATGGGATGAAATTTCATAGTTGTTGAGTCATACAGGAATAATGAGTTTTGCTAATGGGATGAAATGTCATAGTTGTTGAGTCTTACAGGAATAATGAGTTTTGCTAATGGGATGAAATGTCATGGTTGTTGAGTCTTACAGGAATAATGAGTTTTGCTAATGGGATAAAATATGGTTGTTGAGTCATACAGGAAAAATGAGTTTTGCTAATGGGATGAAATGTCATGGTTGTTGAGTCATACAGGAATAATGAGTTTTGCTAATGGGATGAAATTTCATGGTTGTTGAGTCATACAGAAATAATGAGTTTTGCTAATTGGATGAAATTTCATGGTTGTTGAGTCTTACAGGAATAGTGAGTTTTACTAATGGAATGAAATGTCATGGTTGTTGTGTCTTACAGAAATAATGAGTTTTGCTAATGGGATGAAATGTCATGGTTGTTGAGTCTTACAGGAATAATGAGTTTTTGGGATGAAATGTCATGGTTGTTGAGTCATACAGGAATAACGAGTTTTGCTAATGGGATGAAATTTCATGGTTGTTGAGTCTTACAGGAATAATGAGTTTTGCTAATGGGATGAAATGTCATGGTTGTTGAGTCATACAGGAATAATGAGTTTTGCTAATGGGATGAAATTTCATGGTTGTTGAGTCTTACAGGAATAATGAGTTTTGCTAATGGGATGAAATTTCATGGTTGTTGAGTCTTACAGGAATAATGAGTTTTGCTAATGGGATGAAATGTCATGGTTGTTGAGTCATACAGGAATAATGAGATTTGCTAATGGGATGAAATTTCATGGTTGTTGAGTCATACAGGAATAATGAGTTTTGCTAATGGGATGAAATTTCATGGTTGTTGAGTCTTACAGGAATAATGAGTTTTGCTAATGGGATGAAATTTCATGGTTGTTGAGTCATACAGGAATAATGAGTTTTGCTAATGGGATGAAATGTCATGGTTGTTGAGTCATACAGGAATAATGAGTTTTGCTAATGGGATGAAATTTCATAGTTGTTGAGTCATACAGGAATAATGAGTTTTGCTAATGGGATGAAATGTCATAGTTGTTGAGTCTTACAGGAATAATGAGTTTTGCTAATGGGATGAAATGTCATGGTTGTTGAGTCTTACAGGAATAATGAGTTTTGCTAATGGGATAAAATATGGTTGTTGAGTCATACAGGAAAAATGAGTTTTGCTAATGGGATGAAATGTCATGGTTGTTGAGTCATACAGGAATAATGAGTTTTGAAAATGGGATGAAATTGCATGGTTGTTGAGTCATACAGAAATAATGAGTTTTGCTAATTGGATGAAATTTCATGGTTGTTGAGTCATACAGGAATAGTGAGTTTTACTAATGGAATGAAATGTCATGGTTGTTGTGTCTTACAGAAATAATGAGTTTTGCTAATGGGATGAAATGTCATGGTTGTTGAGTCTTACAGGAATAATGAGTTTTTGGGATGAAATGTCATGGTTGTTGAGTCATACAGGAATAACGAGTTTTGCTAATGGGATGAAATTTCATGGTTGTTGAGTCTTACAGGAATAATGAGTTTTGCTAATGGGATGAAATGTCATGGTTGTTGAGTCATACAGGAATAATGAGATTTGCTAATGGGATGAAATTTCATGGTTGTTGAGTCTTACAGGAATAATGAGTTTTGCTAATGGGATGAAATGTCATGGTTGTTGAGTCATACAGGAATAATGAGTTTTGCTAATGGGATGAAATGTCATGGTTGTTGAGTCATACAGGAATAATGAGTTTTGCTAATGGGATGAAATTTCATAGTTGTTGAGTCTTACAGGAATAATGAGTTTTGATAATGGGATGAAATATCATAGTTGTTGAGTCTTACAGGAATAATGAGTTTTGATAATGGGATGAAATGTCTTGGTTGATGAGTTTTGCTAATGGGATGAAATGTCATGGTTGTTAAATTTTGCTAATGGGATGAAATGTCATGGTTGTTGAGTCATACAGGAATAATGAGTTTTGCTAATGGGATGAAATTTCATGGTTGTTGAGTCTTACAGGAATAATGAGTTTTGCTAATGGGATGAAATTTCATGGTTGTTGAGTCATATAGGAATAATGAGTTTTGCTAATGGGATGAAATGTCATGGTTGTTGAGTCATACAGGAATAATGAGTTTTGCTAATGGGATGAAATTTCATAGTTCTTGAGTCATACATGAATAATGAGTTTTGCTAATGGGATGAAATGTCATAGTTGTTGAGTCTTACAGGAATAATGAGTTTTGCTAATGGGATGAAATTTCATGGTTGTTGAGTCTTACAGGAATAATGAGTTTTGCTAATGGGATAAAATATGGTTGTTGAGTCATACAGGAATAATGAGTTTTGCTAATGGGATGAAATGTCATGGTTGTTGAGTCATACAGGAATAATGAGTTTTGCTAATGGGATGAAATTTCATGGTTGTTGAGTCATACAGGAATAGTGAGTTTTACTAATGGAATGAAATGTCATGGTTGTTGTGTCTTACAGAAATAATGAGTTTTGCTAATGGGATGAAATGTCATGGTTGTTGAGTCTTACAGGAATAATGAGTTTTGCTAATGGGATGAAATGTCATGGTTGTTGAGTCATACAGGAATAATGAGTTTTGCTAATGGGATGAAATTTCATGGTCATTGAGTCATACAGGAATAATGAGTTTTGATAATGGGATGAAATTTCATGGTTGTTGAGTCTTACAGGAATAATGAGTTTTGCTAATGGGATGAAATTTCATGGTTGTTGAGTCTTACAGGAATAATGAGTTTTGCTAATGGGATAAAATATGGTTGTTGAGTCATACAGGAATAATGAGTTTTGCTAATGGGATGAAATTTCATGGTTGTTGAGTCATACAGGAATAATGAGTTTTGCTAATGGGATGAAATGTCATGGTTGTTGAGTCATACAGGAATAATGAGTTTTGCTAATGGGATGAAATTTCATGGTTGTTGAGTCTTACAGGAATAATGAGTTTTGCTAATGGGATGAAATGTCATGGTTGTTGAGTCTTACAGGAATAATGAGTTTTGCAGAATAGCCTGTTCCAGAGCTTGTTCCAGAGCCACACCAAATTGTGGATGACTTTCACGTCTGGTGATAAAGAAACTTGTTAGTTTTGTGATCAAATAAGTAATGGTCACGTTGGGTCAAATAAAAAAAAAAACACATACACACAGTGATTGCTGCACAGTAAAGACATCATGCCATTACTATAGGTCCTGGAGAGTCTGACACATTGATCAAGAAACCCGAGAGTCCACCATGCCCTTACAGTGAAAGACTTGGGTCATGTTGATGGGTCTGGTGATAAAGAAACTTGTTAGTTTTGTGATCAAATAAGTAATGGTTACGTTGGGTCAAATAAAAAAGAAACACACACACACACACACACACAATGATTGCTGCACAGTAAAGACATCATGCCATTACTATAGGTCCTGGAGAGTCTGACACATTGGTCAAGAAACCCGAGAGTCCACCATGCCCTTACTATAGTGAAAGACATAGGTCATGTTGGCATTCAACACCAACTATTTCAGTAATAGGTGTCATATTTTAGAATTTGTATTGTTATACCTTTAGAAGGCTAGTATTCACTTTATTTTGATCCTCACACATCCCTTTTCTTTTGGAAGGTCATTATTTACAAAGATTATAATCGACCTTCGTATTTGTGTCACTGGATTATCGTTCCTTGCGTTTGTAACATCATTTATATAATCGTGGCGTCCTTCCCATTGGTATTTGGTATTGGTCGTCAAGTAGACTTGATGGAAATGGTCGAGCGATCGGTAATTACTATTGTATGCAAAGCAAAAGCGTACAGAACTGTAGGCGGAGTGTCATGCAATTATTTATCATTAAATTTAAACAATGAAGTTTTCCCATGGTTTTCAGCATTTATTGAAAATTTTATTTACAAAATGAGTAAACTATTTTCATTAAGTAAACGTCTTGCCATCCTTCGTCTTCTGATCAAATTACATAACCAGTTAGAAAAAAAAAAAACAAACAAAAAAACGATCTTTGAAAGTCTGGTTTTTCAGTTCCTGAACATTAACCAGACACCAAAAATTTCGATCGCGAAGACAAGAGTAACGTCCAGGTCAACTTCCTTTCCGCGACTCTCGTCATCAAATATATTCGAAAAACCCACAACAGGTACCTTGTGTCATGTCGCATGAAGTATGATCTAAATTTATATTGATGTCAAGAAGCGTATAAGCAGTAGTGCGGGTTGTCTTTAAAAGGCATATCTGGAACTTTTTGTATGCATCAAATGGAAGTTTCTAACGTTATTTTAAAAGAGAAAAATTTATGATTCTACGTTAAGATTGAGGAACACAGATAGACCTAAGCATGCGCACTCTGAGCACAAAGCTAGCTTACCTCACCATTTTGTGATGGCTGAGCTACCAAAAGTAAAAAATGTGTGTGCTTGCAGGACGTGTAGGCTACAAGAAATGCGAAAAGAACGTACAGACAAACGGATTAAGTCATTCAGTTCTTGCTTAAATTTATTACATTTCCCCGATAATTTATATGCACCTCTCTTTTTGTTATTTGGTATTACTACCATTTTTTAAAATGTTACTTACCTGTCCGTATAAACAAGTGAACTTTTCCAGTTTTATTGCTACTTTTCTCATTTATTTCAATCTAGGAAGAGTTTAAGATTTTAATTTTGACTCGGTCTTCGAGAGTCTACATCACAAAATATATTGATTTCTTTTCAACGCAATTCAAAATTTGGTTATAATTTTGAGACCTATTTGCAACAAAACTATTTTTCTTCGTTTTACACCACGAGTCTATTCCAATTTACATTTTGGAGACCATGAGATGCCTGCACAAAAACAAAGGCGTACAGGTGTGCAATGTGATAAGGGCTGTTGTCAATCATTAACGTCAGTTCTGAAGTAGGACATCAAAAGAAAACCGTAAACAGATTCAGCAAGATTTTTATTCCTTAACTCGACTATGGCGTCACTGTTACTGACTTCTATTTCACAATATTACAAATTGATTTCTGATTTAATATTAGATACACAAAGCCGAGGACTGCACTGATATTGTTGTCTGGGAATATATCTGTTCAGCACGATCCATTATGCTTGGCTGACCAGTGCAGAGATCCAACAGGGCAACTTAACAGAAAATTAACGAGAAATGTCTATAACAGGATATAATTTATTTTCAAATAAAAACGAAGGAAAAATTCATGGCATGAGCGTGATTTTTATATATAAAAAATCTTCTGGACCATATCAATGTAAATGCTGAAGACTTTCAGATGTTTTAGATATGGTCATGTGATAATTGTCTAATTAATAGGGCTATTTGGTCATGCGATAATTGTCTAATTAATAGGGCTATTTGGTCATGCGATAATTGTCTAATTAATAGGGCTATTTTGTCATGCGATAATTGTCTAAATAATAGGGCTATTTGGTCATGCGATAATTGTCTAATTAATAGGGCTATTTGGTCATGCGATAATTGTCTAATTAATAGGGCTATTTGGTCATGTGGTAATTGTCTAATTAATAGGGCTATTTGGTCATGTGGTAATTGTCTAATTAATAGGGCTATTTGGTCATAGGCAATGATATTATTTCACCTTAAGTGCCACCCAGTCATAAGAGTTAGGACAGATTTTTTTCCGTTTACAGCAACTATATTAAATATAGCGAACGATATAAAAGGGAATGATTCCTGGCTAAATCTATCATGGGAACCAACCTTGCTGTTCTCTGAAGCATTTCTAGAGATCGAGCAATAACTACTATTGAAAATGCACAGCCAGTATTAAAAATGGGCATTTTTAATTCTTGCGAACAAATTTAACAACTTCTGAAAATTTTTAATAATATTATTAACATGATGTTTGTTTGCTTGTTTCGTTTTGAAACGTCACCTGTCATATACGATTTGATTGTTGGTGATAATTACCAAAGTGAACGAATTTTTACGTGCCCACCCCCCCTTGCAATTAAAAAAGCAGCCGAAACCTGTGTGGACATTTTGACTTCGCGCCTCCTGGAAAGCATTCAGAAAAAATAACGGACGAATTTAAGCAATCGACTTACATACAGTTTAATAAAGATGTTATCTTCATTTGCATTTTAAAAAAATGCTGCAAAGAACGTTTTCTTAATCGATGTAAGTTTACATTTTGTTTTAGAAACAGATCTATACCAGCTATATTTTCTTTCTTTATTCGAATGTTTGGTAAACCATTACCTGAACAATGCTTGAAGTGAAGCTGAATTTCAATCCCATAGCAAAAATAGCTTATTTCTTCCAAACGGGCGAAGAAGAAAGATAACTGTAACAAAACAAAACATGGCGAAAAAAGCAGTTTTATATTTTTCCTTCTTCTTTTCAAATGTAATTAAAATTTAAGATTCCGTGTGATTACAAATATTTAAATTAGGAGTATTATTAAGTCAACTTGCCTTAATGGAAAAGAACGTTTTTACCACTCTTCTATTCTAAAAAGGTGATAACAATGTTTACAGTTTGCCGCTTTATTGTATTAAGGTGTATCGAAAAATTCAATTAAATTCTCAAAATGCCGTATTTTTTATTTTAACAAGCGCTTGGTTTCTAAATGAGCTATTTTCGTTTTTATTACAAAAAGGCAACTACACGTACATCACAAACATTCTTGTAAAGGGGGTGGAAAGTCTCAGTTGGAGTCGTATATATTTGATTTACACTAAATAAGTGCACAGGGCAAGAAAAATCCCCATCAGTAGGCCGGTTGCTTGAAGGGTTGGAACTCCGTCTGCAACAAAAGAAAAAAGCAATCGTAATTCAGCATGGAAAATTTAAGAATTAAAGATAATATTGTACTTTTATTGCAAAATAATGCTCATTGTCCTATTTTAAAGACTAATATAAAAAGGCAGTTTACTGTGGCCACCTTTTATTGTTTCTTCCATCTATTCTCGCTGTAGACAGTGAATTTTATTTCAGATAACATTCCAAGACTTTGGACTAAAGAAGCAAATTATGTAGACCACTCTTAGAGTACTAAATTTTGTAGCTTCCTAATGTGAAATATTTTTGGCGATCTGCCAAATGATTTTAATATTGTTTCTGAATGAATGCTAGCTACTCCTTAATTTCGTGGATAATTTATACTCATAAAATACAAAAATAAAAAGCACACGAATAGAATAATTGATATTTTTAGGCAATCTGTTATATGGATTAATCTTCAGCTGAATGGGTTGAGAAAGGGCGATAACCAAGTTTTCACTTAACGCAAAGGAAGAGTTGCTTTAGATTTATGGGTTGAGAAAGGGCGATAACCAAGTTTTCACTTAACGTAAAGGAAGAGTTGCTTCAGAACAATCAGGTTCAAAAGTGTCTTATAAAGTACTTGCTACATTATAAGCATTGGTTCTGTTGACTAATAGGGCAAATAAAACAGCAACACAAGGGTAATCGAACTTCGAAAGTTACTATGTTTGTCAGAACCGGTCACTTGTTTGTAGACATTACAGAATTGCGGGCTACATCCAAGAATTTCCTAGAACCCAAAAGGAAGAATTAAAGAACATGCAATAACTACTACCTGAAACCGAAGATTTGTTACAATGAACAAGGGTAATTTTAATTGGTAAAGAAAATGTTAATACAGTGCTCAATTGACAAAAATACCAAATTAGATTGGCTTTTTCTAGCCATCAAAGAACAGTAAACGGATTATGTGTGTATAACTATTTTGTCACTCGTACCATGCATGCGTGTCGACCGAACTGGATGGCGTAGGGATAATATGCAAAACCGTATAAGATAAAAGGGGTGCTTACTTAGTAGTAATGGTGTCGAGTGTCAGGTAACACTGTCATCCAGTAGGGAATCAGTCAGCCAAAATGGCTTCTTTGGGGGAAAAATGAGAACTTCATCTCCCCGAAAAACTGTGAACTTTCCGCTCGCCTTTGATTATAACTGCTACGTTTAAATCGACGTTTAACGCTTTGCAAAGAGTCCTAGTGACTGAGATAGAACTTGTGTGGTTAGATTTAAACAAAATTCAAAGTTATAAAGGTTAAAATTGTATATGATACATAAAAACAGCTGCTTAGATGACCCACTGGGCGTTTGACTGACCTCATGGCAAACGAAAATATATCAAAAAAGATGTCATCAGGTATAGGTTCGCGTTAGGCTCGGCATGTATACAGGTCAGTGGGCCATTAGAATTTGGTTTTGCGATCAATAAAAGTCGCAGCTCTTGGCTTTGCGTTAAGTTGACATGAAATCGGCAAAACTTTAACTCAAGGTCTTTTGATATACAAAACAAATAACATTTTCAAATGGTTAGATATATAAAACAACTAATATTTTCAAACAGTTCGGTATATAAAACAAATAACGTTTCAAATGGTTGGATATATAAAACAAAGAACGTTTCAGATGGCTGGTTCCCTTGATGAGGCGATATAATTATTCGGGTATTTCGGAAAAGATGCAGAATAATCAATTGCATAAAGAGAAAAATGTCGAATAAATCACATATCTGAACCAACTAACGAACCCAAATAGTCGTCTCTGATATATTGAATATTAATCATAACATATTAGTAAAATTGTTTATTAATCATCATATTTCACTTCTATCTTCTGCTTTTTAAAGAGCGTGGTAATAATAATCATTTATTTAAATATTTAGCTAGAAAGAAAATTATGTTGTATATTTTCTTTTCGTGTTGAACCGAAATCAGGAATGTCACATACAACAATTTAAGAGTTCGTCTTCAAGCGTGAAAACATTAAATCAGAGATTCAAGTTCCAACCGTCTGCTCTAAATGAATAAAGAATGGATTTCTCTATGGTCATAAATTTTGATACTTTTGCATTGAAAACGACAGTGTGTGTGTGTGTGTGTGTGTGTGTGTGTATATATATATATATATATATATATATATATATATATATATATATATATATATATATATATATATATATATATATATATATATATATATATATATATATATATAATGCTGGCAGACTTACTGAAAGTCAAAACTGTGGAAACTTCCATGGCGTTGTCCCAACCGTCATACGTGGCGCGGCAGATCGCTATTTTTCCTGAATATTGATGGCTTATAAAGAGTGCAATGCGGCTTATAGCATCGCCATAGCCTGAAAGTAAGTCAGGTATATAAGTTTAATACTGGTAGAAAAATGATGGCAACATTTTATACTTATCGGTTATTAATTTATTTACAAGTACAACTTCCTTCTCTATCCCTGATGCCCACGGATCATTTTTATTTTCATTTATTTATTCATTACTGTTCTTTGAGTTTTTTTCTGATATCTCAATCAATTATTTTTATTTCCTTTTGTGACGTTTTAATGTTTTTTAATGCACTAAATATATTAATAGTTTGAGTATACGCTACAATATACACCAATCACATGGTAAATAACAAAATTACACATTGCACTGGATAATAAAGGTTGTAATGGTCAGAAAAACTATATATGCAAGAAACTCACCACACACACACACACACACACACACACACACACACACACACACACACACATACACACACACAACAGAACAAAACTTGTGTAAAATCTGCCAAATCACTTTCGGAATCCTTTCTCCAATGGTACAAAGCTATACAGGTGGATTATACAAACAATACAAGAAAAACAACAACAAAAAATATAACTACAGTACACAACCTAAATGTTTGCACAGAAGGACTCTCTTAAGACTCTAAAATACATCCCGCCGCAGAGCCTTGTTTCTTTAATTCTTTTTTTATTGTATTTTATTAGTAAAGATTTACTCCAAAATAAAATGTAGTACCTGGGCTTGTTTGAAACCAGTTTTTCACAAATTTTGTATTACACACACACACACACACACACACACACACACACACACACACACACACACACTTACACACACATGATCATGAAGCTGTCAGTAAGCTAATTCGGTCAACCTACCGCTTGAGGTGAGTGAAGTAGTTTCGTAATATTGGCTGGGAGAGAGGTCCACCCCGTCGACGATCCAAGTGATTCGTGCTGGAGGTCGGCCGTTGGTTGCCTTGCAGGTTAAGTTGACAGTCTTTCCACTGTCCGGGTTACTCTGCCAGTAAATCGTCATGTTTGTGGGCAGAGCTGTTGTAAAGAAAGATTTTATCATTGCCATATGTATGTATGTATGTATGCATGTATGTATGTATGTATGTATGTATGTATGTATGTATGTATGTATGTATGTATGTATGTATGTATGTATGTATGTATGTATGTATGTCTGTATGTCTGTATGTATGTATGTATGTATGTATGTATGTATGTATGTATGTATGTATGTATGTATGCAGAGAAAATATGAAATGTGTATCAGAAATCCATCAGAGGGATTGGGTAGATTTCTAAAAATTAATCCAGGACTAAAAATGCACCATCTATGGAAAGTTGCTTACAATGACTCAAGCAGAAAAATGGAATATGGGACATTAATTGGTAATGGAGGAATAAAAGCAAGACATGGATTGTGTCCCTTGTGTGGCAAAATAAGTCATGACCATATTATGCACATTTCAATGAATTGTCCCTTAACCTTAGAGGACAGGAACCACTTGATGGAATGTCTATTTTCGTATATGCCTCCAGTGATTTATGTCATCAGATCGATGATGATATACTGATTATGCTACTTGGTGGTTTAAATGAGATCTCAGAACGTTTGGAATATCAGGCATGGATTAATGTGATCAGACTCTCTGCCAAGTATTTCATTAAGATAAAGGATACAATATACTCGATTCAATAGGAAACTTACACAGAATACAAGGAATAATATATTTGTATTGGACTACAGAACGATTGGGATACTATTTTTAATGTTCTTTTGTGTAGTTCTACTTTCAAATGTTGAAGCATATATTTTTTCTATAGTTATATTTTTAAAAGCAGAATCATGCTGTAATCTATCTAGTTAGTAACTATATATTACATTGCATTTCTATACTTTATCTTAAAATCTCAGAAAATGGATGAATAAAAGAATATCAATCAATCTCTCTCTGAATTGTTCGTTACAGAAAGTATTCTTCTATCCTGTTATGCTGTCTTTTTTAACTTCAAACTTCTGTTACTCTTAACTGATGGAGCATCGAACTAGTAAAGCATATGTCGCGAAACTGATACCTGCATAGGTCAGCCCGGATCATCTGCCTTGCCGTGTCTTTGGCAACTCTCTCTCTCTCTCTCTCTCTCTCTCTCTCTCTCTCTCTCTCTCTCTCTCTCTCTCTCTCTCTCTCTCTCTCTCTCTCTCTCTGTATATATATATATATATATATATATATATATATATATATATATATATATATATATATATATATATATATATATATATATATATATATATATATAATCCGGGTAACAACTAAGCAAAAAAAAAAAAGGTAAGTTCAAAGATCTTACAGACAGAGGTGAAGTAGGCATCATAATTAGTGAGGTTGTCTGAGATTCCCACACTGCATCTGTACAGTCCGTCATCCGTTGTTGCCACATTTATTATTGTTAGATTGTAAATGTGTTTTATTGCATATTTTGAAGTCGACGCCAAAACGTTCTCGTTGAAAGTCAGAGCCGTGAAACTCGAGGAACCAGTTGTTTTCTATAATAATAATAATAATAATACTTATACTAATACTGATAATAATAATCATAATAATAATAATAATAATAATAATAATAATAATAATAATAATAATAATAATAATAATAATGACAACAGTAACAGTAATACACAAATATTGTTTCTCATTAAGTTCAATAAATTGTTTTAATAGAAATATGAGATGTAAAATATTATTTTGGTCAATGCAAAATAGAGGCCAATGTCTGTATTTCACAGTTCAGTAAAACAATATATTGAAAGCATCAAAAGCCCGTAATTTTTTTTTTTTGTATTTTCACAGTGATCCAAAAATGTCCGATTTCAGTACAACACGTCTTGGTGCGGAGCTGAAATCACTATAGGGAAACTTACACGTTGGATCTGTTTTGAGCAAGTGATATGTGTAATGTAGCTAATCACAATACATAATAATGTTATTTGAATAATAATAATAATAATAATAATAATAATAATAATAATAATAATAATAATTATTATTATTATTATTATTATTATTATTATTATTATTATTATTATTATTATTATTATTATTATTATTATTAAAATACAATAATTAACATGATCCCACTATAGGGGAAATTAGAATTTGATAAACCTAGGTAGCCAACATCTTATCGCTTGGTGATTTTCAGAACATTCTATATTTTAAAATAATAATAATAATAATAATAATAATAATAATAATAATAATAATAATAATAATAATAATAATAATAATGACAACAGTAACAGTAATACACAAATATTGTTTCTCATTAAGTTCAATAAATTGTTTTAATAGAAATATGAAATGTAAAATATTATTTTGGTCAATGCAATTATTATTATTATTATTATTATTATTATTATTATTATTATTATTATTATTATTATTTAAAAATATAGAATATGTTCTGAAAATCACCAAGAGATAAGATGTTGGCTACCTAGGTTTATCAAATTCTAATTTCCCCTATAGTGGGTTCATGTTAATTATTGTATTTTGTCTAAGTAAGATAAGCAAGATACTAAGTGATTGAATAACTGAAAAGGAAGTAATTAAATAATTAATTAAATAAAGTAATTAAATAAATATGTAAATAATGATTACATACTACTTTCCACTGGACACTTTCTGTGTCCGCTTTATTTGTCACGATACAAGCTAACGTGGCGTTAGTACCGAGCTGCGCGGATGAATTTGTGGGTGCTACGGTCACCAGTGCGGCGGCTTGGGAGACTGGAAAGAGATATTCTTTTAAATGAGAAAAGACATCATCAGATGGCAATGAAGGGTGTGTATCATAAAGAATTATGACGTTTTGTAGACAACATCAAGGATAGTTATTAAAAATATCAAACATGAAATTTAAAACGCCGAGTTCTGCTCTAGGTTTCTCTTCTTGAAAACCCAAGATATTTCTGATCAGATTTTGAAAATACGTATCTTTTGGTACATTTAACATTGAATTGAAGATAATTCAAAATATATCGAGTTAGGAAAATAATTATTCACTAAAGATTGAAATATTGTCACGTCGTGACCATTTAAAGTGTTACATAAATCAAAACTTAAATTCTTATAATTATTAGTTTTGTGTTTTAAGCAGACTTATGAACAAGAAAAGGAACGAAAGCTACATATTTGTTTAATTGATAAACATAAGATTCCAGTACATGAATGAAAGAAAACAACTAGCATATATCACACGAAATATTTATTTATTTATTTATTTATTTATTTATTTATTTATTTATTTATTCGAAATAAGAAGATATAAAAGTTTATCAAAATTAAGGTAGAGAGAAACAGGAATACGTTAAAACAAATAAAGAAACATAAATATTACCTTGGACAAATCCAGCGATCACAGGAAGGATGAAGATCAACATGACTATGAATTTGCCGGATCTTGTACTGAGTAAAATCCTTCTCTTATGACGGACCGTGTCCGGCGTTCTTCTTTTATATATCCCTACCATATCCATGGTTTCTTGCACAATAAGTTGCAAATAAATTCCAAAATATTGTAAATCGGGTAATTAGAGATATTTACTTATCGCGGTATGTCTAGTGTATCATATGATACAGTATTTGTACTGGGATCTTTGTTTAAAGTGAGTATACTTATTTGTTTCACTTTGGTAAACAATGTTGATAATGCCAGCTAATGATTTAACGAAGAATAAGTAAAATTGAGTATATTAACGCTTTGTGTGAAAATCAATCATTATAATTAGACGGATCAAAGTATACATCACTGTAATATTAGCAAAATATCTCTTGGAAGGTATCACATAGTCATACACACTAATAAATCTGACGTTATTCCCAATAAGGTCAAATAATTATGCCAACAGCAGTCATTGTTAAACAATAGTTTAAATTTAATAAATATATAAAACAGCAACGAAGTCAAAAATGTATTACGAGGGAATTCAACCCTGAAAAATGCTGGACGCTAGTTATGACACATGGTGCAACCCTACCTTGATTCCCAAATACTTTAGGGATCTGCAGATCTATTCAAATAATTAGGGCAAGATTAGTCAAATTAAATTAAACATATTTAAAAGAATGTTACTGACCTTGATCAACGATGTAATTAGGCAGGGCAAATATAAAGAACCAAGAAAATGCAGAAGTCTATAGAGAATTACAACGGAAAAGGAAGGATGCAGTATATATATATATATATATATATATATATATATATATATATATATATATATATATATATATATATATATATATATATATATATATATATATATATATATATATATATATATATATATATATATATATATATATAATGTAATGTAATGTTATGTAATGTAATATAAAATAATATAATATAATATAAAATAATATAATATAATATAATATAATATAATATAATATAATATAATATAATATAATATAATATAATATAATATAATATAATATAACATAATATAATATACTTATATTTTCACATGTATTTAAACGTTTCAGCTTTTATATAAATTTGAGAACATTTAGCGTATGTGACCGTGCCGTTATAATCACTACGTGAATACAACAATATTAGTCACTTTACGTAATCTCTGCAATAATAAATATATCCGATCATCTTGCATTAACCGTGGGGATTTAAATATTATTGTATTGACTGTCCAGTGTGGAGACTTCAATATTATTTTATTCTCTCTCGATTTCAATATTTTTGTACTGACTCTCCAGTGGGGAGACTTGAATATTATCTGTGCAATTTCTTCTGTACATTATAATGAGTATCATTCAGACATTGGTAACAAATTATAAATCATTTGCACTTAATACAAATCCTTCTTTTAGAGTGCAGTCAGTATTTACCAGAAAATATGGAGGGCGCATTTTGGAGGTGAGGTATTCTAAGAAATATTTTATAAGCTCAACTAGGCTTTTTATTGGTGCAAAAATAAAGGTCGGATGCAACCGAATATCTCATAACATTGTATGGCGGTGGAGGAGAGGTCGAATTTCTATGTAGTATGATTTACAATAACACTCCACTCCATTTCTTATTTCCTTAAAATACATAACATGCAAACTTTCTTTTAAATCACTGAACAATACTACACAAATCAATAAATCAAAATGCTACATAAATCAATAAGGAAACAAGTATTCATTCTTTCCTTGTCCTATGATTGTTATCGTTTCGGCAATAATTATATTTGATTTTTTTGTTTTCTTTTAAACGACACTTTGAACACTAATTATATTTGTATTTTTTAATGATACTTTCAACACTCTACTGGCTATATCATGCCAAAAAATGGAAGTTACGTGCCTTTTTCAGGGACACTTAATGGAGGGAGACAGGGAAACTTAGGCTAGCCTGGTTGAGTATTAAACCTACAACTCCTGGATTACAAGACCGGTGTTTTTCCAGCTGACATACCACAGCTATTTGGAAATAAACTGATATCAAAATTAAAATTGCTGGTGTGCGTGTGTATGTGACCGTGCCGTTATGTGTGTGTGTGTGTGTGTGTGTTTGTTAGAGAGAGAGAGAGAGAGAGAGAGAGAGAGAGAGAGAGAGAGAGAGAGAGAGAGAGAGAGAGAGAGAGAGAGAGAGAGAGAGAGAGAGAGAGAGAGAGAGAGAGTTGGATTTCAAGGCGATAACCAAAATGGCAAGGATTGTTCTGTTTCTTCTGCTCTGCTGCAACTCGATAAAACGTTATTCACAAGAGGAGAACAAATAGGTCTTTATATCGCAAATTTAATGGATTAAATAACAGTCTTCCAAGTGAATGTACTCATTGAGTTTGATGAATATACACCGATCAGTATAAGAAAAATTTAACCTTGTGCAAGCATTTAACATTATCACCGGTACGTGTAAAGTAGGTCAACGTGACATACTTTCGCTAGTGGTGGATTGTATATCTTACTGTGACTGTATAAGCAAAGCTTTTAGAAGAATAGGGTTAACTAGAAGAAAAAGATTAACGTTTACACATGCGCGAATTATACCTATACTACCGTCACTATGCTCAGATATACATCCTAATATTTATTCTAATAACCGTGGCCTAAGTTGTTGTATCATCCCCCTCGGATACGAAAGGTCGCGGATTCCAACTCAGGCCGAGTCATGCCAAAGACTTATAAGAATTATACTAGCAGCTGCCTTACATGGCGCTCAGCAATATGAAGTTTGTGTTAGGACTGGGTGGCCTGGTGTCAGGATAATGTGATTGGATGGGACATGATGCCACAGCGATATGACTCAAATTTTCAAACCTAAGCTAAACACACACACACACACACACGCGCGCGCGCGCGCGCACGCACACGCACGCACACGCACACACACATACACGCACACGCACATCATTTAAATACTGGCAACAAATTATTTAGATCATTAAGAATGACCGCGTTGTCTCAAGTGAGGATTGACTTATTCTTTCTCATCAAATTAAAAGAAAGGGTTGGACATGTGCGAATCTAAAAGCATGACAATAGGGAAACCAATGCTCTCATTATAAGACGTGTCGAGGCATAAATGGCAATTCTCCATTGTAAACAACATCGAGTGATCATGTTTACTTGATAAACATTTCATACGAGTGTTCTGTGAAGGAAATGATACAGGAAATCGTAAGTATTAGATCAAACACGAATACCATTTGCAAATAGATCTCAGTCGTGTACGCAAATTACATTCGATACAATTTTCACGAGTCTTTATCTAGCTATGGTAACAGCCAAAGGTTTGTAAATAACCACTTCATTTCAGTTCGACTGTAATAAAAATTCGGAATGTAAGATTTCAAACTCTGGAAAGTAGAGTATTTTAAAAATTGTCATGAAATGAGAATTGTTCAGATTTAAAGATTTTGGGGTCAAACAAAAAAATCTGCAATCATTTATTATTCACTAGCTCTTTGCTACTTTTAAAGATAAGAAATTTAATAAAGTCATGAACTTTTTTAATCATGGAACAATATTTGTTTCGAATTCAAAAGTTTGCAAGTGATATGCCAGCATAATCAAGTAAACGACAATATAATTGCTGCGGAATATCTGTCTTTTGAGGGAACAATATACATAGACTTTGCATCTTTCTATTTATCCGTCAATCCATCAACCCATCCACCGTCCGTTCGTTCTCATATATATCCTTCTATCTGTGGTAAACAGCGTAAATATTCTTAAAGTATGTTGTTAATCTGAGATTATGTGTACACTGTAAGGTGTTCCTTTTGATGGTAACCGATATATATATATATATATATATATATATATATATATATATATATATATATATATATATATATATATATATATATATATATATATATATATATATATATATATATAAAGGAACATTGTTTTATTGTTTTAGTGTCTTGCGGTATCGCAACACATGTAGGTTATCCGAAGCCGATGCAATTGGAGTACGGTGCCTTACACAAGGACCCAGGCTGGTCCGTACCTTATCGGTCGTGAGTCTGGCACACTAACCACTGAGATATACAAATTTGAGTAGTCTTTATGCCGTAATGCACCTTTCGCCTATTTTTATTGTGATATCCTCTAATAATAATACGTAATATGGTGATGTCATCTAAATAATACCTAATGTGGTGATGTCATCTAAAATAATACGTATTGTAGTGATGTCCACTAAAAGTAAATACGTAATGAAGCGCAATGTATTGATGTCATCTAAATAATACCTAATGTGGGGATGTCATCTAAAATAATACGCAATGTAGTGATAACATCTAAAAAAATAATATGCAATGTAGTGATGTTATCTAAAAATAATGCTTAGTGAAGTGAGGTCCTCTAAAAATAATACGTAATGTAGTTATATCCACTAAAATAAATACGTAATGAAGTGCAATGTAGTGATGTCATCTAAACAATACGTAATGTAGTGATATCATCTAAAAATAATATGTAGTGATGTCATCTAAACATAATACTTAATGTAGTGATGTCCTCTAAAATTAATAGGTAATGTAGTGATGACCACTAAAAATGAATACGTAATGAAGTATAATGTAGTGATGTCGTCTAAAGTAATATGTAATGTAGTGATGTCATCTAAAGTAATACGTAATGTAGTGATGTCATTTAAAAATGATGTATTAATTGATACAGCTTTTATTACGTATAGTTATACTGCACATCAGTTCATTGCATTCGACATTTTTCTTGCACCTAAGTGACGCTCTAATTTTTTCACCACTTAGTGGTGCGTGATGATGGCTTAAATATAGAAAACGAAAACGTTTTTGCTGTAAATGTCCTTCCTTTTCCTCATCATCACCATGATCTTCCTCCTTCTCATGGTCATCGGCATCCTCGTCCTCATCCTCATCATTAAATATATCTTGAAACCGGATTTGATAAATGTTTCAATAATGTTCAATAACAAGAATTATTTTTTTCTTTCTATCAATTCCTTGGTTCATACATAAAGTAACATATCATTTAAAAACACCAAGTGTTATAAATGCGGTACGCCTTCTTTTTAAAAGCATTTAAGACAAAATGTCATAAATAGATATTTATTATCCTAAACAGTGAAGCAGACATTAGTTCCAATTTGATGTTACACGCGATACATTTTGACAAATTAATTTTAGAGCAGTCTATTATTCCCACTGGATTTGTTCTTCTGTCACATTTTCGCAGTAATTTCTCAAAACTAGACAACGGTATACTAGCACTTTTCTGTGTGAGAATTAAAAGAGAAGAAATTAGTATGATAGTAAAATACAAGTCTTCTTTGTACACATTAGCTAAAGCGTGACAATTTCAAGTGCTTTGCGTGACGAAACCATTTTTATTTAAATGGTTAAACCAGACATTAAGATGGAAACACCCAAAATGTACGCAGAGATCTCTTTACGTCAGTACACATAAATCATGTAATAGTGATTATAGAGCGGTGGAGGAAATTTGCAGCTCCAGCGAAAAATTATGTAAGATTATCTATACATTTTGTTCGCTTTTTAAAACTTAATTTGATTTCATCTAAAAAAAAGTTCTTTTTCTCCAGTTTGTAACTCTTCTAAAATTAATTTGAATACCTTCATTGTCATAATAATCGTTACGGCATTTATATATTTATGGAAAAGATTGGAATTTTTCCTACGTTCAGCTGTTGTTTATTTTCATGTAATTGATGTCATTTGTTTAATTCCAATATTTAGAGATCTCAAAAACAGTATCCATCGACTTGTGATTTCAGCCAGGCGTTTAGACATCTCAAGAACGGTAGCCATCGACTTATCATTTCAGTGAGGCGTTTAGACATCTAAAAAAAACCGGCAGCCATCAACTAATCATTTCGGTCTGGCCTTTAGACAGCTGGAAACAGTAGCCCTCGATTTGTCATTTCAATTGGGCACGTAGACATCTCGAAACAGTAGGTCTCGACTTATCATTTCAATCAGGCGTATAGAAGTCTCAAAACAGTAGCCAATGACTAATCATACAGACATTTCAGACATTAGCCACTGACCAATCGTTTCAATTGCCCTTATTAAGACGTTGAACTTAATATGTTGTTATTTCAGAAGAGATCAGGATTTACAAAGATGATGTTAACAAAGAAAGTAGAAAATACGTGTTGGATGATGTCCAAACAAGGACGGATATAACATCCTAACCCTAACCCATACCCTGGGAGATTATGGAGTTAAGTAATGATGCTAACAAAGACTGTTCTAACTAGCTTTCACATGGCAACGAGAACTCATTAACTAGTCTAACCTCACCAATATTCTTCATTTGGAATTCATTCATCCTTGACTATAAAGTATACATCAAGTATCGGGCTAATTTAAAAAAAAATGTCAAAGAAAAAAACTCACTTATACCATTAAGAAACTTAAAAATATTCAAAATCAACAATTTACTAAAAGTGTCTATAATTCCTTTTTAAGGATGTCGATTTATTTATAATCATGTACTTAAATCCTTGAAATAATAGCAAGACGTTTGCTACAAATGTCTTTATGCTGATTCATGCTAATGTACACAACTGTCGATTTCAGTCCCCTGAATTTCTCTTCAAATTCATTAATGCTACCCTATCCTTCACACTGTCAGTGCTGTATATAATTCATGCTACCCTATCCTTCACACTGTCAGTGCTGTATATAATTCATTCTACTCTATCATTCACACTGTCAGTGCTGTATATAATTCATTCTACTCTATCATTCAGGCTGTCAGTGCTGTATATAATTCATGCTACCCTATCCTTCACACTGTCAGTGCTGTATATAATTCATGCTACCCTATCCTTCAGGCTGTCAGTGCTGTATATAATTCATGCTACCCTATCCTTCACACTGTCAGTGCTGTATATAATTCATTCTACTCTATCCTTCAGGGTGTCAGTGCTGTATATAATTCATGCTACCCTATCCTTCAGGCTGTCAATGCTGTATATAATTCATGCTACCCTATCCTTCACACTGTCAGTGCTGTATATAATTCATGCTACCATATCCTTCAGGCTGTCAGTGCTGTATATATTTCATGCTACCCTATCCTTCAGGCTGTCAGTGCTGTGTGTAATTCATGCTACCTATCCTTCAGGCTGTCAGTGCTGTATATAATTCATGCTACCCTATCCTTCAGGCTGTCAGTGCTGTATATAATTCATGCTACCCTATCCTTCACACTGTCAGTGCTGTATATAATTCATGCTATTCTATCCTTCACACTGTCAGTGCTGTATATAATGCATGCTACCCTATCCTTCACACTGTCAGTACTGTATATAATTAATACTACCCTATCCTTCACACTGTCAGTGCTGTATATAATTAATGCTACCCTATCTTTCACACTGTCAGTGCTGTATATAATTAATGCTACCCTATCATTCACACTGTCAGTGCTGTATATAATTAATGCTACCCTATCATTCACACTGTCAGTGCTGTAATTAATTAATGCTACCCTATCATTCACACTGTCAGTGCTGTATATAATTAATGCTACCCTATCATTCACAATGTCAGTGCTGTATATGTTATGGGTTATATCAGTAAGTCCATAGGTAAGTTATATCAGTAAGTCAATAAGTACAATTGAAGATATCTGTGCAAAATTGTTGACATTGCTGTATATGAATTAAAACTTTCCGTTCTTTGAATTACCAATTATTGTAAAGCGATGTTAAAGTTATCTTCCTTTCTCGCTATATTAATTATAATTGTTAGTCCTTTCTGTGTCATAGAAACACTAATACGATTTATGTTACCTTTGCACTTACTTTTTGGATATATTGTGATCGATTATTTCCGTCTGCCCTGTTCTCCCTGTACACCAGTTTACTGTGGATCATCGTATCGGTGACCTTTTTTAAATCTCCAATGTTTTCATAATTTTCACCATTTTTTCCCCCCAATCTAACTAACGTTTGGAACGAAGGAAATGATTTATAAAATAGGTATTTAACATAAACCGTTCTTTTAAATAATTCAGTTGGTAGGTTTAAACGACGTTCAGATATTAAGTATAGAATTAATGGTTGCCACCTCTCAGTTCAGTCCCTGAAATCGCTCGTAATTCAGACCTTTTTTTTTCTGGAGTGCTCCATAAGTAATGATGTCATACATTGAAATTCCATTCGTGAATAATCTAATAATAGCATCATTGGCCCTTGACGGACAAATTGATTCCAGAAAGGTGTTGCTGACATTATCAAATACTGTGTTCCAGCTTTCGACTGAACTCGATTGACCCAGGATGTCTCCATTCAACATAGGATTAACTCGTTAGCATGTGAAAATGGTCGTGTTTCTCAGTTCGAGGGAGATATTAGAGGACTTTATGCAACGAAACTTCCATATTACCTAGCTCTAATGACACCTAACGATGTTTAAGATAGTCCTCATATCCACATCAATGTTAAACATCTAGTGGTTAATTTGTCTTATCAAATATTGATGTTCCATTTAAAAATGTTAGGTTGCCCTAAACAATATTCATGCCATCATCTCTAGTTGTTGAGTTGTCATTCCGAACATTCACGTTCCACCTCACGTGGTTGTCATTCCGAACATTCACGTTCCACCTCATGCGGTTGTCATTCCTAACATTCACGTTCCACCTCACGTGGTTGTCATTCCGAGCATTCACGTTCCACCTCGTGTGGTTGTCATTCCGAACATTCACGTTCCACCTCATGTGGTTGTCATATCGAACATTAACGAACCATCCTATATTCAAATATTATCATTCTCTCTGAAAACTGCTAATTTTGGCAAGATAACGACTAATAGAAATTGTTGCTTAGTTGTAATTATACAAAGTTATATAACTGTTTTCGCATTTTGCAACTAATTACATAATCCACACATGTTTGAACAGATTCGTCATCTGTTACGCGGTAACAGTTTCAACAGGATTAATACGTATTGAGGGATTCTCATATATGCTAAATATTAAAAAGTCACTATTTTTGTAGTTAGTATTTATACTTTTCTCTGGAAACTTGTCACGAAATTTCCTACGTTTTTTTTGTTGTTGTTGGTAATAGCTTTTCGGGTGATAAGTCAGCTTCTTGTATGATGTCTCAGCTGTTCGACTTTCATATTTACACGCACCATGACATTATTAGGAGAGTTTTATACGAAGGAATGAATTAGTCTCTCTCTCTCTCTCTCTCTCTCTCTCTCTCTCTCTCTCTCTCTCTCTCTCTCTGTGTCTCTCTCTCTCTCTCTCTCTCTCTCTCTCTCTCTCTCTCTCTCTCTCTCTCTCTCTCTCTCTCTCTCTCTCTCTCTCTCTCTCTCTCTCTCTCTCTCTCTCTCTCTCTCTCTCTCTCTCTCTCTCTCGGGGGCCCCAAGTGGCCGAGTGGTCTAAAGCGCTGTCCTTTACGGATCACTGCCATCTCACCTCTGTCTGCGTGTGTTTCAGTCTAGGATTCGGCGAATGTGGATATGTGAGAAAGCTTGCCAGTAGCTTTTCGTGGGTCGGTGGTTCTTTCCGGTGATTTCCCGGTTTCTTCCTCCACCATTAATACTGGCCGCCATGAATAGCCTAACATGTGCTGAAAAATGGCGTTAAGCCCATCAACCTCTCTCTCTCTCTCTCTCTCTCTCTCTCTCTCTCTCTCTCTCTCTCTCTCTCTCTCTCTCTCTCTCTCTCTCCAATAAATAAACGGCTGAAATCTTGTAGGTCATATCTACAGAATCAAAAGTCTTGTTATAATTAATAAAGACAATAAATACAAAAATTGAAAATTGAAAACGCTTTCACCCGTGTTATAAGTCTAATCGGAAGAACGTACTTGCTCTTGACAAAAGCAGATCCGTGTTCTCACGCTATTTATTTGGTCGCTTATTTTTAAAACAAAATTAAACAACTTTATCTTAGATTATAGATGTACGAAATTTGCCGGGCTCTCGGTTGACCAAGAGGTCTAAGGCGATCGCTTTTACAAATCAGTGGCATCTCACCTTAGTTCGTGTAGGTGTGAGTCTCCGCTCGACCAAAGCAGTATGTGAAAAAGTTTGCTAGAAGGTTTCCGTGGGTCGGTGGTTCTTCCCTGGTCTTTAATACACCAATTAGCCGTTATGTATTGCCTATCATGTGATGAAAAATGGCATTACCCCTACCCCACCCCAAAATTGTGCCTTTGGATATGTTTGAAAAACCCACTTGAGTTAATTCGTACAATATTTTTCACGATGACACTTAACGATGTTTGAAGAAAATGTAAATTTGTGCTGTTTAGTAAAAAAAAGGGAGAGGGGCTAGCTTTTAGTAAAGAATATATATATATATATATATATATATATATATATATATATATATATATATATATATATATATATATATATATATATATATATATATCACATGTACAAGTAAATTTGACATATGCACAAAAGAATTTCATATATGTTAGACTTTCACATATGAAAAAGAATCCTTTTTTGCATATAAAATTTTTGTTCAATAGTAGGAATTTCTGTTAAAACTGCTTGCCATATGCCACTATACGAATCAGAAAAAAAGGCGACGAAAAACATTTTTTGTTCGTTTATTTAAATACAGGCAGCATAACCCAAATACATTATTTTATGCCTTTTTACAGAATACTTCATTTTTACATTGTAATCATATGACAATGTAGGAATTAGCAAAACACCATAAGTTACTGTATTTTGATTTACGCACAATGCCATTTCAATTACACAATACCAACACATACAAATAAAGCATTGTAGTACATTTCAATTAAGTACGGATTTCTTTTTATTTTGGTATTTATCAATGCATGCAATGCTGAAGGAGGGAAAGACAGGAAGAATAAACAAACGCACAGAGACATTGACAAATGGAGGCGTAATAGTGGGGTGATGAATGCTTACAATTCCTTGGTTGTTTGTCAGGAAAACGCATTGTTCAAATACCATGATGTAAGTTCATACCACAGTAATGCCTGGATCAATGTTTCTTTCATTAAGCGCCATCAGGCACTTCCCTAACGGCCACCAACACCCTATTTCTTTGTGTTGAGATAATTCCTCTCACTAATGAAGATACTCATGCCACTATCACGATGTTAAAAAGGTACTAATCAAAATTTTGACTCATCGTAGTATTACTCTATGTTGACACGCCAATAAGTTGTATGTGAAATTCCTCCCTGACCAAATCTAATACAAAGCTTTTATCCCTGGTGTGATCACGTATTCGACTTTGTCCGCCTCAAGCTGAAAAGGAAATATTGATAGTGACACGTTAAGAGGGTCTTGACATGCTCAAATATATTTAATGTGAGTTGTAACAGGTTATTATTAAACATGTGAGTTGTAACAGGTTATCATTAAACATATGTGTTGTGACAAGTTATCATTAATCATGTGAGTTGCAACAGGCTATCATTAAAAATGTGAGTTGCAACAATCTATCATTCAAAATGTGAGTTGCAACAATCTATCATTCAAAATGTGAGTTGTAACAATCTATCATTCAAAATGTGAGTTGTAACAATCTATCATTCTAAATGTGAGTTGTAACAACCTATGATTCAAAATGTGAGTTGTAAGAGACTATCATACAAAATGTGAGTTGTAACAGGCTATCATTGAAACTAGTAGACTGGTTTGATTCGGTTTCCAATATATTCCCTCATCTCAGTTTCTTTTGCAGATCTTTCAAAAGCATAAAGAACATCCTGTGCAGTAGATATAGTTTTTGAAAATGTTTTCATTATTTGTTTCCAAATCAAAAGTAACTGAACACCTTATCCATCTAACAGTAATCGATATTTTTAGAAAAGCGGTATGTTTTATTTTATTAGATATGTATATATTTATTTACTTATTTATTTAGTTATTTATTAAGCAAACTTATGTTGTAAATATGATGTTATTGATCAGCCTTACATTTCGCGGCCAACTTGGTTTACGGGTAATATCTCCGATCGGGGTTCTAAACATGTTTCTTGCAGCTGACTCATGGGGAAAGCTGTTGTTTCCTTCGTGGAATACCCGGATGACAATGTCGTTTGTTTTTTAAATTTGTTTGTGTATTCCTTTTGACTTGATTTGCTGTTACATGATTGAGTTCGCGACGGTACCCATATAACATCACGTGATATGCCGTCTGCTTTGAAGGAAACAAGAGTATCACTGTTTGTCCTTGGAAGGAAAGTAAATCTCACATATATCCCATCATCATCTGAGCCAGACTGATTAATAATTTCGCCATTGGAGATATGGAGTCGACACCCACAATCATCTGAGCCAGACTGATTAATAATTTCGCCATTGGAGATATGGAATCGACACACGTAATGGGCAGATTCAGTGCCACTTCCGGTTACGTCGGGCAGTCTAGCATTAACATTACCATTTTCCGTATTAATCATCACGTCTGGCAAGCGGCCAAGCGATCCATTTAGACCCTGACCTTCCGAATTTTGCTTGTCGATGAGGCAAACATTTTCCTGGTGAGGACGGAACTCCCCAATACGGTGCCTATATATCCACACAGGAGTCAAAATTTGACGTCCAATGTACTCACTGACGCTTATTTCCGTCTCCTGTTTACGGCAACAGAAACAAAGGACTTTGAGGAAGATATTTTTAATTCTTATGACGAAGGACCTTCTCAGAAGAATATAAAGCCACGGGTCCAAAGTCTGGTTGAAGCTTGCCATCCTCACAGCTGTTAGATCCAGGAGGTGGTTGCTCTCTCCTGTTGAAACTGTCAGTATGATCCTCAACTGAAATAGAATCGACCTCATTAAAGTAGACTTGTCACGTATTTTTAAACAGTCCAAATTCGTCTGAACACATATTTTTAGGCGAAAAAAGTTTTATGTTTCTTATCTTGACAGTCATCAATGACAAGTTTGCTTTGGACGACTACTGCCAACTTCATAGAAGGGTTTCATAATAGTCTAATGAAGCACTGGTTGTAGCCATCTTGAACATTTAACAAAGAGATGAACATTTTACAGAAACGTATTTAAACAAAGTTTTTAAAATATTGTAAGCTGATTAAAACTTATACCGAGAAAGAACCAAAATGCTTTTTTGTTTTACTTCTCCAAATTTTTATATCTTTATTTGATTGTAAATGTATACATTATTATACGCCCTCCATACATTTTATATCTATTTTTCGCACCAAGATGCCATCAAAAGAAGCTTATGCGGTTGAAATTTAAAGACAAACAAAAATTTAATTTAACTGAAAACTTTCTTAAATTGAAGAATACCCCATCCAGAGTAAAAAAACCCCATAAACAACAAGAAAACACAGAGAGAGAGAGAGAGAGAGAGAGAGAGAGAGAGAGAGAGAGAGAGAGAGAGAGAGAGAGAGAGAGAGAGAGAGAGAGAGAGAGAAGTAAGCGATCGAAATTCAGTATTAAAGATACACAAATAATAATTTGGAAACAAATAGGAAAGTCCTAATTATTTTTTGTAAGTTCCCTTGACAAGGACACATTGAAGCGGTTGACCCGGACTGGTTTGGGCTGGAGTGTTGGTTATAGAGGCAGTTTTTAACGCATTATTGGCTATATCATGCCAAGAAAACGGGAGCTAAATGCATTGTGTAAAAGACACAAGGAAGAATCCAACTTAGTGAGTATTGAACCTGCGACCCTGTGATAAGGAGTCCAATGCTCTACTAACTTAGCTATCTTTGCTTCCATCCAATATCACGTAAGACTACTCTGGAGAACTAAAGGAAGATGGTCTTGCTGTTTTGGACAGAATTAACAAGAAAAACAGTTTGAATATGACAAAAGTAAAGATAATGTCGATCATGACCAGTGCCTGATTAAAGTAATATTGAATTGATTTGATCTTGTTGTATTAGGAGATAATTTGCAAAGAGGGGGGGGGCGAGATTTCGACTGCCTAGGGACCTCCACAGGGCTTAATCCGGCACTGATCATGACCACTGGGTATAAAACATCGACATTGTTCGTAGTGACACCTTTATACAGAAGGTTGGTTGACGGTGTCGTTCAAGTCGCAAGTAACTCCTAAAAATGTCAAGTAAAGTGTTGTTTAAAAACTATATACTGATTCTTGCGTTTTAATTTTTGGTGAGTGAGAGAGTGATATAAATTTTGATGTAATTTTTAACAAATTTAGATGGCTTTCCGTTAGCCTCTTGCAAATATTGAACTTAAACGTATATTTTAGTTCAGTGTATTGTTACGTAATTTAATATCCAAGTAGGATCAACATAGAGAAAAGCAAGATAAAAATAATGAAGGCTTTGAGAAATAAACAGGTAAAGAGATTATTCATAAATTTCATGTAGTTCATTTGTTCCTGTCTCCGTTTGGTTTTGGTGGTGATACAAGAGTTAGATTTTGTCATTCTTGGTAAGGATTTAAAGGCAATTGTTTATTCCTTATAATGTGAGTTTATGGTGTGGTTGTCTGTGTGTATTTCGGCGACTGTGCACAGTAAGTAATAAGGCCATAGTGATGATTCGGAAGTGAAATCTGTTTTCCGTTGCATGGTGTTTTGTTTACAATTCAGTCTCTCAAAAAACTGCAGGTCAACCCTTGACAAGAACTTCTTCGTAAAGTCATCGTTGAAGGTATTTTAGATTAACATATGATTTGTATTGATTGTCACACAGTGGAAAGTTCAGTACTGAGAAACAAATGTAGTGACTATATAGTAAAATTAATTGTATTCTATGGCCAGTTGGCCAAGAAATCTGAGTTATTAGGACGCTTTCTGACAATAAAGGGTTCAATGGTTGACGGATCAACATCATTCAGGCAGCTAAAAGACCTTATTCCAGGATGCTTTCGGTGGCATTCGGTCAAATTATGTTGACCGGACCGACACTGGAGAAGGCGTTTACTTTTTTTTTACAAGTAGCAATGATCATACTAAACAACGGATCAGCAACCTAAAAGCAAAATTGGAATGCTCTCTGTCAAATAGATCAAAATTATGCTGAATAATATCCTAGAAGAATACACTTTTACGTATTCGTTTCGTTTCAACTTGCCCTTTGGGAGGACCTTAATGCATAAGACCTTTGTGGATATTTTATTATTTTCATAACCGTGTCACTTTATGTTCACGGTTAAAATGGGGGAAAGGCGCTTGATGTTTTAAAATGCAATAAAGGAATACAGAAACACACAAAATGGCAATTAAAGAGTATTGAATATTTTTCGACGTGTTGGAAAGTTATATGGCTAGATAATGACGTCACCAAAGTCAAACAACTGTTGTGAAATGCCATAGTAAAGCATCTTTAGTAGCAAATATGCCATGAACCGAAATATCAATAGTGTGCTTTTCCTTATGCTGCAAAATCCATTTTCTACAGGACACTGAAAAAAAACTTTGGCAAACTTTTCGTTTGGCAGATAGGAGTAGAAAATCAAAAGAAAAAAAGACTTTTGTTAGATATTGTAATTTTAACCCATTCATTTATTTTCTTCTTCATGAGTCATTATATGCTCTTTAGGCATTCCTAGGCATGCCTGCTCATATCTGACAAACAGATTATGAATCAGGATGACAAAATGATTGTCATAAATGCGAATTACTTTATTGACTGCATTACAATCGTTTCATCAGTGAAGTGAAAATGCGTTAGCATTTGCTATAGTTTAATTGCATTGATCTGTCGGTAAAACGCAAGTAAGCATCAAGGTTGATGTAATGAGAATCTTTCTCACATACGGAGTCTACGCAATTAAGCATTAAGGTTGATTTAATGAGAATCTTTCTCACATACGGAGTCTACGCAAGCAAGCATCAAGGCTGATGTAATGAGAATCTTTCTCACATACGGAGTCTACGCAAGCAAGCATCAAAGTTGATGTAATGAGAATCTTTCTCACATACGGAGTCTACGCAATTAAGCATTAAGGTTGATTTAATGAGAATCTTTCTCACATACGGAGTCTACGCAATTAAGCATTAAGGTTGATTTAATGAGAATCTTCCTCACATACGGAGTCTACTCGATGAGAAACATTGGCTACAGAAAGCATGTGTGGCTGAAGGCAGGGAGGGGGAAGCGATGACAGGGAGGTGAAATGAAATGCTTCAAAGATTCCCTCAAGTCATCCTCACGACACTTCCAAATTGTCCCCAAGTCTTGTTAGGATCACGCACAGGATCCTTGCCGAGTATCATCCATACTGGAGCTACAGATTATGAACAAAGCAGAATAGCTGATCTAGTGCAGAAGCACGCATAGCCCACATGTTGGAATTGCACCACAGGTACTATTTAGTAACACTAAAAGGTATCCTCTATTTAGTGTGACACACATATTTCAGAACACACTCTGGCTTGATCAGGCCCCATGTGCTCAAAGAAACCCAAACAGTGATGCAATAGTCATCTTTGATGAATAACAGAACAACACCACCATTCGGGGTGGGGTGGAGGATTTGTTTTAATGTCCTCGAAAGAGTCTACTTCAGTGTTTATCCGTTACCTGATTGGTTGAATATTAGACACTGACCCTTGTACGTCCACTCTTTTTCTTGCAACCTGTAATGTATGTACGACTCTAAGTCTCTGTGCAAGTAATTAATAGCCATCTATAAAAACTTCTTCTAAAAGGAAAATGACCGCAAATATAAGGAAATGAGAAAACCGTTACGAGCAAGAGGGGGTAAACAGTGCCGCAGTTGGTCACCAACAGGTCCAAGCAAGAAAAGAACACAAGTAAGAGCTTAAGCAACAATGTAGAATTATAAACTCTGTACACAGCATGCGATAGATTAAAACAACTGAAAATACAAACCAATAAAAGTACTCACTCAAACACACTAATTAACACAGCAACAAACACTAACAAATAACCTACTAACAACTAATACTATGTATGTATGTATGTATGTATGTATGTATGTATGTATGTATGTATGTATGTATGTATGTATGTATGTATGTATGTATGTATGTATGTATGTATGTATGTATGTATGTATGCATGCATGCATGCATGCATGCATGCATGCATGCATGCATGCATGCATGTATGTATGTATGTATGTATGTATGTATGTATGTATGTATGTATGTATGTATGTATGTATGTAGGTATGTAGGTAGGTAGGTAGGTAGGTAGGTAGGTAGGTAGGTAGGTCGGTCGGTCGGTCGGTCGGTCGGTAGGTAGGTAGGTAGGCTGGCAGGCAGGCAGGCAGGCATGCAGGTAGGTAGGTAGGTAGGTAGGTAAGTGTACATACTCTTTAACTCTTCCATCTAACCCACCCAACCTATAAGCATGCCACCATTAACAAACACAAAGAAGGGCACAATATCAATTCTAAATTGATGAATAACTGGAACATTTAAATCTGGACTGGGAAGACATAAGACAAGTAAAAAAAAACAACAACAGGGGAGGGTAGACAAGGGGGACCAGGAAAAGGACTGGAGATTTCCAATTGCCGAACAAGAACCAGGACTTCCGGAAGCAGAACAAGGCAGGACCATAACCTCCAATGGGCAAGCACTAGCCCTCCAACGCCGGAAGAATAGACAAGAAGGACAAGTACATCTATAGAGCAAGCACTAGCTCTCCAACGCCAGAAGAATTGACAAGAAGGACACGTACCTCCATAGAGCAAGCACTAGCCCTCCAACGCCGAAAGAATGAACAAGAAGGACCAGTACCTCCACATGGCAAGCACTAACCCTCCAAATGAAATTTATAAACCTAATCTCTGTCTATCCCTTGGGCAAGCACTCGCGTACACAAGAGCAAGCTCTGGCTCATTCCCATCTACCCGTGCAAGCTCTGTCACAAAACTGGGCAAACACTGGCACACTTCTCCGTGCAAGCTCTGGTCCACATCTGGGCAAGAACTGGCCTAGTGGACAAGCAAACAAAGCAAGGCAACGAGTGACAAATTCACCTCGTAAGAAGGTGTTTTTGTCGTAAACTCCAAGCCACAAGGCCCACAACTCCACTAACAAAAGGGTCCAAAACAGGTGCTTGGGAAAACACACTAGCAAACACCTGGGTGGAATCCTGAAAACAAAAAGTCCCTGTTGCAAAAGACTTTCCACAATAAGCCCTCAACCAAACAAACTCTCCTTTCCATCCACCCTCTTCTAACACCCCAACTAACAAAAGGGCCCAAAACAGGTGTTCAGAAAAAACTAGCAACACCTGGGTGGAATCCTGCGCAAGAATTCCCTTCCCTCACTCACCTCTCCCTTCTTTCCCCCACTTCCTCAGCTATACGAGAGGCAAACGAAGGTCTCATTCTATTACACGTCTACATATAACTAAATTGATCATTTGGATTCTCCGTCATCAAAAACAACAACTAAGACTAACGGTGTGACCCCAAAATCACAACATGCAACCAACATATGTTAAGAACTACGCAATCTGGTTCAAGCTGAGCACTCCAACCCAAATCTGATGCGTTGATGTAAAAACGAAGTTGTGGTTCAAATGTATGAATTGGGACTGGTTCTGATTGAGCCACCTACCTACGTGGTGGTGAGGCTCGTTTCCCGGCTAATCTGAACAGATAGATGATATATGGGCGGTCGCTTTAACTGGAAAGGATGCAACTAAAGCCTAAGAACCAAGTCCTCAACGGAGTTTAGAGTCATCAGGTGTGAAAGATAAATACGAACCCAAACGAGGTATTGTATCCGAGAGCGGTTATGATGGACCGGATTCTATCGATTATGTCTGGATGAATACTAAATCTCCCAAGGTTGGTGAGGAACTTTATCCTCGCATATACGTAGTCTTGAGAAAGGATGAAATCTCAGTGCGATCGTTAAGTTTTACTGTAAATTTAGCTGAATACAAGTTGATGTATTTACTCACATAAAATCCCTAATTGATTCCTTCGTCGTTTTTGCTTTTAAAACAAATAAACATTCTTATTCTCTTCAATGTTATTTTTCAAAACAACTAGCTTTGACTGTTATGCAAACTTGTAAGCAATCAGACATTCATCTTCGCTAGCCAAGGTTCCGATAGCCTTATTTACACCTAGCGACATCTATTGTATTTCGTGTGCTGCCTACCTTAATATGTAGCTCCAACAAAAGAATAGCGTGGTGCATTGTAAATCGGCTGAAAATGGTGGTGACAATTGACCTGAAAAGGATACTTTATAAGTTTAATATCACAAGTATAACTATATAGAGTAAAACCACTACAGGTCTATTTGGATGAAAGGTATTTGTGTAAACATGGACCGACACTGGACAAGTGCTTATTTTTAAATCCATTCAAGTTGTGTGCTCCCCTTGTCTCGATCACGAGGAACAGTGTAAAAATCTGAACAAATTAAATTTGGCTGGATGTGGTGGCTTGCCGCCGCATCCAATGAAATTTACTGTCCCGAGGCAGAGAAATATCTACTCAATATGCCATAGTGTAGATAGAGTTATCGGAACCTTGGCTAGTGAAGATGACAGACACTATTCTTCATACCAACATAGTTGCTTTCTTTTTAAACTTTTAAATTCAATACAATACATTCTCATTATTAATATCGTGTATAAATATTGAAAATATTGCTCGCTATTCGTTTTCCTAGCGTGACTGTTCCATTATATTTACTTAAATTACTGAAATAAGAGCCTCATGCAATGCTGGCAAAGTAATCTTTCATGGTTTGATTTTTGATGTTCTCTTATATCCATGTGATATGGCGATATACAACAATACGAGTATTCCTTGTGATTTTTGCTAATATTTTCAAAATACACCCATGTATTGCTGGATAGGCAATTTTAAACTTCCATTTGTAATGCTCTCGTATTCCTATATAAGTGTTATAAAAACAAAAATATATAAAGGATACATCCTACTTTCTTTGTTTATTGCCACAGGATCATAAAAGAAACTCATCTGGCATTATAGACAAGATTGTCTTTGATTTTAAACTCAATTTCTCATGTTAGAACTTGCAAAGCATGTATGGTATATCAACTTCAGACTACCTCTCAGTTTCTGAGAGCTGAGTGTGTTGTAGGGAAGAATCCCGAATACAGCACCGGAAATGACGAATAATTTGTACATTGCAATGATGGCATTTACAGTCGATTAGATGGCTACTATTGGCAAAAAATATAGATGTCCAGTAGGTATACCTGTATATTATGTTTTCAGTCCTGGGTAAAAAATGGATGTCCAGTAGGTATACCTGTATATTATGTTTTCAGTCCTGGGTAAAATATGGATGTCCAGTAGGTATACCTGTATATTGTTTTCAGTCCTGGGTAAAAAAATGGATGTCCAGTAGGTATACCTGTATATTATGTTTTCAGTCCTGGGTAAAAATATGGATGTCCAGTAGGTATACATGTATATTATGTTTTCAGTCCTGGGTAAAAATATGGATGTCCAGTAGGTATACCTGTATATTATGTTTTCAGTCCTGGTTAAAAAATGGATGTCCAGTAGGTATACCTGTAAATTATGTTTTCAGTCCTGGGTAAAATATGGATGTCCAGTAGGTATACCTGTATATTGTTTTCAGTCCTGGGTAAAAAAATGGATGTCCAGTAGGTATACCTGTATATTATGTTTTCAGTCCTGGTTAAAAATGGATGTCCTGGATAAAAATTGGATGTCCAGTAGGTATACCTGTATATTGTTTTCAGTCCTGGGTAAAAAATGGATGTCCAGTAGGTATACCTGTATATTATGTTTTCAGTCCTGGGTAAAAAATGGATGTCCAGTAGGTATACCTGTATATTATGTTTTCAGTCCTGGGTAAAAAAATGGATGTCCTGGGTAAAAAATGGATATCCAGTAGGTATACCTGTATATTATGTTTTCAGTCCTGGGTAAAAAATGGATGTCCAGTAGGTATACCTGTATATTATGTTTTCAGTCCTGGGTAAAAATGGATGTCCAGTAGGTATACCTGTATATTATGTTTTCAGTCCTGGGTAAAATATGGATGTCCAGTAGGTATACCTGTATATTGTTTTCAGTCCTGGGTAAAATATGGATGTCCAGTAGGTATACCTGTATATTATGTTTTCAGTCCTGGGTAAAAAATGGATGTCCAGTAGGTATACCTGTATATTGTTTTCAGTCCTGGGTAAAATATGGATGTCCAGTAGGTATACCTGTATATCAAGTTTTCAGTCCTGGGTAAAAAATGGATGTCCAGTAGGTATACCTGTATATTATGTTTTCAGTCCTGGGTAAAAAATGGATGTCCAGTAGGTATACCTGTATATTATGTTTTCAGTCCTGGGTAAAAAATGGATGTCCAGTAGGTATACCTGTATATTATGTTTTCAGTCCTGGGTAAAAATGGATGTCCAGTAGGTATACCTATATATTATGTTTTCAGTCCTGGGTAAAATATGGACGTCCAGTAGGTCTACCTGTATATTGTTTTCAGTCCTGGGTAAAAAATGGATGTCCAGTAATTATACCTGTATATTGTTTTCAGTTCTGGGTAAAAAAATGGATGTCCAGTAGGTATACCTGTATATTATGTTTTCAGTCCTGGACTGGTTCCAACATTCAATTGTCTTCAAATACAAATTTCCAAACGATTGTCAGCCAGCTCTGTTTTAAAGAAGTTCTTGTAATACTCATGCATACATTTTTTTTAAAGAATATTTTGTTGAAAGTTTAGTCTAATACTAAAACAGCTAACAAATGAGCACTTTCGCGAAATAACCACACATTTATTTTACAACACAAAGGCATGATAAGATTGCTAACTGTCGTGGCTTACACGGAACTGAAGGCAATTTCAGAAATTGCACAAGTTCATCAACAAATATCACGTGGTCAGACTTGATATTTACAGATTTAAAGAATGATAACAAAACATTTTTTAAAAAATCTTTAAATTTAAAAGTTGTATAACGCATGTGTATATGGTCAATGATTGATTTGAAAAAAGCTTGACATTTTTAGACTTGCCCTGTAATTTCCACGCTGTTTATACGTCATGTCCAGACAAAGTAATCAAACAGATTATATACAGTTTTTATACTATGTCTGGGACTTTCCAAATAATCTCTTATTAAATCACTATCTGTTACTCAAAATGTTGTATGAAAACCTTTGATGCGATAAGAAATTATATATTTCAGACGTTCATGCCGTAACAATTGTCAACAAAACAGCAAGATGTTAATCAATGTGTGTGCTTTTGTCTGTGTTTATGTAGAGCAAGTTTATGATCTGTGAGAAATTAGCATTCTAATTTATGACAATGCCCTATGAAATTGAAGAGTAAGACTGGAGACAATAATATTGATCTGACTCCAACTGAAGACCAGATATTCTTACCATGAGGGGCGCCCAACAAACGACAAAAACGCTTGTTATCGTGAACATCAAAACAATCATCTGAATTTCTGCGTGGCCCTGTTTTCGCCTCAGTTGTCTGCTTTGTGGATTGGAATCCTTCCGCCCAAGCGTCCCCAGGTCTCCACGTCTGAGAAGGCATACGTTGATCAGCTTTGTGATGACGTATCCGTTGCAGAAGATCATGATGCCAATAATACACAAGTTGATCCCGGCGTAAAAACAGGAATAAATGTTGGCGGGAAGGTCGTTGGAGTGAAAGTCAAGATAACACCAGGTTCCTGGATACTGGACCTTAAAACGACCAAAACCGAACATGGGCAATATTGAAAGGAAAATTGCAATAACCCAAAGACTGAGCACCACGCCTTTTGCTGTTCCAGGATGGCATCTGTTCGAGTAAAAAAACAAACAACCTAGTGCAAGAAATCGTTCTACAGACATTGCACATAAAATAAAAGGAGTCGAGAGTCCAAATGCGATCATAGCAAATCCGTGGAATGTACAGTGCCTCAGGCCTCCCATCCATTGCCTTTTATTGAGATATGTGGCTATGGGGGACGGCGATGTTATCAATATGCCCAACAAGTCTGTGAAGGCTAACGCTCCAACAAACATGTAAAATTTAGTAGTTCTAACGTCTTTTTTCATCTTACACAGCGTCCATAGGGCAAAAATGTTACCAAAAACTCCTGCCAAAGACATGAGTATGGGGGAAATAATGGTTGCTCCCATGGCGTGATTGCAACTTTTTGTTATGTTTCCACTGAAAGACACGCTGCAGTCCAGGTCTATAGGGAATAGTGGAGCAATGCTTGTGACATTCAGCATTAGTTCTGATTCACTAATCCTGCCCATTCTAGTCGCATAAGTGACTTGACCTAAAAGAGAATGACACTTGTGAACATCCACTAATTGATAGTGTATACAGTTAAAGTCGAAATGATATAAAAACCTGGATAATCGTAATATCGAAGCTCAGGTAGAAAATATTATTCACTATGTGTTCAAAAGCTATTAATCAAGTTTCATGCTGGCCCATATATTGTGCGAACACCTAGAGAATGATATAGATTGCCTACCTTAGCTTCGATACTTTAGCTGCCAAAGATTGTTCGCGCCATTTAGACTTTCGCATCTGTGGAGTGATAAGGAATCGGATGTATATCAATGATTTACAAGGATATTGGTATATGAGGAAGGACATAACACTTAGTGAGATTAGGCTGGCTCATCCCGGATTATTAACTATCATTATAATTATTGAAATTAATCACACTAAAGATTTTTGGGGTATTTCTCCATCTGTCTATTCGTTTATCAAGTCGTCTATCAGCAAACTTCCTCCATTGAGTATTCTCATCCTTTTATCTCAACTTTGCTGTATGTATTCTTTAAATATAGGAATTTCTAACATTCGAATTCCAAACGTTATTTCTGTTCAGCTACAGCTAGTAAAATATAAAACGGATCGATAAGAAGGAATTGCATTCTATGAGAAGTTAGGATTGCCAAAAAATACTGTTTGACTAAAACTCAAGCATAGTGTCGCCTCCAATAACCTTAATTCCTTTTTTTTCTGAACCAGAAATATCGTCAGTTGATCGAAAAAGACACTTATTAGGCAGCGATGTAAAACGATGGAATAAAATGTGTATGTGTGTGTGCGCGTGTGTGTGTGTGTTTGTGTATGGTGGGGTGGTGTAGGGGTTTAAGTAAATGTTGATTCCTTGTATGTAAATTAGAGGGCTGATAATTTAATGCTCTGCCTGACATCAAATTTGTATATATAGGATGAATATTTAGTATACGTAAAACAAATTTTCAATCAAATAATTCGAATTTTCAGTAAAGTGATATTGACTGCAAGAAAGTTTCTCTTGATTCTTTACAGCAAAGGACTTGTGTTGACTTGTAAATATAAATCGTTAAAATGTGAATTCATTTTGAACCTTCCGCAGATAGACAATTCTTTTATTTACAAACAAAATAATTTTATGCATAAATTTAAGAGGCCACGTAAATGTCAACAGAAAAGTGCTACACATTAAAAAAACGTACATTTTATTGTCAACCGGTGAAATTAGTTTAATAAAAAATGATTTAATTAATAATTAGCCACTTTCATAGAAATTACAGCAGAGTATTTATAAAATGATCTTACAAATACATTGAGATCTAAAAAGACTTTTATTTTAAATTTTTATCACACATGTGCGTTCACTTCTACAAAAGTCTCTAAGTATATTTAATTGTCAGGATGTTGTCTGGTATTCTGAACTTCCAATGTGTACATACATATGTACGCATGCATGTATTATTAATCTACGCAGCCCATGTTTGACAATAGCACATACACACCTTTGTTAGTAATGAAGGGGGAGATATAGGATCACATAGAGTTTAATAATAAATATGGTCGTTTGCACTATGGGGTCGAAATTTATGGGGTCACGTAGACTTCTATGTTAAATTTGGTCGTTTGCATTATGGGGTCAAATGGGACTTTAACGTGGGCCACTCTATGGTCAATGGGAATTGACTTTACGGAACTGGACACTGGCAACAATATTGCAAGTGGCTGACCTGAATACGCAATACTCTAGGTGGAGACAAATGCAATAGTAATATAAACACGTATAGAGACAGACATAGGCAAACAAATAGACAAATATGGCCAGAAAGAATAGAAATCTTTTCGAGGCATCGAAGTGGCCCTGAAAAGGGCCGTTAAACTTTTTTCTACTTTCTCTCATTCCTTTATCTTCTACACCATTTGGCAGGACATTTTTCTTCTCTTTCTCATCTTTGACCTCTTACTTTCCTCATTCTGCTCTTTTTTTCCAGCTTGCTCTTCCATCTGTTTTTTTTTTACCTTATGATCCTGCTTTTCCTCTTTAATTAGCTTTCTAAGTCTTTCTGTTGCCTTCCTCAAATTGTTTATTTCCATGCTGATACTGTGGGGGCTATAACCCACATATTACGACCTTTCTAGCATTTCCTCCACCATGTCTATTGTATCCACCACTTCTTGCAACTTATTTATTTTGTCGACGTGATTGCTTGACATTTTTGTTATTCAATGCTGAATTGCGCGAATGACGAACGCTCTAAGTTATGTCTCAAGCAATGACGTGAAGAAAAAGCCCCTCTTATCAACTACCCACATGACCTATCAAACCTAACCAAACAATCAACAATGATGAGAGTGCCAACCTAAAATAAATTTTTATATGCAAAACAACACACAAATACTAACAAAACCACTATATTTTCTATTAATGCCTAGGGTGGTGCTCTACAGTTTCGTATTTAGCATAGGGTTATAATTTTAAAGAAAAAGAATTACCCCGGGCTTCCTCACTAGTTATACTGGCTGTAAAAAAAGAGTTTTTATATCTTAGGTATTGTTCAAAGAACATTTAATTCCCTTTATGTTGGTGTATGATTGATGGGTGTAATATGGGTTAAAGAATATTCAGTTTGGTCTTGTTCCAGATGTGCATCTTCACTTGTTCATTTTCACTTCTTGAACTTCAGAGGTAAATTGTAAAAAAAGAGCCGATAACCTTTTTTACATTTTATATACCTGGTAATTCATTCATTGCACTTTCAAAAGCTGTTATCTTCTAAAATTAATTTTACATATCTTAATAGCTGCTAAGGATAGTGTACTTTAGACAAATTTAGGCTGAATTTTGAAGCACAATGGAGAAGACAATTTAGTTAGCAGTGTGCTAAGATCATTTACAATTTCCAAAAGTACAATATCTAAAAACAAATATCAGCCACATTACATCAAAGAAGCATAAAGGTATGCCAACATTCTCTCCACTGTGCATGTTTTTTTGAAATGCAAACAACTTTACCTTACATTCGTCACTCTCTCATAAACACACACACACACACACACACACACACACAACCAAATACACACATAATTATATTTTTTGGCAACTTGATTAGTCTCTCTTTGCTCAAGATCTGGTTACCCCTGAGAAGAGCTGTTTTTTGTAGTTCCAAATACCTCTGGTTAATGCTGGCGCCTTCCAGGCCGAGCACCACACACGCAACGTCTCCTTCAGGCATTCTCTCGATCTTCATTTGTTCTTGGGAGTGCAGAGAGGGATTTGAGTGGCCTCATCATCCCAAGATTTACTAGTAGAGATAGTAAAGACTCCTTCTGTTCCACACCAGTGGATTCTGTGGACTCCTTGTTGCCTGCTGATGCTGCGCTTCCCCACTCTTGCCGTTGTCTCTCCATCTCCTCCTCAGAGTTTTCCATCTGGGGAACAGCGATTCTTGGTGTTAGTGGTATTGTTTGTGGCATTGGCATCGTGATGATGAGGCAAGATCTGTAGTTTCTTTTCTTTCTTTTCTCTCTTTTTTCTTCATCTTCTTCTATCCTGGCACTTCATGGATCGCTTCCATGGCCCGCTCATCCAGGATGCACCTGGCATACTCCAGGTACATTTGGAGTTCGAGCAATATCTTTGACTTTGGATTATAGTCGCTTATTGCCTGGGAAATTCGTGCGACTGTTTGTGGCCCTAGGTTGAATGTATGTCTCTTTAAGAGGGCGTTTGGCCCCAAGCTGGGCCTTCTGGAACTTTATGAAGCATATTCAATCGAACGCACCCCATCGCTCTCCGACGGCAGACCCACAACCAGTTCTCCTACCCGGGTCGCTTTCCCCGCAACACAAGTCACCCTTTCCCACCTAACTTTATTTCAGTTAGGTAGGTTTTATCTGGTCAAATTATATCGTTTTTCCTACGGGATTCCTTATGCCAATATTGTGTTAGCCACCTTTGCAATTTGTCGAATGCCTCTGAGTTATGATTTTTGAATATATTAATGTTTGAATTTTGTGTACTTGGCGTACTTATAACGGCCTAAAATTTCCTTTAATCTGTTGGGTGGATGTGACCCATTGTGTTTTTTTTTTTACCACCGCATAATTTGTATTGGGTTTTTAATTTTGACCGCCTTTCCAAAGGATCATGTTTGTTTAAAAGGTTTTGAATGCAAAAGTGAAGTTTTGGTATATTTTGCTTGACAGTTGGCCGCGCGGCCCCGTACTGCCCCACTACTGCGCTTTATCATGTTCGGGGAGGTGGTTATAAGACAGCAGGGGGAGGAGGTTAGCCCTGGACTGTCCCGTACCTTTGAAGCGATGCTAACACTTTTTCAGGTCTATTGTGTGTGAGTGTGGGGTGGGGGGCTTGTGGGACAGCAGGTAGAGCTTCCTAAACTGTCCTTGTTTTGAGGTTTTGGCAACTATTGGATATAATATCTTTTCATAATGGCAATGTTTGAGATTTAGGCAACCACCGTACAGTAATACCTTTTCGTAATGGCAAATGTAAGTTGTAATTCTTTTCATACTGGCAGTTGACTCTGCCTTTGTTGGGGTTATGAAAGTTATATAGCTTTCACTTGGGCTGCTGCATAAAGTGTTGTTTCCCTGTCCGTCCCTTCTCCTGCTTGATGTAGAAATTCTTCGAAGTCTGTTCCTCTTAGAAATGTCTTCTTGTATTTTTTCCAGGTTTATGTTCTTCGGGTGATTCATGTCCAAGTAGATTGTCATATTGTCCGTTAAATACTTTTAATTAATTAATTACTATACTTTTACAATTAGTAATGCATATCTCCTAGTCCCATTCTTTATATTGAAGTTATTATAAATTTATTAGTTGTTTATTAATTTATCCTAAGTTTATTGTTATGATTATTGCAAATTTTGTATAGTAGTAGCAGCAATATTAATTGATTTATTTAATGCTATTGATTGTTGATAGATTAATTTGTTCTATTACAGATATTTATCTATCATTATTGTTTTTTTGTGTGGAAGCCTTAGTGATTTCAATTCTGATTGGCTGATTTTGTGTCTGCATTTCAATCCTTTCCTAGCCCATTATTGTTTTCCAATTAGATAAGGTGTGCGCCTAAATTTCAGCCAATCAGCTGCGGCCTTATAAATTATGCTTAATTTAAGAGAGGTTCTGTTTTTGTAACGCGCTTCTATATTTATCCTGGTATGTCAGACTGACTTGTATAGTAAGACAAAGAAATGTTATTTCGATCAGGTATGAGAGGGCTTATGGAATAAAATGAGGTTGATCCCACTTTACAAGGAATTAATCATTATATTTATACCGACCTTTACCTTGTTCTGGTTTGACAATAAAGCGCTTAATATTGTTATTTGTAATAGTGGGAGTGTTTTTTGCTTTTTAATGAACTAATGAATTTAATTAATTAGGAAAGAAATGGGATAATTGAATTTATAGGCGAGTGATTTTTAGGATTATAATTTTTAATACTCGATTAATCTTACTTTTAATCTGTTCTACCTTACTTTAAGTTTACATTATCCTTACCGCCTTTTACATTGTTAGTCCGTCTGAAGAGAATCATTCCTAATTTTATCCAAATCCAGTTCCGAGTTGCCTTCCTTTCCTTTGTCCATCGTTGTTCTTTCTCTCCTGTCTTCTTTCTTCCTTCTTCTTTGTTCTTCCCCGGGAGCTCCAAGAAACACGTCCTTCCTCTTCAATGCACATTTGATCCATGGAGCAATATGGTGACTCTACTCATTAACGAGTCAAGCACGAACGTGAAGGAAAACTTCCACTTTATATTAAAACTAACAATACCCACTCAACCGTTAAAAACATGGAACGCGAGGACATAAAGAAACACACACGTTCACGTTTGTCCTACAAACACATTTTATTATCACTACTACATATATAAAAGACTGTCTTATAAACCAAGGAAACGAAGTGTTGATAGGCACACTTTTATATTTTAACCTACCAACACACAAATACAGACAAATATTTTGGCAATTTGACTAGCATTTCTTTTCTAGATTGTTTGGGGTAGCCCTGAAAAGGGCCGCTTTATTGGGGGTTATGACAATCTCTTATCGTCTATGTCTGCGTTCCCGTCAGGCTGCAAGCTTTCCCACATGATAGGGTCTACATCTGCGGAAGGTGAAGGAGAACTATTACGTGTCCACTCGTTTGTCCACAAAACCTCTGTCTGACTCTTGCTGTTTCTGTTGCTGTTCTGTTTTTGAAGCATATACTTCTTGGTCCCTTCTTATGGCTCCTTCTTGATTTCGTCTTGAAATACCTCTTCTAACAGGCCTTGGGCCACATTTAACATCCTGCCAATTTCAGTCTCATAAGGCTTGGGTATCAGATTTTGACTGACACGATGTAAATTCATATGGGCATCATTCAGCTTTGATAGTGATGAGCACATCTTCATCGGTCGACGAATTAACAATGGATGATGAAACTGGAGACCTCCTCGATTTATCTCATATGGTGAGAGAGAGAAAAAGAGAGAGAAAGAAGAGAGAGAAAAACGAGAGAGAAAGAAGAGAAAAAGAAAGAAGCGAGAGAGAAAGAAGAGAGAGAGAAATGAGAGAGAAAGAAGAGAGAAGAGAGAGAGAAGAGAGAGAGAGGGAGAAGAGAGAAGAGAAGATAAGAGAGAAGAGAGAGAGAGAGAGAGAGAGAGAGAGAGAAGAGAGAGAACAGAGAGAGAGAACAGAGATAAAAAGAAGAGAGAGAAAGAAGAAAGAGAGAGAGAAAGAAGAGAGAGAAGAGAGACACAGAGAGAGAGAAGAGAGAGAAGGGAGAAGAGAGAGAGATAAAAGAGAAAAGAGAGATAAAAGAGAGAGAAGAGAGGTAAAAGAGAGAGAGAGAAGAGAGAGAAAGGAAGAAGAGAGAAAAAGGAGAGAGAGAGAGAGAAGAGAGAGAAAGGAAGAAGAGAAGAGAAGATAAGAGAAGAGAAGAAAAGATAAGAGAAGATAAGAGAAGAGAAGAGAATAGAAGAGAAGAGAGAGAGAGAGAAGAGAGAGAGAAAGAGAGAAAAGAGAAGAGATAAAAAAGAGAGAGAAGAGAGAAGATAGACAAGAGAGGAGAGAGAAGAGAGAAGAGAGAGAGAAGAGAGGAGGGAAGAGAGAGAGAAAAGAGAGAGAGAGAAGAGAGAGAGAGAAAAAAGAGAGAAGAGAGAGAGGAGAGATAAAAAGAGAAGAGAGAGAAAGAAGAAAGAGAGATAAGAGAGACAGAGAGAAGAGAGTGGAGAGAGAAGAGAGAGATAAAAGAGAAGCGAGAGATATAAAAGAGAGAAAAGGAGAGGTAAACAGAAGAGAGAGAAAGACGAGAGAAGAGAGAGAGAGGGAGAAGAGAGAGAGAGTGAGAGAGAAAAGAGAAGAAAAGAGAAAGAGAAGAGGAGAGAGATAAAAGAGAATAAGACAGAGATAAGAGAGAAAGAGAGAGAATAAGAGAGAGATAAGAGAGAGAGAGAGAGAGAGAGAGAGAGAGAGAGAGAGAGAGAGAGAGAGAGAGAGAGAGAGAGAGAGAGAGAGAGAGAGAGAGAGAGAGAGAGAGATTTATTTTTGGAATCAAACAAGCCATAACTCTTTTCAAGACGGTAGCTACTGTCTCATCCACATCTGGATTGTCTGCCGTTTTGATCACTTTGACTTTCAAGAACAAGTAACTGATATTCAGATCAATGTAATCTTCGGTCTGTCCTTTGACTTCACACTCGAAGGGAGCTAAAACTTTCAAAGAGGAGATGGGATGAAATTCTACCCATTGGGATTCTTGAATAGTCATCATCTTGATGGGTGGCATGGCAAACAGATCCAGTTCTGAATTGGAACATGCGCAAGACTATCTGTAATCCATTTCTTCTCTCTGTGATTTAATAATCAGAAACGTCTAATTCTCGGAAGATTCTTATTTTCTTGGTCTTTCTAGCTCTAAAGTTGTGAAGTCCTCAGGAGGTGGGGTTCTTCGTCGTAGTCTTTCTATCTTGTCCTTACCGTGGTGTCAGGGAAGCATGAATGGCCGACTCAGCAGCGACCAGGGAATTTATAGGAGTTTCTTGTCGGCCAAAAATGTCTTTGCCCGTTTGAAGCAAGACATTTTTGCCGGCTCTCAAGAAAACTTCTTTGGGGTATTGTTTCTAAATGATGACATTTTGGAGAAATTATTTGCCTTTTGTCAAAGCAGCATCTTTAAAAGCATGAATCCTTGTGTCACCATTGCTTTAAAAACGGGCGTCACCAAACGAAATGCCTATTTTAGCATGTCTCCTAAACCATGTACTCGCTGTCGTGACTTACAAGTCGTTAGAGAACCGTTTTCGAAAATGGAGTTACACTGTAATTTTCCCTTTGTTTCTTGGTGATTCAACACATCAAGACAAAACAGATCTTTCTGTTTTGTTGAAAGCGTCACCACCTTCCATTTTGAAGCTTCATCGGGATTCGAACCGTGATTAACTTAAGACTATTGATAAGACTTACATTTAATAATTATAGGATTAATTTTGGATTAGTTTCATTAACCGTAAGTCCTTTTCATATGTGTACCTTGTTTCCAAGGGAAATAAATTAATTTGTTAAATTTTACAAAGCTTGTTGATTTCACTCTTTTCTTTGTTACTTTTGTACGAGCCTAGACGTAACATAAAGAGAGAAAATCCAATAAATCTCAATTAAAATCGTTCTCTTTTTGAAGCAGGACCGGGTTTGCTTTGGTAGCCTTTGCTATGTCATCACATCTCGTCTCCACAGCCGATGCATCCCAATTCATCGTATTTTTGTTTCCGCCATGTTCTAACGTTGTTGTATTGATTCACTGCACACAGACGCTAACGCATCTATATAAGGAATGTGGATTCACAAGTTGCTCTTTTCGGATTGGAAGACAGACTCCACACTGTCGCTGAATTTTGCAACGCGTGTTAGGATTAGTGAAAGAACTCAATCCGTTTAAGTCCGTTCTTCCACTATAATTAACCGCGGTTCACCTCATTCCTTTCACCTGTTCTCGTCACAAGATATGTGGACTAACGTAGAATCGTCTACTCCTCTATCGTCGATGCTGTTCCACCCGTACTATCCCGTGCATGTCAAATCATCATGGGCAATCACCCAGATGATTGATGCAACACTTTAGAAATGAAGGATCTATGTGGAGGTCAGACGAATTTTGCTGAAGAGAAGAAGATCCGTGCGATGCCCTCTATGTTAAGTTAATGGTGTTAACAAAACCAAAACGAACCCCCTTTTCAGGACCACTTCAATGCTTCAAAAAAACATATATTCTCTCTGGCTACATTTGTGTATTTGTTTGTTTGTATATGTCTATGTCTCTATGCATGTTTATATGTCTACGTCTCTATTGTATTTGCCCCTACCAAGAGTAGTACGTATTCAGGTCAGCCACTTGCAACATTGATGCCAGTGTCCAGTACCGTGATATCAATTTCCATTGCCCTTCGAGGGCCCATGTCGAAATCCCATTCGATACCATAGCGCAAACGACCAAATTTAACTTGAGATCATATGTGAACCTATATCACCCGCTTCACTACTTTTGTTTGATAATAACATCTAGATGTCTTTGTTTGATAGTGACACATAGACGTCTTTGTTTCACAGCGACATCCAGATGCCTTTGTTTGACAGTGACACCTGGACTTCTTTGTTTGAAAGTGACACCTAGACGCCTTTGCTTGATAGTGACACATAGGGGCCTTTTTGATAGTGACACAAAGATGCCTTTGTTTGACAGTGGCACCCAGACGCTTTTGTTTGACCGTGATACCTAAACGCCTTTGTTTTGTATGGAGTTTTAATTTATATCTCTCCAAATTCGTATGGAACGTATCTAATGTCACTGTGCGTACTATACAATGGAACCTCTCCATGATCCTCTGATGTCACAGTAGGTCTTGTCTGCACATCTCGTGATCAGCTTTATCTGTCCGTCCTCCTGTGAGTCTATCAGTCAGCCAATTTTCCTTTCTACTGGGCCCTCCTGTTAAAAAACTTTACTCAGCTTCGAATCTTATTATAAAAAGATTTATGACCAATCAAAAGCCTGGATTTTGTCTGTTTCGAGTAAGGTTTCATAATATGGATCTAATATGCTCAAACTGCCTAACGAAGTCTTATGACAGAGGGAGAGAATATTTTCTACGCTAGCTGGTCGAGTGTGATCTATTTGATATGATGGTAAACTAGAATATGATGTGATCCTAGATTGACACCCCACCCCACCCACCCACCTCACCCCACAGAGATAGAGATTGTAATATCGGGCTAATAAATTCAGTTTCTGTAGATACTGTTATAAACAGACAGACAGACACGGTGACATGTATATATTTGGAAGGATCAATACTAAACAATAAACCTCTGTGTTTTAGTACGACCAAGCTTACGGTTATTAATTGCGTCCCATTGGAGTTTAGCAGCTCATAGTAACTTGACCTTGTGAGTCTTTTTTATTTGATACATGAAATGGTCTAGGGACTAATCAGCCATTGAATTCAGCATGGCTAATCGCACAACAATTAAGACAAGTCTAATCAACATAATTTCGTCCGGAAACCGTCAAATTTTCTTATATTAATTTAATTAATCACCCACGTTAATCAAATAATGTTTCTGTACAAAAATATTCATAGTGTATCAAAGTTTTGCACATCTTCTAAACTTGATCATCATTGTAAAACTTTACACAAAAAAATGCATGGAGGAACTTTTGTAGATTAAATTTAATTTAATGAAGACGTGTAGGTATATATATGTCTTACTACTGCATTCAACTTTCAGGAAGTGCCAGATTACCCAAAAGGCAGAGTAGGCACCGACCTATGGACCCCACGCCTTTTAGGGATCTCGCGACAACGGATCAGAATAATATTGAATTGATTTGATTTTGATGTATTAGGAGATAATTTGCGGGGGAGACGAGGGGGGGGGGCGGGAGTTCGACTGCCTAGGGACCTCCACAGAGTTTGATCCGGCACTGATTTTAGGTTGATAAAAAGTGTAGCTACGCATGTGTCTTACTATTGCATTCAGCTTTCAGGGTGATAAAAGTGGCTATATTTTGTTTACAAGATTTTTATAATGTCTACGAGTGAAAACTACACAATAGTTGTTTTCAGAAAACTTCGCTTTGTAAAGTCTTGTTTTAATTTTTAAAATTTTTAATATATAATTTGCGTGATTTGCGATGAAATTGGTGGTATCAGCTGTTATTTCTAAAATTGTAATGAATAGTACTTCCACATAAATGTTCTATCAATTATTTAAGATGGAAAACAGCCTGGCACCTGAATTGATAGACCGCAGACAGACACACATACAGCTATAGAGATTGAGCGATTGAAAGAATTACTGTAAGCTAATGAAAAGAGAATTATGTCTACATAGACTGGGCATCTTTGTGTCACTATAAAAAAAGCCCCTATGTGTCACTATTAAATGTGTCAATGAGAGAGAGAGAGAGAGAGAGAGAGAGAGAGAGAGAGAGAGAGAGAGAGAGAGAGAGAGAGAGAGAGAGAGAGAGAGAGAGAGAGAGAGAGAGAGAGAGAGAGAGAGTACATGGAATCACATATAAAAGCGTGTATTAAGTCTTTGATTCCAGCAGGATGCCACAAAGTTTTTTTGTCTTTTTTTGAAATTTTTCTTTACATTCAAATCAAAATACAGTCACATACATCAGCATATTGTTTAAAGAAACAAATAAATCAAAGATCTCAGACTGAATACAGAATTAAAATAGTTTCAAATCACGAGAATTTTTGTAATTAATTATTATGAATCAAGTTATGTAGATAACTATACTTACGATTCAGTTCTTTATTTCCTTCTTTTCCTTCTCGTTTGAAGGCTATCTCCTTTAGATCCTACACACGAATCATACACCACAACGTGTAATGACTTCCTAGGAGTTACACTTATCAACAACAGCTCAACAGATGCAACAGTGCACATCACCGTCAGTACCAGCTTGAGCTTGGGGTTTCTGCATAGGCCGTGGTAGGAAGACAGCTTTGACGACTCTTAGAAGTGAAGAGCGTATTTAAATTGAAATGCTTCATGTCCGTGCATGATACGGATTGTTAACAAGTAGGCGTTGATTTAACATATAAACAGTTTGCTGGAAGCGAAAACACGGCTTCTGCTTGCTTTCCGGAATGCGTCAACTGTAGAGATTAAATATCCTTACTTGTCCAAAACTTTTTGTGAAAATATAAGATACAAAGATGAAAATACTATTTACAGTATTGTGTTAGATGGAAAATATAAGACACGTTGTGAAGACTGTGATTAAAGAAATATTAAATTACTCAGTTTTTCATGTAAGAAACATAAACGGTAAACCAACAGCGTACTTACAGGACATATATTGACTCCAACCTTTACCAGTAGGTAATAATATTAGGTTGAAAAATGGTTAGCTCACATGTTGTTCTCATTTGTTTCAGTTCTGATGGCTGTATAATTCCTGCATTAGTCTTACCTCTGTACCATTACAGATATTCACCAATATACAAAATGCACAAGGGCCACCATTTAAAGTGATGAGAGACGAAGAAACATTCTAAAAAATGTATCATATTATCTGCATGCAAAAATCGCGTTTACATTTCACCTTGTCAATGCGTATTTAAATCGCAACATGCATGCATCTTTTCGATACAATAAGACTGTATTACAGATATAATGGAACTTGTTATCTATAATTAAAATTTATGCGTAGATTTAAAATGTGAAGCAGGCTTTAACTTTCACAAGATCTGGATTGATACAAAATATTTCCTGCAGTATGCTTTTGCGTGATATTCTGGATATAAAAGCGGTTTATGAATGTTTTATAAAACTTTGAAAGAACAAAGAATTTAACTTGAAACAGTTTGTCTATTTATACATTGATAATGAATCCAGACGTAATTTTTTTTCATTAATTAAATTTAACATCTAATTTGAAGTGAGTCATTTAGAATAATAATCAATTTTTGGCGTTTAGATAATAATACCAAGAAGTAAATATATTATTTTTCACATTTCTATCAGATAACGGATATGATAAAATATAAAACTAAATAAGCAAAATTTTGCCCTAACGCAGGAGTGGGCAAAATGCGGCCCGCAGGCAACATGCGGCTCGCCACATTTTTTTTTTTTATTTTTGTTTTAATTTTTTTTTATTTTATTTTTTTGTGGCCCGCCAAGACATTCAGAAAACCACGCCTTGAACTGAGATTATTTGACTTTTATAAGTCTTTGTCTGCTGAAAAATTCCTATGTGTGAAACAGTTTGCTGGGAAAATGTTCTCTATATTTGGATCTACATCTATTTGTGAGCAAAGTTTTTCTTGCATGAAGATCAACAAGAGTAAATACACATGCTCTTTGACAGACATAAACTTGCAGGCAGTGAAGAGAATCTCAACATGCAACTTCATTCCTGACTTTTTAAAAACTGTAAAAAATATGTGATATGGTGCACTTGTCTCATTAAACTGATTCTATAATTAAATGTGCTAGCAGCTAGAAATTACATTAACACAATAAATAAATATAATAAAACTACCACTTTTGTTTAAGTTTTATTTATTGATTTTTATGATACCATTTATACTTTGTCTGAAATGAAATGTAATGTTAACTAAAGAATACAATCAATTTAATCAGTGCGGCCCTCCGCTAAAATCCGCTACCACAAAGTGGCCCCCGAGCCAAAACAATTGCCCACCCCTGCCCTAACGAATAGGAGATAAGACTGTCAAACTAATTTATCATGTCCATTTAATATATAGTAACGCACATATATTTGTGTCAGATAATATAGCATAATCAATTAGACTCCAGCCAATCTAATGGGGAATGTTCTTTAAAAAGATTATTAACTAAACTGGATTTTTAAAATAAAAAAGAATCGGATTATCCTCTGCTTTTTTGATAGAAAAGACCATGCCATCATAACCCGTATTATTTCAGAATTTTACTGCAGGGTCAATTACACTTGATAATATCGTCTCTGCGCATTAATACATAAGAGTACTTTGACTGGATTTTTATAATCACAATCCAAACTAGTGTCCCTATTCGTTTTCATTTGAAGCTAGACATTTTTTGAGCCTGTAAATTTCCTTGGGGCTAGACATTTTTACAGTCCCACCATGCTAAATTTCCTTTCTCCCCCCCCTTGCCACCCTGTAGTTAAATTATATGTGTTAAAATTTAATTTTTAAAATTCTTTCTTTTTATTTTTATTTCATTTTTATTTCATTTTTTATATCATTAAATGTAATTATTATTATGTGTGATTATGTTCGCAGGGTTTGATATTTTGTTAGAAACTTAGTTTTTGCTTAGAACTTAAATGTGACTCGCGCAAGCACGATTTTTGCATGTCGATTTTGTCATATTAAGTAAACAGTCGGAAATAGCAATGCAAATGATTGGTTTTAGCCACGGTCATTACTAATAATACTTGTTGACACTCTATACTACATTGGCGATATTTTAAAATCTCCACGATTTCTTCATGCATGTACATGAAATGACGTGTTAGTTTGTTTTAAATGCTCAGGTACTTTCGAACTAGTCTAGAGTGACATTTTAACATCTTAGAGTGTCACATCATAACGTCGTATAGAGTTTATAATACCTTAAGAAGAAGGCATTCATTTGTGCTGAAAAGAGTTGTTCGTTCGGACGTTTAGAAAACATGGGTTTTGTTATTGATGATAGCTGTACTTCATCTACCTTTTAAAGAATGATTATTTTCCCTGGAGAACTGCACTACTGGCTTTGGACAAAGACAAATGGGTCCATATTGGCACAAAGGGGAAATGTTGTATTAAAAGTATTCATGAGGGGACTGAATGGACAGATGGGGAAATGCTAAAGTAAAAATTCTCCATATGTTTTACATTATGTGATTAACTTGACATAGTGTGAAATGCTGATGATCAAAATGTACATTCGTTTAACATTATCGGACTGTATCGTTACAAGGGGGAATGGTAATTGGCAAAAACGCTGACACATATTGACCAACATCCATAAATTCTGATCAATACATGCACTTATTAACAAAAATGACTGCCTGATCAGTGTCCACCTCTACTGACCAAGAACATACCCACACTAACTTACCAGCATTCACTGTGAAAAGAGATGTAAAATATGAAAATAGAGTAACATGTATTGTAGATGACAATTGCACCTGTATACACACAGTCTCAAAAATACAGTAAGAGCTGATAAAGGAGTAGGTATACACACATAACACAAACATATTATCACCCCTGAAAAGGGTAGGAGCTATCATACATGTACAGGGAAACAATCATATGTTATTACTTATAAGACTTAAGGATCAAGTTGGGCTTAAGGCTTGGCTTTGAAAGAAGCAAATACCAGGATATGCAAACATAAAGCACAGAGTTTATGTAATGATTTAGTAGTATTTCTGCTTCCTAGATATCCGGTTGAAGGCAATCTTTCGTTTCGCAATGATATCTGATGTATTTGCTTTCTATCAATATGTTTTCTCCTGTCTTGCCGTTTTCATTTCTTGGACGCTGAAAACATTCTGGAGCGAATGTCCTTTCTCATGACAGGCATATTTGGTATCGTCACTTTTATTTCGAGAGGAGCAACTTGATTATCTCCAGAATTTTATGGGGATGTGGATTTGTTAAAATGACTTTCTGGAAATTTCCGACCGAAAGTAAGATCTAAATGCAGTTCTTTATTCATTACAGAAATTAAAATGAATGTATTCTAATATGGGAGTGTGGGGTTTCTTCCGCTCTATCCTCTGCTGTTCACGACAGCACTGTTGACACCGATAAGACAGCAGACGCCATGATACAACGAACAACCTTTAAAGAACAATCAAATGCTGTTCATTGACAATTTCAAACTGTTGTAATAAAAGACACCCGAAATAGACCTCCTGATCCAGACAGTAAGAATTTTCTAGCGCTATTACACAAACAACATTGCGAATAATAATAAGCAGAAGATAAAAAGCTTGCAGAGAATGAAACAACAAGTGGAGAAAGAAAACTACAAACATAGAAGTTCTTGCGGCAGACAGTATAGAGCACAGAAATGAAGAGCCAATATACACAGGTGATTTCAACAGGTAAGGAAGTATAAGTTTGGAACTAAATGAAAGCAGTACAGTCACAGTTGCCAAAGTATGGACAGGCTAGATCATTAGGTACACAGCTGCCATTATGTTAGATGAAAAGAGGTAATACGTATATGAAGAATGCAAAGCTATCCTTGGCAAATTGCAGGAAGAGAATTGATACGGACTGCATAATGTTTAGAGTCGGGAAAGAGGAATCATGGAAACTACGTCAGGAAAAGTGAAGAATGACTACCAGCAGAAAATGTATACAGAAAAATTCTCAAACAAATTGGAGTGAAAAGACAATGCACGTTTAAGTTTAAGGGAGACAAAACAATAAGTAGATGGGAACACATGCAGATGGCTCCAACTAGAAGAACTAAAGAAATGACTGGATATTGTTGCACGGCAACGACCATGTTGGACTAGTCAAGAGTTGAAAGTACACGTAACAAATAAAGGCCTTTTAGTTCAGTGCACAAGTAAATGCTCACGAGGCAGGGAAAAATGTTGAAAACAGGACGGAATTTTATTGGATTCGAATATCCATAACAACCACAGGATACAAACAATTCTGATAGACTAGGAGATAAACTCAACTATATCACATACATTTGCACAATATAGGACTCCCACGTCACTTGGTGGAACAAGAGACAATCACAATTCATCGTGACTTGGCTTGATAATGAAGAAAGGTCTGGAAAATTAAAAGGTTGTACCAGCATTACTGGAAGGACCAGGAGTAATAACGCACAAACTACACAAATTATAAGACGGCCTAATGAAGATAGGAACAGTACAGAAGCTATGTAAGGCCCGATCACGTGAAAACTAAACCAGCTAAAAATACTTATAACAGGCTTTGGAAGTTAATAATACAGTTACTCAACACATCTAATGTTTGTTGTATAAGAAAAAAATTGCCGTTTGCATTTAAATAGATTATGACAATATTAGATAGAGAATTACAAAATATTTATTATTGCAAAACAAATGTTTCGATAGTGTTCTCTTCATTGTTGTTAATTAGATTATCGATGAAAAAGACTTGCATCACCTACATCTTTTTCGTTTTCGTTTGCTGAATTACCTGATTTGCCGAGTTTTACGAAGAATTAAATCCCTTACACGTCAGCGGCATATCGTTGTCTTCTGATTGTACAAGATTTCAGGATAGTTTAAAAAGTTTTACGTCAGTATTAATGGCTTTTAGAAATACAGAATTCAGTTGAGACGGGTTGGGAATGGTACTTTGATTGTTAAGAAATGTCTACAAATTATTGTAATAGTGATGGTCCATTTCATTCAATAAATTATCATCCAACATTTAGCAATTAGTATTCGAAAGATTAATTTATTATTTAAAAGAATCTTACTTTTTCCACAGACTTTGATGCATTGTACAAAAGTAAGGCGCCTATATATATATATATATATATATATATATATAGATATATATATATATATATATATATATATATATATATATATATATATATATATATATATATATATAATGAAAATTAAATGCGTCTGACACTTGTGAATCATCCATTTTAGTTGCAATGAAAAGTAGATTTTAGTAAAATTAGACTTTATTATCCTGCTTGCAAATAAAATGGATTCCAGTCAGTTCTGATCAACAAAGCAATTCCTAAAAGAAAGCCTGTCTCGGGCAAAATCAATGCCACTATTATGAATGCATTTTGGCAATAACAATAATAATAATAATAATAATAATAATAATAATAATAATAATAATAATAATAATAATAATAATAATAATAATAATAATGACTTCTTGGTCTGAAAAACAACTATCATGCAGACGGATCTGATAGACACCCATCATATAAACTGATCTATACACTTCTTGATCTGATATACACCCATCATACAGACTGAACTATAGATTTCTTGACCTGATATACACCCATGATACAGACTGAACTATAGACATCTTGATCTGATATACACCCATCATACAGACATATCTGATATACACCAATAATGCAGACTGATCTGATATACACCCATCATACAGACTGAGCTATATACATCTTGATCTGATATACACCCATCATGCAGACTGAACTATAGACTTCTTGATCTGATATAAACCCATCATACAGACTGAACTATGGACTTCTTGACCTGATATACACCCTTCATGCAGACTGAGCTATAGACTTCTTGATCTGATTTACTCCTATCATAAAGAATGAACTGTAGACATCTTGATCTGATATACACCCATCATACACACTGAACTATATACATTTTGATCTGATATACACCCATCACAAAGACTGAACTACAGACTTCTTGATCTGATATACACCCATCGTAAAGGCTGATCTATAGACTTCTTGATCTGATATACATTCATCATATAGACTGAACTATAAACATCTTGATCTGATATACACCCATCATACAGACTGAACTATAGACTTCTTGATCAGACTGAACTATAGACTTCTTGATCAGACTGAACTATAGACTTCTTGATCAGACTGAACTATAGACTTCTTGATCTGATATACACCCATCATGCAGACTGAACTGTAGACTTCCTGATCTGATATACACCCATCATGCAGACTAAACTGTAGACTTCTTGATCTGATATACAACCATCATATAGACTGAACTATAGACTTCTTGATCTGATATACACCCATCATGCATACTGAACTGTAGACTTCTTGATCTGATATACACCCAGCATGCAGACTGAACTGTAGACTTCTTGATCTGATATACAACCATCATATAGACTGAACTGTAGACTTCTTCATCTGATATACACCCATCATACATACTGAACTGTAGACTTCTTGATCTGATATACACCCAGCATGCAGACTGAACTGTAGACTTCTTGATCTGATATACAACCATCATATAGACTGAACTGTAGACTTCTTGATCTGATATACAACCATCATATAGACTGAACTGTAGACTTCTTGATCTGATATACAACCATCATATAGACTGAACTATAGACTTCTTGATCTGATATACAACCATCATATAGACTGAACTGTAGACTTCTTGATCTGATATACACTCATCATGCAGACTGAACTGTAGACTTCTTGATCTGATATACACCCATCATGTAGACTGAATTATAGACTTCTTGATCAGACTGAACTATAGACATTTTGATCTGATATACACCCGTCATACAGACAAAACTAGAGAGTTCTTGATTTGATATACACCCATCATATAGACTGAACCATAAACATCTTGATTTGATATACACCCATCATATAGACTGAACTAATGACTTCTTGATCTGATAAACACCAATCATGCAGACGGACGGATCTGATATAAACCCATCATATAGACTGATCTATAGACCTCTTGATCCGATAAACACCTAGCCTGCAGCCAGATCTGATATACTCCCATCATATAGACTGATCTGATATACACCCATCATACAGACTGAACTAATGACCTCTTGATCTGATAAACACTAATCATGCAGACGGATTTGATATAAACCCATAATATAGACTGATCTATAGACTTCTTGATCCGATAAACACCTAGACTGCAGACAGATTTGATATACTCCCATCATATAGACTGATCTGATATACACCCATCATGTAGACTGAACTATATACATCATGATCTGATTGACATCCATCATATAGACTGAACTATAGACTTCTTGATCTGATATACACCCATCATACACACTGAGCTAGACTTCTTGATTTGATATACACCCATCATACACACTGAACTATAGACTTTTAGATCCGATATACACCCATCATACAGACTGAACTGTAGACATTTTGATTTGATATACACCCATCATACACACTGAACTATAGACTTCTAGATCTGATATACACGCATCATAAAGATAAGTCTACAGACTTCTTGATCTAATATACACCCGTCATACACAATGAACTATAGACTTCTAGATCTGATATACACCCATCATACAGACTGAACTATAGACTTCTTGATTTGATATACACCCATTATACACACTGAACTATAGACATCTTGATCTGATATACACCCATCATGCAGACTGAACTATAGACTTCTTGATCTGATATACACCCATCATGCAGACTGAACTATAGACTTCTTGATTTGATATACACCCATCATACAGACTGAACTATAGACTTTTTGATCTGATATACACCCATCATACAGACTGAACTATAGACTTTTTGATCTGATATACACCCATCATGCAGACTGAACTATAGACTTCTTGATCTGATATACACCCATCATGCAGACTGAACTATATACATCATGATCTGATATACACCCATCATACAGACTGAACTATAGACTTCTTGATCTGATATACACCCATCATACAGACTGAGCTATAGACTTTTTGATCTGATATACACACATCATATACACTGAACTATAGTCATCTTGATCTGGTATACATCCATCATACAGACTGAACTATAGACTTCTTGATTTGATATACACCCATCATACACACTGAACTATATACATCTTGATCTGATATACACCCATCATGCAGACTGAACAATAGACTTCTTGATTTGATATACACCCATCATACAGACTGAACTATAGACTTCTTGATCAGAATGAACTATAGACTTCTTAATCAGACTGAACTATAGACTTCTTGATCTGATATACACCCATCATACAGACTGATATATAGAATTCTTGATCTGATATACACCCATCATACACACTGAACTATAGACTTCTTGATCAAACTGAACTATAGACTTCTTGATCAGACTGAACTATAGACTTCTTGATCTGATATACACCCATCATGCAGACTGAACTGTAGACTTCCTGATCTGATATACACCCATCATGCAGACTGAACTGTAGACTTCTTGATCTGATATACAACCATCATATAGACTGAACTATAGACTTCTTGATCTGATATACACCTATCATACATACTGAACTGTAGACTTCTTGATCTGATATACACCCAGCATGCAGACTGAACTGTAGACTTCTTGATCTGATATACAACCATCATATAGACTGAACTGTAGATGTCTTGATCTGATATACACCCATTATGCAGACTGAACTGTAGACTTCTTGATCTGATATACAACCATCATATAGACTGAACTGTAGACATCTTGATCTGATATACACCCAATATACAGATTGAACTATAGACTTCTAGATCTGATATACACTCATCATACAGACTGAACTATAGACTTCTTGATCTGATATACACCCATCATGTAGACTGAACTATAGACTTCTTGATCTGATATACACCCATCATGCAGACTGAACTATAGACTTCTTGATCTGATATACACCTATCATACAGACTGAACTATAGACTTCTTGATCTGATATACACCCATCATGTAGATTGAACTATAGACTTCTTGATCAGACTGAACTATATACATTTTGATCTGTTATACACCCGTCATACAGACAAAACTAGAGAGTTCTTGATTTGATATACACCCATCATATAGACTGAACTAATGACTTCTTGATCTGATAAACACCAATCATGAAGACGGATCTGATATAAACTCATCATATAGACTGATCTATAGACCTCTTGATCCAATAAACACCTAGCCTGCAGACAGATCTGATATACTCCCATCATATAGACTGATCTGATATACACGCATCATACAGACTGAACTAATGACTTCTTGATCTGATAAACACTAATCATGCAGACGGATTTGATATAAACCCATCATATAGACTGATCTATAGACTTCTTGATCCGATAAACACCTAGACTGCAGACAGATCTGTTATACTCCCATCATATAGACTGATCTGATATACACCCATCATGTAGACTGAACTATATACATCATGACCTGATAGACATCCATCATATAGACTGAACTATAGACTTCTTGATCTGATATACACCCATAATACACACTGAACTATAGACTTCTTGATTTGATATACACCCATCATACACACTGAACTATAGACTTTTAGATCTGATATACACCCATCAAACAGACTGAAATATAGACTTCTTGATTTGATATACACCCATCATAAATACTGAACTATAGACTTCTAGATCTGATATACACCCATCATACAGATAAGTCTACAGACTTCTTGATCTGATATACACCTGTCATACACACTGAACTATAGACTTCTAGATCTGATATACACCCATCATACAGACTGAACTGTAGACTTCTTGATTTGATATACACCCATTATACACACTGAACTATAGACATCTTGATCTGATATACACCCATCATGCAGACTGAACTATAGACTTCTTGATCTGATATACAACCATCATACAGACTGAACTATATACATCATGATCTGATATACACCCATCATACAGACTGAACTGTAGACTTTTTGATCTGATATACACCCATCATGCAGACTGAACTATAGACTTCTTGATCTGATATACACCCATCATGCAGACTGAACTATATACATCATGATCTGATATACACCCATCATACAGACTGAACTATAGACTTCTTGATCTGATATACACCCATCATACAGACTGAACTATAGACTTCTTGATCTGATATACACACATCATATACAATGAACTATAGACATCTTGATCTGGTATACACCCATCATACAGACTGAACTATAGACTTCTTGATTTAATATACACCCATCATACACACTGAACTATATACATCTTGATCTGATATACACCCATCATGCAGACTGAACAATAGACTTCTTGATTTGATATACACCCATCATACAATCTGAACTATAGACTTCTTGATCAGAAGGAACTATAGACTTCTTAATGAGACTGAACTATAGACTTCTTGATCAGATATACACCCATCATACAGACTGAACTATATACATCTTGATCTGATATACACCCATCATACAGACTGATATATAGAATTCTTGATCTGATATACACCCATCATACATACTGAACTATAGACTTCTTGATCAAACTGAACTATAGACTTCTTGATCTGATATACACCCATCATACAGACTGAACTATAGACTTCTTGATTTGATATACACTCATCATATAGACTGAACTATAGACTTCTTGATCTGATATACATTCATCATATAGACTAAACTATAGACATCTTGATGTGATATACACCTATCGCACAGACTGATCTGATATACACCTATCATACAGACAGATCTGATATACTCCCATCATATAGACTGATTTGATATACACCCATCATACAGACTGAACTAATGACTTCTTGATCTGACAAACACTAATCATGCAGACGGATCTGATATAAACCCATCATATAGACTGATCTATAGACTTCTTGATCCGATAAACACCTAGACTGCAGACAGATCTGATATACTCCCATCATATAGACTGATCTGATATACACCCATCATGTAGACTGAACTATATACATCATGATCTGATAGACATCCATCATATAGACTGAACTATAGACTTCTTGATCTGATATACACCCATCATACACACTGAACTATAGACTTCTTGATTTGATATACACCCATCATACACACTGAACTATAGACTTTTACATCTGATATACACCCATCATATAGACTGAACTATAGACTTCTTGATTTGATATACACCCATCATACACACTGAACTATAGACTTCTAGATCTGATATACACCCATCATACAGATAAGTCTACAGACTTCTTGATCTGATATACACCCGTCATACACACTGAACTATAGACTTCTAGATCTGATATACACCCATCATACAGACTGAACTATAGACTTCTTGATTTGATATACACCCATCATACACACTGAACTATAGACATCTTTATCTGATATACACCCATCATGCAGACTGAACTATGGATTTCTTGATCTGATATACACCCATCATGCAGACTGAACTGTAGACTTCTTGATCTGATATACACCCATCATACAGACTGAACTATAGACTTTTTGATCTGATATACACCCATCATACAGACTGAACTATATACATCATGATCTGATATACACCCATCATACAGACTGAACTATAGATTTCTTGATCTGATATACACCCATCATACAGACTGAACTATAGACTTTTTGATCTGATATACACATATCATATACACTGAACTATAGACATCTTGATCTGGTATACACCCATCATACAGACTGAACTATAGACTTCTTGATTTGATATACACCCATCATACACACTGAACTATATACATCTTGATCTGATATACACCCATCATGCAGACTGAACAATAGACTTCTTGATTTGATATACACCCATCATACAGACTGAACAATAGACTTCTTGATTAGAACTAACTAAAGACTTCTTAATCAGACTGAACTATAGACTTCTTGATCTGATATACACCCATCATACAGACTGAACTATATACATCTTGATCTGATATACACCCATCATACAGACTGATATATAGAATTCTTGATCTGATATACACCCATCATACACACTGAACTATAGACTTCTTGATCAAACTGAACTATAGACTTCTTGATCAGACTGAACTTTAGACTTTTTGACCTGATATACGCCCATCATACAGACTGAGCTATAGACTTCTTGATCGATCTGATATACACCAATGATACAGCCTGAACATTAGACTTCTTGATTTGATATACACCCATCATACAGACTGAACCTTAGACTTCTTGATTTGATATACACCCATCATATAGACTGAACTATAGACTTCTTGATCATACTGAACTATAGACTTCTTTATCTGATATACACCAATGATACAGACTGAACTATAGACTTCTTGATTTGATATACACCCATCATACAGACTGAACTATAAATGTCTTGATCAGACTGAACTATAGACTTCTTGATCAGACTGAACTATAGACTTCTTGATCTGATATATGCCCATCATACAGACTGAACTATAGACTTCTTGATTTGATATACACCCATCATATCGACTGAAATATAGACTTCTTGATCAGACTGAACTATAGACTTCTTGATCTGATATACACCCAACATACAGACTGAACTATAGACTTCTTGATTTGATATACACCCATCATACACACTGAACTAAAGGCTTCTTGATCAGACTGAACTATAGACTTCTTGATCTGATATATGCCCATCATACAGACTGAACTATAGACTTCTTGATTTGATATACACCCATCATATCGACTGAAATATAGACTTCTTGATCAGACTGCACTGTAGACTTCTTGATCTGATATACACCCATCATACAGACTGAACTATAGACTTCTTGATCTGATATACACCCATCATACAGACCGAACTATAGACTTCTTGATTTGATATACACCCATCATATAGACTGAACTATAGACTTCTTGATTTGATATGCACTCATCATATAGACTGAACTATAGACTTCTTGATCAGACTGAACTATAGACTTCTTGATCAGACTGAACTATAGACTTCTTGATCTGATATACACCCATCATACAGACTGAACTATAGACTTCTTGATTTGATATACACTCATCATATAGACTGAACTATAGACTTCTTGATCAGACTGAACTATAGACTTCTTTGTCTGATATACACCCATCATGCAGACTGAACTATAGACTTCTTGATGTGATATACACCCATCAATTAGACTGAACTATAGACTTTTTGATTTGATATGCACCCATCATGCAGACTAAACTATAGATTTCTTGATCTGATATACACCAATCATGCAGACAAAACTATAGACTTCTTGATCTGATATACACCCATCATGTAGACTGAACTATAGACTTCTTGATTTGATATACACCCATGATACACACTGAACCAAAGACATCTTGATCTGATATACACCCATCATACAGACTGAACTATAGACTTCTTGATCTGATATACACCAATCATGCAGACTGAACTATAGACTTCTTGATCTGATATACACCCATTATATAGACTGAACTATAGACTTCTTGATCTGATATACACCCACCATACAGACTGAACTATAGACTTCTTGATCTGATATACATTCATCATATAGACTGAACTATAGACATCTTGATCTGATATACACCTATCGCACAGACTGATCTGATATATACCCATCGTACAGTTTGATCTGATATACACCCATCATGCAGACTGATCTGATATACACCCATCATATAGACTGAACTATAGACATCTTGATCTGATATACACCCATCATATAGACTGAACTAATGAAATTACTTACACTGCAATATTTCTATGCAGTAGCATGCAAGGCGCCCCACCCCACCCCTTGGCAAGGTATGGACATTCCAATATTGATTGCCTAACATCCTGTGTTGCTGTTTCTGCACATAAAAACATTCATACATCCTTAGTAAATCCCCCGGGTGGCTTTTACCAATTACCGACATCGGTCCGTGTGGGTTCCAGTCTACTACTCGGCCTGTGTGGGGATGTGGAAAATCTTGCCAGTAGTTTTTTCTGTTTATCTGTTGTTTTTCTGTTTACCTGTGGTTCTTTCAGAGATTTTCCAAGGTACTACTTCATCCATTTATACTGGCCGTCATATACAACATATCATGTGCTGAAAAATGGATTTAAGCCCAAAACACCACCAACAACAACATATTTAGTAAAGCCAATAAAATATAATGAGGTAAGGTATTGTTATACTGGGTCACTTAAATATAATGAAGTATGGTACTGATATATAGGGCGATTTAAATATAATGAAGTATGTTACTGATATATAGGGCGATTTAAATATAATGAAGTATGTTACTGATATATAGGACGATTTAAATATCATGAAGTATGTTACTGATATATAGGGCGATTTAAATATAATAAAGTATGGTATTGATATATAGGGCGATTTAAATCTAATGATGTATGGTACTTTATATAGAGTGGTTTAAATATAATGATTTATAGCATTGATATATAGAGTGGTTTAAATTTAATGATCTATAGAATTGATATATATGGCAACCTAAATATGATTATGTATGGTATGGATATATACGGCAACGTAAATATGATGATGTATAGCATTGATACAGTAGTGAAAACATAAAGTATTCGAAATAATTTCTCTGTGATCATTGCTCCATTTACTGTGCGTAGTAAATTTAGCCAGCCACGGTTGGATTTAGTGATAATAAATACTCCGATTAATAGTCCATAATTTTATATTTTGTTGTGTCGGGCCGTGTATTTTAATATACACACATTTTACTTGGGAGTTAAGCATGTGGTTTAGGGAATAGGTCTATCTTGAGTAGTTATTAAAACATGACTGATTAAGGATTAGAGTGTAAAAGTGATCAAGGATTAGAGTGTAAAAGTGATTAAGGATTAGAGTGTAAGAGTGATCAAGGATTAGAGTGTAAGAGTGATCAAGGATTAGAGTGTAAGAGTGATCAAGAAATAGAGTGTAAGAGTCATCAAGAATTAGAGTGTAAGTGTGATCAAGGATTAGAATGTAAGAGTGATCAAGGGTTAGAGTGTACGAGTGATCAAAGATTAGAGTGTAAGAGTGATCAAGGGATAGAGTGTAAGAGTGATCAAGGATTAGAGTGTAAGAGTGATTAAGGATTAGAGTGTAAGAGTCATCAAGGATTAGAGTGTAAGAGTGATCAAGGATTAGAGTGTAAGAGTGATCAAAGATTACAGTGTACGAGTGGTCAAGGATTAGAGTGTAAGAGTGATCAAGGAATAGAGTGCAAGAGTGATCAAGGATTAGAGTGCAAGAGTGATCAAGGATTAGAGTGTAAGAGTGATCAAAGATTAGAGTGTAAGACTGATCCACAATTCGAGTGTGAGGCTGGTTGTGGGAGTGCCGATTATGAATATATTGACACTTTTCTCGATGCATGTTAAATTTACGAGACTGCAGAAGTCTAAGTTATACTGTCAAACAGATCGTACTAATTAAAGTTTTACTAAAATCTGGCACTTCCACTTCAGAATAACTTTCACGTATTTGGGAATACTTGATAGACTGCTAAATCAACGATTACCGAATTTAGATCACATTTCCAAATTGTGCATCGCCATATCGACCGCTCCGATTGTGTAGTGGTTGGAGCGTCCACCTTGGATTCCGATGGTCTTGGGTTTATACTCTGGCCGAATCATATCAAAGATTTATCAAAATGGTATTAACAACTGCCTCGCTTGGCGCCCAGCATTACGAGATTAATGTTAGGACTGGTCAGCCAGATGTCAGGATAATGTGACTGGGTGGCACATGATGATAATGTCTGCGACACGATGTCACGGTGCTAGACATCACTATAAACTACCACACTGCAGACATCGTAGCGATATTACTGAATTTTTTTTTAAAGCTACGTTAAAATTCCAAATCACACACATACGCACACACGCGCGCGCACCGCCTTATCGTATAGAAGAAAAAAATTCTAAAGAGTTTTTACCGAGGTTTTCAAATATTTTTATATTGGCTCATGTCTAACGTAAATGTATATTTACAACTCTCTCCAGTGCATACTCATACCCCAATTTTCTTTAAATGTGAAAACTGCTTTTGCTAAACACACAATAAATCGAACCGCTGAACAATAAGTAACGTGTCGCCTATCAGAGTAGGGATTCTGAACAAAATTTAATTATTAGCTGCACATAAATCCATGTTACATTTTTTAAACACATATCGATTGTGAATTTGTCATAACAATTTGATCATCTAGGATTGTATATATATACGTATGCCGAGTTATTTGATCTAATTCATACTAATTTGTAAAATACAGTGTTTTATGTAAAGCTCCTATGGCAATTATGTATAAATAAATCACGTGAGTATGGCAATTCTTACTCTGTTGGCTAATACACCAAGTGAGCAGACCCAGCCCTAGGGCAAGGCAAACGAAGTAACCGCCTAAACGCTGCGTTTCTCCGCAACGCAGTGTTTTTGCTTTGGGCCCCTGTCTCATCGCTTGCTGCCCTGGGCCCCACACATCCTAGGGCCGAGCCTGCACGTGAGTATGGTAATTATTACTCCATCATTCAAACATTTTAATCATATCAATTGTAAAGTTTATCATATGACTAGCACAAGAATTTCCAGTTTACCTTAGAATTTTCCCATTTTATTACTGAATAATAATAATAATAATAATAATAATAATAATAATAATAATAATAATAATAATAATAATAATAATAATAATAATAATAATAATAAGTTAGTGATGATAATTATAACATGATTCTTATTCTTATTCCTAATGTCATCATCATCATCATCATCATCATCATCATCATCATCATCATCATCATCATCATCATCATCATCATCATCATCATCATGAAAGCTCTTTTAGTTTCCACCATGAACGTTTTGGTTATTGTCAATGACTGTGAAGCAATGACTGGTTTTTTAACACACTGGCAAGCTTTTCTCTTTTTTTTTTCTTTCTTGCACCAATTACTTCAACACCTCGATATAATCCTAAATATGGTCACTTTGGAGTAAGTATTTCAAAGATTTCTTTTTTCGGAGATACATATCCTTGTGTGTGTATGTATGTGTATGTGTGTGTGTGTCTGTCTGTTTGTGTGTGTGTGTGTGTGTGTATTTAACGCAGCTCCCTGTCCAGTACTGCGATCAGTTCACGTGTGAAAAGAGCCACTGATTACAATGAATTAAGTATTTCCTTCAATAATATCCCAGAAATAGTCAACAACGATCATCGTCAAATTTATACAACGGTCATCGTCAAACTAATACAACGGTCATCGTCAAACTAATACAACGGTCATCGTCAAATTAATACAACGGTCATCGTCAAATTAATACAACGGTCATCGTCAAACTAATACAACGGTCATCGTCAAACTAATACAACGGTCATCGTCAAATTAATACAACGGTCATCGTCAAATTAATACAACGAAACTGGTTAATGGAAGTCTATAACAGGTTTAGTTTAAAATAAAGATGTATTTTACAAAATACACATTAAGTAATTCCTAAATAAAGAGATCAGGAAAGTCTCACGGCATTTAATTGCCAACATGGATTTCTGATACAACACTAAAAATAACATTAGAACGGAAGCATTACAGATTGGAACCAAATTTCATACCAAGAAAAAGTTAATTTATTTTATAAGTTTTGCTTTAAAACTTCAATTACATAGTGTATTCTAACATATTATACATCTGCAGGTCGTACGAAGCGGATCTCTCTCTCTCTCTCTCTCTCTCTCTCTCTCTCTCTCTCTCTCTCTCTCTCTCTCTCTCTCTCTCTCTCTCTCTCTCTCTCTCTCTCTCTCGATCGATCGATCGATCGATCGACGTCACACACTGTTTCCATTGTGTTGCCGATAAGATTCATGCTATTCGCGATTGAATTTTATGAAAATAAGCAGGACTTTAATGACTGGGATTCTTCCTGTTGCTTCTTTAGCTTCGGACTTTTGTACTGCTACAATTCGCATACAACTATCGAAGTATTGAAAGAAACCATTTAACTCAGATACTTGCTAATTAGCAAGCATGCTAAATAACAAAGTAATTAACAAAATAAATCAGTAATGGCAATCACCCGATATGCTGAAATGGAAGAATTATTTTATTAAAATACATAATCCGAACGTTCATCTGTATTCTGGCCTTTCCTTTGATCTAGACATCGAGGTTACGCATCTCATTTGGTGTGGTAGCAATGCTAATTACTATTGTGAAAGTCGAGCATGCACATTTACTCATCTTAAACTAAATGTAAATTTTTATTTTAAAATTTAATGCTAATTTTGTTTCCTCAAAGTCGGTTCAGTTCTGTTTATTAAATGATCTGCACATTAACTATCATCAATAAACTTCTAAACAAAAAATTATCCATCGCAATGGTAGTCAGGTAATAAGCTGGGTAAAGAAATGAGCACGTAGAGCCTTAATCGTCACATTATAAGGTAGTACGAATTTTTTTTCAAAAATTTCAGATTTTATTGTGACATCACAGCGCGCGACGTTCGATTTTGATTGTACTGGATCACACATTTAAGTTGATCTCGTCCGAAAATGTCCACGTGCTTTAACATTGATTTTACCGTGTGCGTTTAAATAATGACATACGAAAAGAATATGTCTGTTCAGAACCAAAGTAAAATGAATACTTGCCATTTAAATGTATGTTAAATTAAATTCTAGAAAATGACTGAAATAATATTGAATGCTGATATGACTTTTACTATAGTATTTGATCGTCATAGAGGATATTTGCTTGCTCCCAGTGAATAACGGGAAGGTTTTATTAAGTGGATAACATCAACTACAACTACAAGCTAAGAATTTTATGTTGGGGTGGTTTGTTGTTTAAACCACAGCAACACATGTAGGCTATTTAATTCGAAGCCATAAGAGTGCTAATATGGAAATGTATGTCCTGGCTTTATAATTGTTGTAATGCAGTGCCCATATTACAGCTCCTTGTTTTTAGCCAACTAGGAACCCTACAGCTAAACCTAGTAAATGCACATCAAAGGGATTTATATGCAACTAATTACTGACCTTTTGCAGCAGCTATCAAGATTGATTGATGCTAATTCTTTATCAGTCGACAAACTGCAGTAAATGACGTGAAGCATTTTTGTATGCTTCTGAAATTACCATATCTATACATAAAAAGACACCTACATTAAGCCCTATAATGCTGTACTGTTCAGTTTGATAGATGCTTCCACAGTCAGTAAATATACAAATCAAAATTAATGTAATTTGACAGAATTTCAAAAAGTCTTCAAATTCACCAGAATCAGGGCAGTCTTTCAAAGAACTTCAAGGAAACAACCAAAACCTGTTTTAGTTCAACAGTTACATATGTTTGGACTCTGTGACGACTTCTGAAACGGAATTTCCAAATTTAACAGCATACGATATACCAGTGAACTTTATAATGAAATATAGACATGCTACCGATAAACAGTTTAGTAGATTTTATTATTTTATTATTAGATCTAGATTAGATTTTATTATTATCTGTAGTCTTTATAATTTTAATTATACATGTATTTATAATAATTCAATTTAGGGTTCAAACTAAGAAAGACAGAATAGAGAAAAATGTACTGGATTGGTCTCTTACAAACTGAAAAACTAAATATCTTTGTTTCATTTATTTTTGGAGTATGTATGTATGTATGTATGTATGTATGTATGTATGTATGTATGTATGTATGTATGTATGTATGTATGTATGTATGTATGTATGTATGTATGTATGTATGTATGTATGTATGTATGTATGTATGTATGTATGTATGTATGTATGTATGTATGTAATCTTGTTATCCTCATATTCAAAATTTAAATTATGAGTTAACGTAAAGACCTGAAATATTGAAATATAATGTGATTTTTCTACGTAATTCTTAATAAAGCCTTTATATATATATATATATATATATATATATATATATATATATATATATATATATATATATATATATATATATATATATATATATATATATAATGTGTGTGCGCGCGCTGAGCGAACAGCACGATATATCTCAAAGTGTTGGGACAAGTAGTTTGATGAAAAATGATTAATTTATTTGACAGATATCATTTTTTTAATGGTAATTAATAGTAAATGGCGATATATGCATACTGCCCATAAATTTAGAAAGTTATAGTGTTCAATCCTTAGAATTGTGTCCAAAATTCCGATCAGATTGCAATTGCTTCTTTTATATAAATCAGATTGTGTGAAAACGTGCTCAAATGGAATTTTTAATTAGCACTGATTTTCTTAATTTAACTAGCTTTAGTTGGAAACATTATGTTGGTTCAAAAAGAAATCAAAAGAGTAATTTGTTGGAAGATTCATAATTTTCGAAAATAACAGACACGATATTGATAGAGCCCACACGGTTGGAGCCCACACGACTGATGCCAACATGTTTGGAGCCCACACGGTTGGAGCCCACACGACTGATGCCAACATGGTTGGAGCCCACACGGTTGGAGCCCAAACGACTGATGCCAACATGGTTGGAGCCCACACGGTTGGAGCCCACACGACTGATGCCAACATGTTTGGAGCCCACACGGTTGGAGCTCACACGACTGATGCCAACATGTTTGGAGCCCACACGGTTGGAGCCCACACGACTGAAGCTCACGTGGTTGGAGCAAGATGTAAATCTAAGGACACACAATGTAAGAATTGTTGATAATTGTAAGGTACACACAATGCAATAATTGTTGATAATTGTAAAGTTCATTATTCAAATAAAACTAACAGTACAGTTCATATGTTTTGCAGAGAAACGATCGTGCTTTAAGGGTGTAGTGAGTTTATAACAGCCTGATGAAGTAATGAGAATATGCTTTCTCCAAGTAGGTGTGAATAGACATCGATATTTATTTATTTTGTTACTCCCTATTATCAACAGACGATTACAAGCTTGGCTTCCTGAGTACATTCGAACCTGTGAATTATGTATACGGGCTTTGCAACAGTTACACATAAGCTAAATCTGTAATGTGGCTTACATTTACTTTGAGTTAGGCTTGTAAATGGGTTGCCTTGTTGGTGACTGCCTGTCACAGTTAGCCTAGCATTGGAGATCAAAAGCGTAACTTTTGGGCTGCAAATGTGCAGCCGACTTGACTTACGTATTTACATGTGTCTACTACAGAGGTAAATATCTATAAATCTACATGGTTGAGGGGTGATGAAAAGTATGTTAATTTGTTTTAGTACTAGTGAACTTTCAAGCTGTATAAGGTACATACTGAGTCTGTTAGCCGGCATCTCACAGGAACATTTTTAAAATAGCTCTTTTCTGTCAAAAATAAATGTAAAAAAGAGGGGTTAGTAGTAGTATATAATTATTATCATTTTTCTGCAATAGATCATCGTCGGATGAATATTTGCCAAAAACCTGTCCCGTGAGATCTAAGTCAGGTGAATGCAGACGCCATATTGTCACGTCACGTGATGAAAGCAAATGGACTCAGGTGGAGAGGTCTAGTTAATCTAACCTATGCACATTTATTCCTTTAATATTCTGCTTGTTAGTGACACAATATGAACTTTACTAATACTTTCGATTTGAACTATGTCAGTCGTTATCTTGTGTTCAAATACTGCACACTTTGCACCATGTCTTCTAAAATATTCTAGTTGCATTTATTTCCTTGATCAGTTTTACGTCGATATTGATATATCATTGTACATGATACATGAGACTTTGCCAAACATTAGGATCGAAATAGCAACGCTATTTCACGAGGGTGATTGTAACAATATTTTGAACAATTGTTGTACATTCTGACTGCATCACGTCATTTGCAACAGTTGTTACGTTCACCCCTCGTAAAATAGGTGTGACATTTTCATCTTAGTCTTTGGCTAGATTAGCCCGTTGTACATCACCTCATATCAATTTCGGCGTAAAATGTATCAATAAATCGATTGGAGAGGGAATTTCTGAGATGGCGCTGTGCAAAATGTGCAATATTAACAAAATATAGCTGTAGGTTGTGGGTGTCATTTTCCTTCATCTTCGACTACTAGTACAAATATTTCTAAAAATAATTATATGACAAAATCATGCAGAGTAATGTGTGTGTGTGTGTGTGTGTGTGTGTGTGTGTGTGTGTGTGTGTGTGTGTGTAAGTGTGTGTGATTCCTATTTGGATCACTTTGGCTATTATGGCTAAGGATTAACCGTGAAGTTATATTTAATGGAACTATTTTTGTTTCATTCGTAACATCTCGGTCACTCCCACCGTCAATCCAAATGCAGAAATAACCAATATAGTTCTAATTGATTGTGGGGTATTTTTTGCAAGGAAATTTCCATCGAGCAAAGTGTTTGATGTTTTCTGTAAATTACTCCTGCGACATACATCCGAAACATATTTTAGTCTCGCGAAAAAATCGGAAATGGTTTCGAAAGCCTTTGCTAGTTCTACCGTTTAATTTAAAGCTTGATCTTCAACTGTTTGTGATAACTATCTATGTTGGTGGCTGGGTGGAATTCGCCATGATATTTTAAATAAATGTTAGGGACAATTACAAGCTAAATAAAGAGCCATATCTTCAGAAGTTATCAATTGGATTGTGTTATCAATTCCAGACCAACTGGTAATTCAACCGTAGACTGTTAAGTCGTCGGCTAGAATTTACTGCACAAATGCATGTTAAGTATAGGAACTAAATGCATTTTTGTGCGCATGCGTGCAATTACATTTCTATAAAATCAAATATTGAAACTGAAAGGCAAAGTCGAGGAGTTGAATCAATGAGGAAAGACAAACTACTTGATGAAGCTACGAAGAAAAATGAACACCTGTTATTAAGTACACAAGATAAGATAATGATTTATATCTTCCACGTCATCACTGGTAATAACCAATCATTAGTCAATAATTGTTCAAAAGAAATATTATTTTTTTTTTTTACAAAAACAAAAACAAATATAGCTCATATCAGATTCATTTGTAACTACACAATATGTCTTTTTATAATTTGGGTGTCATAAAAGGATTCTAGTATTTATTTTCCCAGTCCTCGAAGCATACTTTTTAAAAATAATTTGGAAAATCTGATATTAGGAATTATCAGAGGGAAATGAGATAATATCAGAGTTAACTCATTGTTTTTTTTTAAATATGCTCTGATTTCTTTATAAGAATTGTGGACAATAGCCATGATTTCTATATTAGAATTGTGGACAATAGCTATGACTACTATATTAGAACTGTGGACAATATCTATGATTTATATATTAGAATTGTGGACAATAGCTGTGATTTCTATATTACAATTGTGGACAATAGCTATTATTTCTATATTAGAGTTGTGGACAATAGCTATGACTTCTATATTAGAATTGTGGACAATAGCTATGATTTCCATATTAGAATTGTGGATAATAGCTATGATTTCTATATTAGAGCTGTGGACAATAGCTATCTATGAAAGTTGTTGCAGATAAAGTCTGGCCTTAAATTATTCATGAACGAGATGTGTCGAACACTATCAAACGCAATCAAATTAGCATTTTGGCATATCAGGAATGCCCATTTACATTTATTTATTTTATCGGTACTCGATAGTGTATGTGTGTGTGTGTGTCTGAGAGAGAGAGAGAGAGAGAGAGAGAGAGAGAGAGAGAGAGAGAGAGAGAGAGAGAGAGAGAGAGAGAGAGAGAGAGAGAGAGAGAGAGAGAGAGAGAGAGAGAGAGAGAGAGAGAGATTTGGATTTTTAACGTAGCTATAGCCATGTTTCATATAACTACGATATCTGCAGTGTGACAGTTTATAGTGATGTCTAGCACGGAGGGCCAAGCGCGGCAGCTGCTTGTACCATTTTTTAAAATATAATTCTTTGGTATGATTCGGACTAGGTAAGACTTCCCGTATCTGATCGCATGGAAAGAAAATAATTTCCTAATTTATTTCGAAATATTATCGATAGTATATGGTGAATGAAGGCGAAGGTTGGTTGATAACATTGCAACTGCCTCAACGCACATTAAAGATTTTCTAAATAGGACATTGTTAAAAGCATAAAATATTACGTTGATTTTTGGAGATGTGTATATGGGTTTCGGTGTGGGTGTACAGTGAGTTCGATTACTAATATAAACACTAATACCATATTTAGGGATAAGCTAAAGAAGCTATAGCTTAGGGTGTTAAAGTCTGAACTCAGTCTAAAATGGCCCCTCAAATTTATTTTATACCGAATATGGCCTCTATAGCTTCCCATAGCTTAGGGCCTAGCTTTGTCTACATCCGGCACTGATAAAAACCATAATGCGATAGAACAAAATAACAGACGAAGTTTCAGTGGGATACCTTTATGAAGAATTTCACGGTAAATTGAAACTAGAGCGGCAATGAACACAAGAAAACTTGATTACACTAAGACGTCAGTAAACGTTTAGTGCTTTTAAAAAAAATCAGGCTATTTTGAATCATGTTGGTAATTTTCTAAAGTGTAGCTCTTTGAAAATCATACTTCCATGTTATGTATGTATGTATGTATGTATGTATGTATGTATGTATGTATGTATGTATGTATGTATGTGTATATATATATATATATATATATATATATATATATATATATATATATATATATATATATATATATATATATATATATATATATATATATATATATATATATATATATATATATATATATATATATATATATAATAGTCGGTATTGTTTTCCAACAGTGCGTGCAGGTTCATTTTTTGATATTTTAACATGTGAGCATATCACTTTATGTGATTCTGATTGGTCCAGATGAGATCATGAAATTATTGTGCATTTTTGTCTTTAATGATTGGCTGCGACCGTAGGAAAACGTTTTTAACCCCGCCTTCTGGAATGTTTTGAATCAACATTTTTGGCAGCCATTTTTTAACTCGACTCGCAAATGAAAATTGAGGAAATATCATATTGGATGTCTCAATATGGATATGCTACACCCACAGGTGTTCCTTATGTCATGTTTGACAATATCATCATAAGAAAAATGGCATAAAACAACAAGACAAGGACGACAATAACGAATAAAACTAAGGGATAGCGGGTTGGGTGGGTGGGGTGCGTATATCAGTAACATAGATATAGAATCCACCGTATATACAAGCGTGGTTTAAATGTTAACGAAGTAAACAAACTCACCTCTGTTCACAGAATAATCTGGACATGAATGGGTCTCCTGACAGATCTTTATCCAACCACAGCATCTTTATGTAGCATATATGGGATGTAAATCCGATACAAAAATAAATTTGTTGACGTCTTCTTTACAGTATATGTTTCAAATCAAGCACTACAAATATCAGGTTGCATATGTATTGCAGTAAATGTGGGACTTTTTGCATCCGGTAATCCTATTTCACATGAAAATTGCAACAATGTAACGTTTATAAACACACATTTTAGGGTACACATATTCTACTGTCGGCCTGCTGTACCGTGACTGCTTACCGTAAAACAATGTGGCAGCATCACATCACATTTATAATTCTGTTTTGAAAAAATGATTTTGTGGTTACAAAATGTTCTGTTTATTCGGATGGAAGCTTTTTCTTTGATTTATAATTTGTAAAACAGTACAATCTAATTTTACCAGTTCAACTTTGTTTGGGACTATATTTTATGCACAACAAATGAAAGGTACACCGTCTTTCAGAATCAACGAAATTAATATTAAATTTATGAAAATCGTTGAATAATGTCCCGCTTTTGCGAGCCTTGGTTAGCAAAAGCGGGACATTATTCAACTTGTTTCATAAATTCAATATTTATTCGTTACCCATTTGAGATCATATATATATATATATATATATATATATATATATATATATATATATATATATATATATATATATATATATATATATATATATATATATATATATATTATTTTATAAAGCCCTTGTAACAACAACATCGTTTGGATTTAACTTTATCAGAACTTTTTAACAGCAATTTAGATTAGCTAAAATAGCGTCCTGTGAAAAGTTAAAAGTTGTTAGCTCCTGACATTAGCAAGGAATCGGCAAGAGATCAGATTTTGAACCACCTTGTGGAGTAGGGGAGAAGAGGAGTTAATGTTATAAATAGTCTGTTATAACCGACAGATATGAGTGTCTGTTTTCCGTTTAAAGTTCTCCTAACTGCCATTGTTGCATGTCAAATCTGTCTCCATAAAACAGAGTCAATAGGCGTTATTATTTGTTTTCGAAATTCTATTTAGATTCACATAAAATGTTAATAATTCTTTTGTTAGTTTCTTCTTAGAATTGCGTCATTTACATTTTGTTTAGCAGTTAGACGAATATTTACGACACTGGCAGAAATAAGACAGGTGGCACATTGAATAAGATAATTTCTAAACCTTTTACAGCTTTAGAAACAGAAACGCAAATACGGGAATTACAGCCTTTTATCGTGATAAGGAATTTACTAAATCATTACAATACGTCTTTTATTTTGCAAACAAATGTAACTCTAGATAAATCCTTCCTCCCATGTAATGTATCGTCAATATATGTGGCTTTTTCATTAAGACATAAAGATTGCAGTTATTGTACTTTTGACTCAATCTAAAACTACATGGAAAGCACGTAATTAACATTTATGTGCCCTTGTGGTCACTGCAATATGTATTTCAATTATCTGACTTCCAGTGAGGACAGCAGAAACTGCATATTTTATCACATTATAACTAATAGAGGTACACCGAGTATAGTGTGTTAATTATAAATAGGTGAAAAATAATCAATTATCACAAAGATTTTGTTTTAGTGTTTAAAACTAACCTTAATTTTGACAAAGTCTTAAAGATCCAGATTATGTTCTGAATTACTCCGCTAAAAATAGTTGGAAATTTGATCTGTAACTATGTCACCACAATCGTTTCAATAGATTAACATTATGGTTTGAATAGACGAACCATGTGGTTTGAATAAACAAATGTGCTATACTTTGAATAGAAAACATAGTGGTTTGAATAGACGAACACTATCACTTGAATGAACATTATGTCGGAGTAGACGAATACTATGGTTTAAATAGACGAACACAATGATTTGGATAGAGAAACACCATGGTTTCAATAGGTGAACGTCATGGTTTCAATAGACGATCACTATGCTTGAATAGGCGAACACTATGGTTTGAAGAGACGAACACTGTGGTTTGAATAGACGAATACTAGTTTGAATAGACGAGCACTATATTTTGAGAAGACAAACACTATGGGTTGAATAGACGAACACTGGTTTGAATTGACGAACACAATGTTTTGAACAGAAGAACACTGAGGTTTGAACAGACGAACACTATGGTTGGAACAGACAAGCACAATGGTTTGAATAGACGAACACTATGGTTGGAACAGACAAGCACAATAGTTTGAATAGACGAACACTATGGTTGGAACAGACAAGCACAATGGTTTGAATAGACGAACACTATGGTTGGAACAGACAAGCACAATGGTTTGAATAGACGAACACTATGGTTTGAATAGGTGAATACTATTATGTGAAAATATCTTCGCATGTTTTATCATGTTTTATTACAGGGTTAAGTCAAAATAGTGTTGAAATATTTTTACTGTCATTTTTTTAAAATATGTTCCTGCTCCCCATCATTGCTTCAGCAAAATCAGATAATTAGTACAAAAAACCATAGAGGTGTTTTTGGTTGATTGCTTGAAACTCAGCGATGAAATTAGTTCCTTTTTTCTACATATGGTACATTTTACTGAGTTGGATATCTCATTGGTGCCGAATTTATTAATGTTCATGTCCCGTATATTACAATAATGACAATATTTTTAAAATGTTGCGGAGAGAAGATACTAATGGATAAAACTCTAGACCAGACTATTCAATGTGAAACATTTCTTTTACTTAAAGTGTAATATATATTTATATTTCTGTAACTCCTGGTACATGACTTTGTCTAATTTTTTTTAAAGTTTTATTCATGGCTGTAAATTTTAGTAATTATCCTTTGTTGAAATTGTTTACATGCATATGGTCTTTTGTGAGATGTTAAAGATCGTAAAATCGCATATATCTATAAATAGATGAATTCTTACGAGTTGACAATTAATATTAGTAAACATGTTTACGAGATTCTGCCTTTTACCCATTGGACATATCGATCAGGTGGTATCCTAGAAGTGTTAAGTTAATTTCTATTGGATGAGTTAGGTCACATGAATGGCTATTGTTAAATATTAAATTGAGTAGTACGATCTGTTAGATGGTTATATATATTGCGTTATAAAGTCGCAATTGACTATTGACGGTGTGTGTATATATATATATATATATATATATATATATATATATATATATATATATATATATACATATACATTACATATATATATATATATATATATATATATATATATATATATATATATATATATATATATATATGAAGAAAACTGAACAATCTCATTCCTATTTTCGAGGCATTCCTATATCTTGTATTTGAGTTGTAATATCTTGTCTGCAGACGTGTTTGATGTTATACTTAGATATTAACTGAGAGGACAAATATTTGTTTGGACAGTTCAGTTGAAACAGATCGTGCTCACTTTAGAACTATAATCTGGAATTAATGAGACTTATTCAAAGTAGTTTCGGACAACGCCATTTTTAGAACGTTACTATTCTTGGCGGACCAATAAATTTCCGGTTCTGAAATTTCTGCGAAACATTTTTTTTGTACTTTATTATATCTCTTTCAGGACTATTTTGGATTCACTTCGTAATACTGTAAGTTCCTCTCACATTTTCGTTTAAAACTGATAATTAAATTATTTGATAAGTTTTACAATCCCCGTTGATCGGGAAACTTTATTTTTGTTATCACCGTTACCATTTTTATCGTTTTACCTTTAGCAATTTGGTTTCGTATCGCTGGCCGATACAGAACCTTTTTACCATTTGTATAAAATGAAGGATATAACTTTTTGTATGGCACTAAATGGCCTCTTTGTGCTGGTGCGCCGTAAAAATTCAAGCAACCAACCAACAAAACATGTTGGTTTTGCTTTTTTCTGTTTCTTAGTTTATGACCATAGAGTTATCACAATAGGTTTTCGTCATTCTTAGAAAGGCAATAAAGGTTACGCTGTCACAGATATCGAACCCTTCAAAACTAATTAGAGTGGTAACCGAATTTTTCTAGGAAGAGGTTTTATTTCTATGGAAAATGATATGCTTTAGAATGGATTAGCTGAGATTGAAGTAATCAATTTTCGTATCTAATTTACTACAATGTGCACACTATTATACGAGAACTTGAAATGCTTCTAAATGGAAAACAGCAATCATCAACGAGTTGATTAGTTTCACAAACTATGTTCACTGTTTACTGTTTTCTGTTTCGTAAAGACTTGTATAATGTCAAAAAAAGATAATTTTATCTCAGTGCGGAATTGAAAGACAGGACAGATTGAGACCGTGTGGCTGACATTAGAAAGACTAATGACTTTTTTTTACATGCAACAAAGATTCATATTGTAAATTAAAATAACAAGTCAAAATCGTATTCTGAAAGTTCATTCCAGTTTTTATTCTATTTTTTCACTCTCCATCTTCTTCGCTCTTGGTCGAGTCTGATTAAAATTTTAGAAGCCAATAAACAAAAAACTCCTACAAATTTCATCTGGGAATTATATTCAAATAGAAAATAAAGATTAATAACCTATTAAAGGTTTGTTTAATTGACTGTTTAATTTTAATTGTTAAATGTAATTCAGAGAAAAAATAAATATTTTTATTATCTTGTTCAACAATAATTTAATAGACTCGTGAATTTTAACATTATTGATGAAAGTATTGTGGCACACTTTATTGTTCTTCCATACTGGGGTACATTATTTCTTGATCATACTCGTAGGGCTTTGGTTCAGCCTGTATCACACAGCCTGAATCACACAGCCTGTATCACACAGCCTGTATCACACAGCCTGTATCACACAGCCTGTATCACACAGCCTGAATTCTAGCCAAGCATCCCCTTCATTTCATCATGACCTTTGTTACACAAACAGCAAGTCAGTAATTGGAATGAAACAATTCTAATTACAGCGTACAAAAATACCTCTATCATAATTTTACATTTGTTACATAATATGAGCATTATAGCGCAAAATGAATGATTGAATGAATTAAGGAAATTCACACACACACACACACACGCATATATATATATATATATATATATATATATATATATATATATATATATATATATATATATATATATATATATACACATACATACATACATATAGTATGTACGCTGTATCAATGACTTGTCACGATATGTATACATTTTTACATAAAAGGAGAGTAGGCTTGCCTAGTTTCCTTTTAATGAAGAATTTATCCAGCGAGTGATATCATTGATATCATTTTTTTTAAAATTTATATCACATGCAAATACATATATGTGCCATTTGAACGGACTTCAGATTTACTACAGGCAAATCTGTTTTGAGCGAGTTTATAAACTCTTCACATAGCTGCCGAATGTGTCCTACAAATTGTAGTTCTGTGCCTTTTGTGGCTATAAACAATCAACTTCACAACTTCAGATATTGATAAGTTGATTGTTTGTTTATTTTTTAGTTTCTGTTTTCTTCATATTGATTAAATCGATATAATATACACTTATGATTTAAGCATGAAATATGGTTTTAATGAAGAAATTAGGGTTTCTACAAAAACATGTTTTGCTTCTACATTTAAATGAACGCTCACCCATTCACTTACCACCAGCGCATGGAAATTACTAAGCGAAACTACCAACCAACAAAAGGTTATATATATATATATATATATATATATATATATATATATATATATATATATATATATATATATATATATATATATATTATTTTGATTTAATAACAGTACTACCAACCATTAAACTGTCTCTCTCTCATAATAAGTCATATTTTCTGACTAACGTTTTAAGTAGTTTGATTCGTACATCAATCATTTTGATAGGTCCATGACCATACACTTGCCGTTAACACACCAAACGGGTGCTATCGTTTATGTGTCCATGCTAACTAAACAAAATCCTTATCTGCTTATCTGTTAGTGTTCTTGTAAATGAAAAATCATTTTTGCATTTAACAATTTTTATTTATATATTAAAGTTTGCTGATTTACACATATTCCCCATACAGCAGTGCATAATTCTTCATCAATTGAAGTCCCACAAGTCAATTTAAATCAGTCTCTCAAAATCTGTTTAAATAAATCTCTCTTAAAATTTTTTTTAATAAGTCTCTCGAAATTGATTGCGTACTTTTGTCTTAAACTAATGTTGAGGTCAATATAGGACTTAAGCCACGGTACCTGTTAAAAATTGTATGCAATTTTATTATTTTTACTCATATTAATACACCACTCTTTAAGTTTCTGCAGTGTATGTCCAACTTGCTTTTTTTTCGTATTTTGTAAAGGTTCTTAATAGGGTAAGTAAAGCTAAATCTATATCAGACAGCTATAGCAAGGTAAAAGGACAAGTTTGTTGTGTTCTTTGTACGTACCTTTCTAAACTCCGTCTTTAATTTAGGCGTCGTTATTGTCCAGACACAAATAGTTCTCTTCTAACGACTTTTTGATCTTCTATGTTATCTCTCCGAACTATAAAGTCATTACTAAATAATGTGTATTTTTAATGGTACTTCCTGATTAGGATTGTGTCTAAAATTGGTACTTCCTGATTAGGATTGTGTCTAAAATTGGTACTTCATGATCAGTATTGTGTCTAAAATTGGTACGTCATGATCAGTATTGTGTCTAAACTTGGTGCTTCCAGATCAGGATTGTGTCTAAAAATGGTACTTCCTGACTAGGATAGTGTCTAAAATTGGTACATCCTGATCAGGATTGTGTCTAAAATTGGTACTTCCTGTTTAGGATTGTGTCTAAAATCGGTACTTCCTGATTAGGATTGTGTCTAAAATTGGTACTTCCAGATTAGGATTGTGACTAACATTGGTAATTCATGATCAGGATTGTGTCTAAAATTGGTACTTCCTGATCAGGATTGTGTCTAAAATTGGTACTACCAATTGGTCACAATTGGTACTTGTGACCAATGTTTGTCACAATCCTACTTCCAGATTAGGATTGTGACAAACATTGGTAATTCATGATCAGGATTGTGTCTAAAATTGGTACTTCATGATCAGAAATTGTGTCTAAAATTCTTCCAGATTAGGATTGTGTCTAACATTAGTAATCCATGATCAGGACTGTGTCTAAAATTGGTACTTCCTGATTAGGATTGTGTCTAAAATTTGTACTTCATGATCAGGATTGTGTCTAAAGTTGTTACTCCTGATCAGGATTCTGTCAAAAATTGGTACTTAATTATTAAGATTTTGCCTAAAATTTGTACTTCATGATCAGGGTTGTGTCTAACAGAGGTACTTCCTGAATGGGATTCTGTCTAAAATTGATACTTCATGATCAGGATTGTGTCTTAAATTGGTACTTCATGATCTAAAATTGTGTCTAAAATTTGTACTTCATGATCGGGATTGTCTTTAAAATTAGTACCTCATTATCAGGATTGTGTTTAAAATTGGTACTTCTTGATCAGGATTGTGTCTAAAATTGGTACTTCCTGTTTAGGATTGTGGCTAACATTGGTGCTTCCTGATCAGGATGTGTCTAAAATTGGTACTTCCAGATTATGATTGTGACAAACATTGGTAAATAATGATCAGGATTGTGTCTTAAATTGGTACATCATGATCAGGATTGTGACTAAAATTTGTACTTCATGATCAGGATTGTGTTTAAAATTGGTACTTCCTGTTTTGGATTGTGTCTAACATTGGTACTTCCTGATCAGGATTGTGA